>CM038678.1:254084054-254486734 GCA_021605205.1 Aegilops longissima
ATTTGTTGAAGTTCTTCACCATTAAGCTCAATTCTTCACTGAAGGTTTGTTTTTCACTTGATGATGTGGGGGCTTCACATGAGGCTTTGTAAGCACCACTTGATTTGTTGTGAAGTTCCTCCTTATCCTTGAGTGACATCTCATGAGCAACAATTCTTCCAATGACTTCCGTTGGCTTGAGATCTTTGTAATTGGGCATCATTTGAATCAATGTGCACACGGTATCATATTTTCCATCCAAGGCTCTTAGGATCTTCTTGATGATGAATCTGTCGGTCATCTCTTCACTTCCTAAGCCGGCAATCTCATTTGTGATAAGAGCAAGCCTAGAGTACATTTCAGCGACACCTTCACCATCCTTCATTTTGAACTTGTCAAGTTGACTTTGAAGCACATCCAACTTGGATTCCTTGACGAAGTCGGTACCTTCATGCATGTCAATCAAAGTATCCCAAATTTCCTTTGCATTCTCAAGACGGCTGATTTTGTTGAATTCTTCGGGGCACAATCCGTTGAAGAGGATATCACAAGCTTGAGCGTTGTATTGCAGCATTTTCAACTCTTCCGCGGTGGCTTCACGATTCGGTTCTCTCCCATCAAAGAATTCACCTTGCAAGCCAATACATACAATAGCCCAAACGGCGGGGTTATGTCCAAGAATATGCATTTTCATCTTATGCTTCCAACTAGCAAAATTAGTACCATCAAAGTAAGGACCTCTACGGTGATAATTTCCCTCGCTAGACGCCATACTCTCCTAGGTTGTGAAACCAAGGCTATGACCACCAAAAGCTATGGAAATCAAAGAAAATGGAGACCAAAGCTCTGATACCACTTGTAGGATCGTAAGTATGTCTAGAGGGGGGTGATTAGACTACTTGACCAATTTAAAATCTATCCTTTTCCCAATTTTAGTCTTTGGCAGATTTTAGCTATCTTAGCACAAGTCAAGCAATCTTAACACAATTCAAGCAAGCATGCAAAGAGTCTATGAGCAGCGGAAAGTAAAGCATGCAACTTGCAAGAATGTAAAGGGAAGGGTTTGGAGAATTCAAACGCAAGTGGAGACATAGATGTTTTTGTCGTGGTTCCGATAGGTGGTGCTATCGTACATCCACGTTGATGGAGACTTCAACCCACGAAGGGTAACGGTTGCGTGAATCCACGGAGGGCTCCACCCACGAAGGGTCCACGAAGAAGCAACCTTGTCTATCCCATCATGGCCATCGCCCACGAAGGACTTGCCTCACTAGCGGTAGATCTTCACGAAGTAGGCGATCTCCTTGCCCTTACAAACTCCTTGGTTCAACTCCACAATCTTGTCGGAGGCTCCCAAGTGACACCTAGCCAATCTAGGAGACACCATTCTCCAAGAAGTGACAAATGGTGTGTTGATGATGAACTCCTTGCTCTTGTGCTTCAAATGATAGTCTCCCCAACACTCAACTCTCTCTCACAGGATATGGATTTGGTGGAAAGAAGATTTGAGTGGAAAGAAACTTGGGGAAGGCTAGAGATCAAGATTCATATGGTGGGAATGGAATATCTTGGCCTCAACATGTGACTAGGTGGTTCTCTCTTAGAAAAAGTGTATTGGAAGTGTAGGTATGTTCTGATGGCTTTCTCCACGAATGAAGAGTGGGTGGAGGGGTATATATAGCCTCCACACAAAAACTAACCGTTACACACAATTTACCAATCTCGGTGAGACCGAATTGAGAAACTCGGTCGGACAGATTTAGCAAACCTAGTGACCGTTAGGATTTTCGGTGGGACTGAGATGCAACTCGGTAGGACCGATATGGTTAGGGTTAGGGCATAACGTAATCTCGGTGTGACCGATTACACAAACTCGGTGGGACCGAATTTGGTAATAAGCTAACCAGAGAGTTGGTCAGGTAAACTCGGTGGGACCGATTTGCTCATTTCGGTGGGACCGAAATGTTACAAAAGGGAAACAGAGAGTTTGCATTGCAATCTCGGTGGGACCGATCGCTCATCTCGGTAGGACCGAAACATTACGAAGGGAAATAGAGAGATTACAACCCCATCTCGGTGGGACCGGGATCCCTATCGGTGAGACCGATTTGCCTAGGGTTTGTGGCAGTGGCTATGACATTTGAACTCGGTGGCGCCGGGCAGAAAGAATCGGTGGGGCCGAGTTTGACTTTTGGTTTAGGTCATATGTGGATGTGGGAAGGTAGTTGAGGGTTTTGGAGCATATCACTAAGCACTATGAAGCAAGAACCTCATCAAGCAACACCTCATCCCTCCTTGATAGTATTGGGTTTTCCTATAGACTCAGTGTGATCTTTAATCACTAAAATATAAAATGTAGAGTCTTGAGCTTTGAGCTTGAGACAATCTTTTCGTCCTTAGTATTTTGAGGGGTCCACTTTCCTCATCCATGCCATGCCATTCATTGAGCTTTTCCTGACATATTAATCTTGGAATAATGTTAGCTCAATGAGCTATATGTTGTTAGGAATTACCAAAACTACCCAGGGATAGTTGCACTTTCAAATATATCTCGGAATGGGTATAGAAATGCCATAATAGGTAGCTATGATGGCTGTTTTGAGGAAGATATAATGAGGCTTAAGTGTGATAGAGCGTATCATATCACGGGGTTTGGATGCACCTACGAAGTTTGCACCAACTCTCGAGGTGAGAAAGGGCAACACATAGTACCGAAGAACTGACATACTTATTGTGAAAGTTTATTAGCCCTCGAAGCAAAGTACTACTATGAATGCCCTAGGGGGATAGATTGGCAGGAAAAGACCATCGTTCATCCCCGACCGCCACTCATAAGGAAGACAATCAATAATAAATCAGGCTCCAATATCATCGCACAACGGGAGACTATATACGTGCATGCTTCAGGAATCACAAACCTTAACAACAATATTATTACTAAACCACAATAATTCACTAGTACCTCCCACATATTACCATATCTATATCGCAAAACTATTGGAAGGAATCAAACATATCATACTCACTGATCTACAAGTTTAATGTAGGATTTAATGACTAACCATATGAATGACCAATTCCTATTGACTCTCTAAATAGATACAAGTGAAGCATGAGAGTTTAATTCTTTCTATAAAAGATTTGCCCACGCTCTAACGAATATAAGTGAAGCAAAAGAGCATTCTTCAAATGGCAGTTTTCTATGTGTGGAGAAACAGGCAATCTGAACTTCAAATGATATAAGTGAAGCACATGAAGCATTCTATAAAGCCATACTCAAAAGATATAAGTTAAGTGCAAAGAGCATTCTCTATAAATCAACCAAGGACTTTCTCATACCAGAATGGTGCATTATTAAAAGGAAAGAAACAAAGAGCACACAACGCTCAAAGAATTTACGCATATCATGCAATGAATAAAAATATAGCCCCAAGTAAAATTACCAATGGTCGTTAGAAGAAAGAGGGGATGCCTTCCGGGGCATCCCTAAGCTTAGTTGCTTGGGAGTCCTTGAATATTACCTTGGGGTGCCTCGGGCATCCCCAAGCTTAGGCTCTTACCACTCCTTATTCCTTCATCCATCGTGATCTCATCCGAAACTTCAAAAATTCAATCACACAAAAATTAACAAAACCCTTGTGAGATCTGTTAGTATAATAAAGAAAATCACTACTTTAATTACTGTTGCAAACCAATTCATATTTTATTTTTGCATTATAACTACTATACTCTAACTTCACCATGGCTTATATCACCAATACAATCCATAGATTCATTAAAACACGCAAAACAATGCATCAAAAACAAAATCTTTCAAAAACAGAACAGTCTGTAGCAATATGAACATTGACCATACTTTTGTAACTCCAAAAATTTGGAAATATTAGGACAAAATAAAAAATTGTATAGTAGTACTGTGTAAAATTTCAGAAACTTTTGACATTACGGTAAAAAAATGTAAATTCACGCACCACACCCAAAGCTTCTGTTTTTGCACTGCACATACCAAAGAAGCAATCTATTCATCCTAAAGTCAAATCTTGGCACATTATTTTTATAATACAATGGATTTGTACAAGGGAATAATTACTTTTGTTGAAAAGTTTCTGTAATTCAAGTTTTGCAAAGTTTCCGTGGGCATGAACGAAGTTCAAGGAGCTCCCCTACTTCAATGATTCTCGTCTTTCTTACTTTCACTTTTATTTTTGAAAAGTTTTTGGTTCCAGTCTATATATTTTTTAAAACTTTATAAAAGCACTCAATAGAATAAAATGACTCTCTCAAACTTTCGGGTTGTGTCCTTGGCAGCGTATTCTTTGAAGCCATTAAGCTAGGCATAAAGTGCTCACATAGTTGATCCACCCGGACCCAAGGTATATCAAAGCCAATAATCAACAATGATTTATATTTTAGTATTGAGCACAAAGGAACATAAATCATGCAACAATGAAGTCTAACTCTCTTCCTATGCATCGACATGTCATAAAAGAACAATTCATGCATACAAAGTAAAGGCAGATACATAGTATAAATAGTTTCTTGCAGTTTTATCGTATTGGAAACATAGATAGGTGGAGATGTGGTTCCTCTCTCATAATAATTGCAAGTAGGAGCAGCAAGCACATGCATATTATATCTACTAAAATCATCATGTGTAATGGTAGAACTGTTGGGGAACGTTGCATGGAAAACAAAAAAAATTCTATGCACATGCAAGATCTATCCATGGAGATGCATAGCTACGAGAGGGGGAGAGCATCTACATATCATTGTAGCTTGCTAAGCAGAAGAATTTATCAACGCGGTTGATGTACTCGTACACCTTCATGATCCGTCCCTATCAAGTACGAAACATACAACACCTCCATGTTCAGCACACGTTCAGCTCGATGAGGTCCTCGCCTTCTCGATCCAGCAAGAGAGGCGAAGTAGTAGATGAGTTCCGATAACACGACGACGTGGTGACGGAGGTGGTGACACTACCCGCAGGACTTCGTCAAGCATAATGGATGTGGACGGAGGAAGAACTAGAACTAGAGGGAGACGAGGCGCCACACACGGCTTGGGGATCGTGGTGTGTGTTGCCCCTCTCCCTCCTCTCATATATATATAGGTGGGGGAGGAGGGGAGGCAGCCTAGGGCGCCCACAAGGGGGCCGGCGGCCAGCCCTAGGGCCAGCCCTGGTCGTGCCACTTCCTTCTTTGGCGCTTGGGGGGAAGGCATGGGGGGAGGCGCCCCCCCTTTCCTTTCTCTCATGTGGAGGGGAAGGCAGGAGGGGCTAGCCCTCCTCCCTTTCCTTCCCTAGGGCCGGCGGCCTAGAGGTGGGGCGCACCAGCCCCTTGTGGGTTGGTGTGCTTCCCTCGTTGGCCCAATAATCCTAGTAAATCCATGTAGCCTTCCTGGAACCCTTCCGGTGATCCAATAAATACTCGGTACATTCTGAAACCTTTTCGGAGACCAAATAGTATCGTCCTATATATCAATCTTTACCTCTGGACCATTCTGGAGCTCCTCGTCATGTCCGTGATCTCATCCGGGACTCCAAACAACATTCAATCACTATTTCACATAACTCATTTAATACTATATCGTCAACGAACGATAAGCGTGTGGACCCTACGGGTTCGAGAATGATGTAGACATGACCAAGACACCTGTCCGGTCAATAACCAATAGCGGGACCTGGATGCCCATATTTGTTCCTACATATTCTACGAAGATCTTTATCGGTCGAACCTTTATAACAACATATGTAGTTCCCTTTGTCTGTCGGTATATTACTTGCCTGAAATTCGATCGTCGGTATCTCCATACCTAGTTCAATCTCGCTACCAGCAAGTCTCTTTACTCGTTCTGTAATACATCATCTGATAGCTAAATCCTTAGTCACTTTGCTTGCAAGCTTCTTGTGATGCTGTATTACCGAGAGGGTCTAGAGATACCTCTCCGTCACATGGAGTGACAAATCCCAGTCTCGATCCATGCCAACTCAACATACACCTTCGGAGATACTTGTAGAGCATATTTATGATGACCGAGTTACGTTGTGATGTTTGATAGCACACAAGGTATTCCTTCGGTATCCGGGAGTTGCATGATCTCATGGTCGAAGTAATATGTATTTGACATTAACAAAGCAGTAGCAATAAACTGAACGATCATATGGTAAGCTAATGAATGGGTCTTGTCCATCACATCATTCTCCTAATGATGTGGTCCCGTTATCAAATGACAACTCATGTCTATGGTTAGGAAACCTTAACCATCTTTGATCAACGAGCTAGTCTAGTAGAGGCTCATTAGGGACATGGTATTTGTTTATGTATCCACACATGTATTTAAGTTTCCGGTCAATATAATTCTAGGATGAATAATAAACCTTTATCATGAATAAGGAAATATAATAGTAACCACTTTATTATTGCCTCTAGGGCATATTTCCAACAGTCACCCACTTGCACTAGAGTTAATAATCTAGTTCACATCGCCATGTGATTAACACCCAAAGAGTTCACTAGAGTCAATAATCTAGTTCACATCGTCATGTGATTAACACCCAAAGAGTTCACTAGAGTCAATAATCTAGTTCACATCGCCATGTGATTAACACCCAAAGAGTTCACTAGAGTCAATAATCTAGTTCACATCGCCATGTGATTAACACCCAAAGAGTTCACTAGAGTCAATAATCTAGTTCACGTCGCCATGTGATTAACACCCAAAGAGTTCTAAGGTGTGATCATGTTTTGCTTGTGGGAGAAGTTTAGTCAATGGGTTTGCCACATTCAGATCCATATACATTTTGCAAATTTCTATGTTTACAATGCTCTGCATGGAATTACTCTAGCTAATTGCTCCAACTTTCAATACGTATCCAGATTGATTCAGACCCATCTGGATTGGGGTCAAAACTTGTATCGACGTAACCCTTTGTGACGAACTCTTTATCACATCCATAACCGAGAAACATTTCCTTAGTCCTCTTAGGTAACTAAGGATAATTTTGACTGCTGACCAATGATCCACTCCTGGATCACTATTGTACCCCCTAGCCAAACTCGTGGCAAGGCACACATCAGGTCTGGTACACAGCATGGCATACATAATAGAACCTATGGCTGAGGCATAGGGAATGACTTTCATTCTCTATCTATCTTCTGTCGTGGTCAGGCTTTGAGTCTAACTCAATTTCACACCTTGCAATATAGGCAAGAACCCCTTCTTTGACTGGTCCATTTTCAACTTCTTCAGAACTTTGTCAAGTTATGTGCTTTGTGGTAGTCCTATTAAGCGTCTTGATCTATCCCTATAGATCTTGATGCCCAATATATAAGCAGCTTCACCAAGGTTTTTCATTGAAAAATTCTTATTCAAGTATACTTTTATGGTATCCAGAAATTCTATATCATTTCCAATCGGTAATATGTCATCCACATATAACACTAGAAATGCTACAGAGCTCCCACTCACTTTCTTGTAAATACAGGCTTCTCCTTAAGTCTGTATAAAACCATATGCTTTCATCACATCATCAAAGCGTATATTCCAACTCCAAGATGCTTGCACCAGTCCATAAATGGATCGCTGGAGCTTGCACACTTTGTTAGCACCTTCAGGATCGACAAAACCTTCTGGTTGCATCACATACAACTCTTATTTAATAAACCCATTAAGGAATGCAATTTTGACGCCCATTTGCCAGATTTCATAATCATAAAATGCGGCAATTGTTAACATGATTTGGACAGACTTAAGCATCGCTACAGGCAAGAAAGTCTCATCATAGTCAACCCCTTGAACTTGTCGAAAACCTTTTGCAACAAGTCGAACTTTGTAGACAATGATATTTGAAGGAAATATGCCATAGAGGCAATAATAAAGTTACTAGTTTATATTTCCTTATATCAAGATAAATGATTATTATTCATGCTAGAATTGTATTAACCGGAAACTTGATACATGTGTGGATACATAGACAAAACACGGTGTCCCTAGTAAGCCTCTACTAGACTAGCTCGTTAATCAAAGATGGTTAAGTTTCCTAACCATAGACATCTATTGTCATTTGATGAATGGGATCACATCATTAGGAGAATGATGTGATGGACTAGACCCATCCGTTAGCTTAGCATATTGATCGTTTAGTTTTATTGCAATTGCTTTCTTCATGTCATATACATATTCCTTTGACTATGAGATTATGCAACTCCCGGATACCGGAGGAATACCTTGTGTGCTATCAAATGTCACAACGTAACTGGGTGATTATAAAGATGCTCTACAGGTATCTCCGAAGGTGTTTGTTGGGTTGGAAATAGATTGAGATTAGGATTTGTCACTCCGAGTATCAGAGAGGTATCTCTGGGCCCTCTCGGTAATGCACATCATAATAAGCCTTGCAAGCAATCTGACTAATGAGTTAGTTGCGGGATGATGTATTACGAAACATGTAAAGAGACTTGCGGGTAACGAGATTGAACTAGGTATGAAGATACTGACGGTCGAATCTCGGGCAAGTAACATACCGATGACAAAGGGAATAACATATGTTGTCATTACGGTACGACCAATAAAGATCTCTGTAGAATATGTGGGAACCAATATGAGCATCCAGGTTCCGTTGTTGGTTATTGACCGGAGAGGTGTCTCGGTCATGTCTACATAGTTCTCGAACCCGTAGGGTCCGCACGCTTAACGTTCGATGACGATTTTGTATTATATGAGTTATGTGATTTGGTGACCGAATGTTGTTCTGAGTCCCGGATGAGATCACGGACATGACGAGGAGTCACGAAATATTCAAGAGGTAAAGATTCACATATTGGACGATGATATTCGGACACCGGAAGTGTTCCGGGGGTACCGAGTACATATCGGGTCACCGGAAGGGGTTCCGGGCATCCCCGCGGCATCTACATGGGCCTAATGGGCCAAGAAGGGGACAAACCAGCCCCTAGGGGGCTGGTGTGCCCCATGTAGGCCAAAATAGGGGGGAAGGAAAGAGGGGAAGAGAGAAAGGAAGGGAGCAATTGGCCTCCCCTTCCTTCTCCTCCTCCTCCTTCCTTCCCCTCGGATGAATATGGAAGGGGAGGCCGGGTGGGCGTCGCACAAGTAGGATTCCTCCTACTTGGGGCGCCCCCTTGGCTGCCTCTCCTCCCCTCCAACCTATATATATATATATATATATACTAGTTGACCCGTTGCGCCAAATGGCGCAGAGACCCGCTAAAGCCATGTTATCGATGAAAGTAGTTTCGTTTTGCAAGGACCTATTCAATATAGGTAGTAGAAAGCTCAGTTTTTAAACCATGCTATATTGAAAATATGGTTATCACACTGTGAAATCCAAGTTTGGAAAACATATATTTGTATAATAGCTATAGACCAGCTAAGGAAGCATTGTTTTAATTGAAAATATGGTTATCATGGGCCTGTCGCACCAAATGGCGCAGAGGCACGCTAAATCCATGTGCGTGACAAAAAAATATCCATGGTTTAATAACCTTTAATAAGAAAGATGGTGGATTGTTGTCTACAATGAGGTGTATATACACATTTTAATTTCATAGCACAAAATAATTGCTACCGTGTTCGCAGAGACCCATTTGAAATCATGTATGCAAATGGTGCAGAGACCCACTAACATGTGTGCTTTGAAAATAAATCCATGTATCAATAGACTTGTTCTTTTTTTTGCGGATAATAGACTTGTTCATGGGCAGACATGTATGCCAACTTAAACGTCATAAGCAAGTACCGTGAACTAAATTACCTGTTGCGCGAAATGACACGGTCCCAATTTAAACCCAGAGTTATCTGCAAAAAAATGTATTCCAACATAGCAATTGTTTGTATCTCTGTAATGCTTAAAGATAGGAACGATTCTCTTAAAATATGTAGTGCCAAGATGTAATAAGGCGAGAGAGAAAATTATTGTAGTATCTTCTCCTTATTCAAACGGTTGAGAACCTGAAGTAAAATGAAGCGAAAGCCCAACTTAAACAAAGAACTTAAAGCCATTATTTTTCTCAACTTAGGCGTATATGATCTTGATTTTGAACAGAGAATTATTTGCATATCAAAGCCTTTTTTTGGTGATAAGTTATACTCCCTCCGTCACAAAATATACGATATTTTTGCAAGCCATCATTTACAAAGGATCTCCTAGAACCTATGGAATAAAATTGAGTACAGAACCTTTTTTTAGAGCAAGAGTGTCATCGCCCAATGGCACAAAGACCCGCTGAATCTATATGTGCATTGAAAATAAAATTCATGGTTTAATTGTGGGCAAGCTCATATGGTAAAAAAAATTAACCCTTCTTAACGAAAAAAGAACAAAGCTTGCTGTCTACAATAAGAATGAAGGCTTTCTGTCTACAATAAGACGTATAATAACATTACTCAATGCGCCAAATGGGTCAAAGTCCCATTTCAAACCACGAGTTATTTGAAAATAAATGCTTGATAATTTGGCAATGATAAGGATCCTTTTAATAATGAAAATTAAAAGAAACATAGCCTCAAACTATGTAATAGCAAAATGCCGGCATTCTGTCTGTACAATTTTGCTATGTTAGCTGGAACATAGGAATGCACATCACACTTTGTCCTTGATGCGTTGTTGGTAAACTCTCCCCTCCCACTCCTCTGGATCCATACATTTTGTCCTTCGCAACCCCTTTATAGGTCAGATGCATTATAATTACTTCATTTTTTAAAGGAGCTAAACAAATAATGCCTTGCACAACGTTTATCGTCTCTTCAGTGATGGAGCCACTCTCTACCATCTCTTGTTTTTTCAAGGGAACTGGACAAAAAATGCCCAGCGCTATGTTTATGACATGTTCTACTGTAATAGAAGTGCAAATATGAAATGACAAATCAACTGAAGAAACAAGGACATGTTGGTCTGCTACAATGGAAGGGCAAACCAAAATTGACAAGTACCACACCAGGAACAAAAGTTTACAACAGATATAGAAGTGACAATAAACAACAAGTTTTTCAAGATTTACAATTAACATCATGATTTGGCTTCTTCCTCTAAGATAGAAACAATCTACGGCACTAACTTGGTGACAATCCCACCAATCCAATGATAATGGAAATATTTTCTAGCCTTCATTCATCTGCGGCTTGTAGAATCAAAGAAGAACTACCATCATTGCAGAAAACGAAAAAATTAACAGTTCTTGCACCTGCAGCATTGGATTCTCGTGTAAGGGCTGACTGGAGTAGCAAGCTTTCTCCGGGCCGCCCCACACAACTTGAAATCCTATATGTGTTTTCCAAGTTGTAGAATCCGCATTAGGTAATCATGTGAGTCTACTATATATAAATTGTAGGCAACACTCAGCAACAAAGGTAACATGCGTAGTGAGAAACTGGATAACAAAAGAAATACTTTCAACCAAGTCCAGAGGAACACATAGTATGCCCAGGAACTTTTCACTGAAGTAGTAATGCAATTATTCATAGTAGGTTTGTTCCAGATTTTAGCTATTCTTTAGGCAATTGTAGAGACAAAATTATTCGAAAAAGGGAGACACTCCTACTCAACCTCAGGAAAGAACCATCAGTGTGCGTTTAGCCTTTGTATAGTAACAACATGTGCATATTCATCCTATTTTTCTTCAACCTTGCCAAATAAATTGGCCTCAATCTTACAGAAATTATTTTTTTATCTAGTCAGCTGCTCAAATGTATAAATTAAAAATTAAGTTTCCAGCAATATAGAAGTCATCTTAAAAAACATCAGCATACTAAATGAGGATGGAAACAACAACACACAACCCACTCACACAAGCAAAAAATAAGCAGCACAGGGTAAAGGAACACACAAATGCAACACTGAGTAAGTCCGGATGAGAGGACGACCAATCAGACAAATATACATAGGATGCACTGAAATCAGTAAACTATTATTAAGCGGAAAGAGTTGTCTAAATTTCAGAAAAAGTGACAACAGCATGCACATGAACAATTCTAAGAGAAAAACAAAACCGAATTGCTCGTACTTTTTCAACTTTTGGCCATGTGCATGTTTTTCATGCACTCAGCTATAAAAGAGAGACAAATACGTGAGCGCACATGCTTTGGTATCATGAAACAACACTCATTTCGGTTATAGATAATGGTATTAGGAAACTACACTCATTTCAGTTATACACAATGCAGACTATAAGTTGGCGACTGTACTTCCAAAGAAAGACAAAATTTAAAATGTGGAGAACAAATAAAGAGGCAGTACATGGTATTGCAAGCAAGAAAATAGGAAGTAGTGCTACTAATTCAGCTTACATAAATAGAAAATGTAGCTTATGTAGAGCGGTGGTGAATCCATTATGAACAATAATTTAGATTTATGCATATAGTACTGCCAATTTTTTACAAAATCTGTAATTCATACGATTTCCCTCCCCAACTATTATATATGAGAATACTCGTACATTGGACTATTTTCAAATTATCTAAATTAGTTCCACAGTAATAAAACCTAGAGGCAACCTAAACAACAAAGAAAATATTAGAAATAAAGAGTACAAGTTAAAGAAGCCAGACGCATTAAACTTTACATCTAGTTCTGAAATTTTCATCATTCCATATTAGTCTAGATAGTTAGTTATTTTAGACAAACTAACTCCGCTAATGGATTAAAAAAACACAGAACCTTTTTACAAAATAATATAAGGTTTAATGGTTTAAAGTTTAAACATTTACTTCCTCAAATAGTCCAATACTAATTGCTCCAAACGTTAAGTGCTATCTTTCAATCCCCCCTTCCTGGTCAAGTGGTAGATCATCACACTAATACTGCTATAGGGCTCATAGCCTCATGCTAGAGACAAGCAAAAATTGTTCTGGGTAAATTCTCTGCAAACAACTGTGACATGCCACCTGAGCACTACTAATGAGGGGCTCCAGACCCCAGGCCCCCAATCACATTTCTGAAATTGAGTTCAGAAGCATGTCGTCATCCTCATGAGCACTCCCGTCCAGGTACATAAAGAAGGAAAACAGTGACACTTACATTAGGAAATACCTACATGATCCATGTGTAGAGGTAGTGAAGCACTTGAAATTGGCACGAAAGACATAACTTCAGTGCTGGAAGAGTGGCAAGAAGCAATTATTTTCAAGATCAAAATGCCAAACATAGAACTATACATGCAGAAAAAAAACACTCCCATGTATTGCCAACACTACAGATACATAGCCAAAATAACTTATCTGGACGAGTCTATCATATGGCCATAGTATATAAGGATTCATGAGAGTTAAAGATATTTATACCTTTCGAAAATATAGGCGCCAGGTAGCTAAGCAAAAACTAAAAGGTTGCCTCCCATGATGCCTCTACTCCCTCGAAAAATGGATGGTGTCATGGAATTAACACGTCAGATGTCCTTAGTGTGAGGACTTAGTCGCGAGGCCAACGCATCTATGTGGTAGCTTGAGAGGGGTTGAGCGGAATCAAGAGACGCAACACAAGACAAGGGTTTAGACAGCTTCGGGCCCCGGGAAACATCATCCGGTAACAAACCCTACATGCTGTTTGAGGCTAGATCTCATTATCATCATGAGGGAGTCGCCGTAAACCGGCTCTCCTTTAGTTGTGTCTAGCCCTAGAGATTGTTTCTTGCTTGTCCCTCTTTGGGGAGCCCTGCCCCTCTTTATATAATTTAAAGGGGCGGGTTACATGTAGAGTCCATCTCGGACTAAGACTTAAACTATTTTGACTTCCTTTCCTGGGCTTCTTAACGTCTGCCGGTTTAACATTGTCTGCCGGTTTAACATTGTTTGCCGGTTTAACATTGTCTGCCGGTTTACCACCAGCCGGTTTACCGTCTATCTTAGCCATCTGTCTTGACTCTCTGCCGGTTTACCATCAGCCGGTTTACCGTCTGTCTTAGCCATCTATCTTAACTCTGCCGGTTTAACACACCCCGGTTTGCCAAGCCCCGGCCGGGTTACGACTTCGGCCGGGTCATACCGCGGGGTATATCCCCAACATTAGCCCCCAGTTTAATTTGGATTTATCCATGTTGAACTGATCATGGTCATCCTTAAGTCCTTGTCACTTCCTTCTTCTAGAAAATCCGGTTTAATAGACCAGCTTCATAATCAACTTGCTGATATTGGTTTCTCATAGAAAATATATTGTGAAGAATAACTCCTTTGATTCAGCTCCCAATGCTTAAAAACAATATTGGTCCTTGAAATACTCATATGATCTTCAGCCGGTTTAAGAATGTAAAACTAGGCCGGTTTAAGAATGTAAAACTTGCCGGTTTACAAATATTGATGGCACCGGATCATAACTGTTTGTTGACATTAGCTTTTGAAAATATACCTCTTATATACCCATCACTTGTAGCCCTCAAATCTTAAGAAGGTAACGTAGTAACAGCTTAAGATTTGCTTCAATATGAATGTCACAAACTTGAAGAAATCCAGTTTGTCCATCTTCAATCATTAGTCAGAACTGAGTATTCCGCATATGTAGCCCCCAAGTGCCGGGTTGTCATGCTTGCAGCAACCTGGGACTTATAATTGTGTGATGCTCATAAAAACTTCAACAAGTGTAGCCCCCAAGGGTCGGGTCATTATGCAATAATGAGCAGCGACTTTGTAAATATAATCATGTAAACTTTGAACAGCAACGGTGTAGCCCCCAAGAGCCGGCTCAGTAAGATAATATTGAGCTAGGACTTGATATATACTTCAATGAAAATAACATCATAGGATACAATCCCCATCATGGGGCTTGAATCCATGTCCACAAGGTTAAGAGCTTTGTGCTTTATCAACTAAGCAATGTACCCTTCAATATAATGGATAAAAAGCTTTGTACCTTGAATTGTTGACTGGAGAAATTGGTAGCTCCCAAGGGCCGGCTCATTATAATGTGATGAGTCGGGTCTTCAATAAGATGAGCAAAAAATGACTTTGCATTAGCCCCCAAGTGTCATGGTGCATGCTTGCAGCGACATGAAACTTGCAGATTTGATGTAATCTTAACTGAAATAATGTAGCCCCCAAGTGCCGGGTTGTAAGCTTGCAGCAACTCGAGACTATTCCTTCAATTGTAGAATAAATCATATCCATTGATAATATGATAGCCCTTGCACTAAAGCGACTTTGAAAACCTCAATCATAATATTGGTTATTGATAACCATAATATAAATCCAGCCATGTTGGCTATTTGAATAATATACCCAATTATCTATAAGCGCATAATTCCAATGGCGCAATCCAAATATATACTGGCGACTTATAGTCCAAAGCCAGGCCGGGTCAATAAACACCAGATTATAAGTGATTATGTACTGACAACTTGTAGTTGAAAGTCGAGCCGGGTTAATGAACACCGGGTTAATTTGATGAATGATAGTCATGCCCGGTCAATAGACACCGATTCAACATAAAATTTATCAAAAGAGAAAAATCTTCACAAAGGCAAATAAAACCGTGTAGGCGAGGCTTTTCAAGGGCTGCCAGGCCCAAATTCGAGGCTTTTCATGGGCTGCCAGGCCGCTGAGTTAAACCATTTGACAAAGCCTTTTAAGATGGGCCTCCAACTAACCAATCGTCGTTTTAACTTTGACAAGTTCAGGGTCTCAATGAGAGTAACTGTCAAACGTTCGGCGGGTCATGTCAGGATTACCTGGATAGGAGTGGCTTACTTGATGAAGGCAGGTTAACCCGGGGTTTGAGGTAAATATACCAGGCTTCCAAGCCGTGGGTCGATACCCAGCTATAAGGGTCCTTTCAAACTCTTTGTTACTTTACACAAAGAGCCCCCAAGTAACGTGATGAGCTGTGCTCATTGGGTGCCTATGTTTGAGCTGTGCATAGCATCCAGACTCTCTTTCGCCCCGTGGGTGTGAAGCTCCCAAGCTTTGTTATGGCATGATAGCCGGATTAATGGACAGAACTCCGCTTTGTCAGCTGAAGCCCCCATGTAACCAATAATATGATAAGCCAATAAGGCGGGATACCCATGTGTGAACCTTCAACTTTTCTGACAACTCGAGCTTGCGAGAGATGAATTCTTTTTGAGCCGGAATTTTGAACCGGGTATTGACAGCTTAAGAAATTTGTGGGAGATAGATTTCCCCTTGAACCGGATTTTGACCCGGATCTGAGAGCTTGAAAGCTTCGTGATATATAAATTTCCTTTGAACCGGATTATAAACTGGATATTTAGAGAGCTTCAACGCTTTATGAGAGAGAGATGTCTCTTGAACCGGATTTTGAACCGGAATCCTTTCTGATGACCCGCAACTCCTTCATTGAGCCAGGATTTTGTCATATACTTTTTGAGTTGGAAATTCTCTGACGGCCTTTAAATGTGCATCAATATAGCAGTAGCCTCCGGGACCGGGTTATCTTTCCCTCCATCGTCCTAGGGTTCTTGAATTTGCTGAAACTGGCAAGACTTGCTAAGTCATATCATCGTAGCCTCCAAGTCTTAAGATGACTCAAGGAGTTGTCTTGAGATTCTCCGTACTTGACCATAGTAGAAGGTATATATCATCGGTGTAAATAACGCGATGTAAATCCACAAAGGGTTGAGGTAACTGCGGCGGGTTGTAAATGATCCCATTGGAATTGTGTCAGTAACCCGGCCAGTGGGTCATCCATGCTGATTGTTGAATTTATCCAAACTGCAGTGGCAACGATTTGTACTCCAATTCAATGAACCATCCGTTTGATGTATTGATGGAAATCAGTCTGCAAGGGTAGCGACTTTAAGCGCTTCTGTTGAGCGAAACATCACGGATAATTGTCAGTGCGGAACAATGATGTCATGCACTCTGTATCCATGGTATAACTCCTCTTTAGCGATGAATAATTGTCCTGATATATTTGAATGACAGATAAACTTTTTGTCTCCACCGAAAACATGGAACTGTTGTCCTGTGTATAAAAAGATTAAAAGGATAAGAATTGTTCTCGAAGGAATTCAACATGCATTCATAACATAAATAAAGTGGATAGCACCTGGTATTTTCCTGAGATGTCGAACCAGTCATATATGCTGGTGGTGAGATGCAGAGGCTTCAGCGGTTCAGAATAGACACACCGAGTCAGGTCTTTTCTTTTTCTCTCTCTTCTTTTAGCCAAAGCGAACGCAGGGGAAGCTGGACTCTTTTGGCGGAGCGAGCGGCGAGAGCTTGCAGAACCAGAGTTGTTCGCAGCAGAGGCGGCCCCGGAGTAGAAACGGCGCGGGTGATCGATGTGCCGCAGGTAGAGGAGGCGTCCGAGGCGGAGCCAGTTCGGCGGCGTAACCCGGGATTTGATCCGGTCTTGAGCTGAGCTGTGGCGAACCGTAGGTGGGTCGGAGGCGCGTCTTGGGCGCGGAGGTGAACCGGCCACATCGAGGACACTCCGGCGGGTCGACGAGGTACATCCGCTGCCGCGGCGAATTGGAGTGGCACGGTGGAGACGAGACTCAGCCAATGCGCGCGCAAAGCCGCCGGGTTTGAACGCGGACGCGGTGGATTAACGCAGCGGGGCGAGCGGCAGGTCAGCACCGGCGGTTTGACGGAAACTTGGCGAGCAGCGAGTCAGCAGGGTGGTTTCAAAACGCCCGGCGAGTCAACGCCCGGCGGTTTAGAACGGGGCGGGTCACGACCGAATACAAGACGAGCCCACGGCTGTGGTAGAAGCGGACTGCTGCATTGGTCTTGACCCGGCAAGGCAATTTGGGGACGAGCGGATGAAGAGAGGCCGTGACCCGGCGCGATGCGGAGGCCAAACCGGCCAGTGGCGGAGACAGTTCAGCGGCGCAGCCGGATGACGGCGGAGGCGACGGGTGCTCGAGATAAAGCCCGGTGGCCCTCTGCTGCAAACAAGGCCGTCCCGATGATTTCTGGTGGCGGCTTGACGCGGGGCACCCAGCCGCGCCGGAGGTGAACCCAGCAGGGACCCGGAACCGGCCGGTGTAGGGACGAAGAGCAGGCGGCCGAGTCGCACGGGAGGCGGCGGTCGGCAGAGCAGGGGAGACGGCGGCGACCCGGCTGGGGCTTGGAAGGGAGCCGGCGCGCGGGCGACTCAGGAGACGGGCGCGGATGCAGAGGACCTGGGCGGAGCTAATCGGGGGCAGTGAACTGACGCGGGGCGAAGCTGGTGATGCGGAGAGGTTGTGGCGATTCACCGCGGCGAATCCGGGTCACAGATGTAGCACTTATCGCCGCCGTCGCTGGGGGCCGGTCGGCTAGGCCGCCGAGGAGGTTGCAGCTTAGTGCAGAGGCGGGTCGCGCGGTGGTGGTGCGGTGGGACTTGGCAAACCACGGCAATGGCGTGGGCGGCTCAACGACGACCCATGGCAGAGCCGACAGTAGCGGCGCGAAACGCGGTCGTTGATTTGAGGGCGCGGAACCACGGTGGCTCGGCGCTAGCTGTGGTTGAGGAGGCCCCCGGCAAGGCGGGACCCAGCGGGTTGAAGAGGCGCGGCAGAGAGGGAGGCAACCAGGCGACGCCATCTCACGAAAGATGAGGCAACAGAGTGGCCGGGTCGAAGCTCACGGCTAGATGGTTTCAGCGGCTTAGAGGGCCATCTCCAGGCAGGCCCGCGGCGGGGGCTCGAGGCGACGGGTCGCGATTGCTCTCACTGGAGGTGACTCGGATAGTGAAGACAAGTTGGAGGCGGAGCGAGGCGGCTCGATCTCGGCGAACCGGTGCTCAAAACCACGACGGCAGCGACGAGCCACGGAGGTAAAGTCGCGACCGCGGAAGCGGGCAACTCAGCCACAAGGGCAGAAGTAACACGGCGGCAAAGCCGTGGCCGCAATTCCGTTGGGGTCACTCAAAGCACTCGGAGTGATGGAGGCTGCAGCTTAGTGCAGAGGCAGGTCACTCGGGGATGGCGTGGATGCAGGCGATCCGGCGACGCGGCTGTCTGAAGACAGGCGTCGTCCGCGGCGGTTCGGCGCGGAGGCAGTAGCGGAGCTCGCTATCGGGGCCGGCCCGTGGCGACGTTTGGTCAGGTGCTGCGACCTCTCAGGCAGGCAGACCACGGATCGGCACGAATCCGTGTGGGCGCGACCCGGCGGAGGCGACGGGTTGGATGCCAACGTGGACTGAAGCAAATTCGAACTGTAGTTGGCTCCGTGTCCGGGTCGTAGGCTGTTCCCTTTTTTTATATGGAGTTTGATTAGTAATAATGATATACACCTCCCTGGCTCCCTCCTCCACGTAGCGGCTTTGGCTTGTCTTGTTGTGCACGTATTCTTGAGTAAAGAAGGAAAATCCCCTGGGAATCCGTAATGTACCTACAAAATTTGCCTTTTGGAGCCGTGACAGGGTCTCTGCTGATTCTGTTTCATGGAGGTGACCCGGCATGGTTTGCACGTTTGTATTGTATATGAGAGATTTGATTGATGTACAGATCCATGTGACCTTCTTCGGGTGATTGGACAGTAGGAAACGCAGGATGCCACCGGACACGCGGCCGCCTGCGGCATGTAACTAGAGCTGAGCCCTAAAATCCCTTTTTTCGACTGATGAACTCGGAGTTGACAAAGATCCTTCTTACGTCGGATCTCCTTAATCCGGCCAATCACAAGCTTCTCGATCCCTTGAAAATCTCCCTCCAAGAACTCAACACCACCGTGCGCTTGCCCCACGGTGGGCGCCAACTGTCGTGGAATTAACACGTCAGATGTCCTTAGTGTGAGGACTTAGTCGCGAGGCCAACGCATCTATGTGGTAGCTTGAGAGGGGTTGAGCGGAATCGAGAGACGCAACACAAGACAAGGGTTTAGACAGCTTCGGGCCCCGGGAAACATCATCCGGTAACAAACCCTACATGTTGTTTGAGGCTAGATCTCATTTTCATCACGAGGGAGTCGCCGTAAACCGGCTCTCCTTTAGTTGTGTCTAGCCCTAGAGATTATTTCTTGCTTGTCCCTCTTTGGGGAGCCCTGCCCCTCTTTATATAAGTTAAAGGGGCGGGTTACATGTAGAGTCCATCTCAGACTAAGACTTAAACTATTTTGACTTCCTTTCCTGGGCTTCTTAACGTCTGCCGGTTTAACATTGTCTGCCGGTTTAACATTGTCTGCCGGTTTACCACCAGCCGGTTTACCGTTTGTCTTAGCCATCTGTCTTGACTCTCTGCCGGTTTACCATCAACCGGTTTACCGTCTGTCTTAGCCATCTGTCTTAACTCTGCCGGTTTAACACCCACCGGTTTACCAAGCCCCGGCCGGGTCATACCGCGGGGTATATCCCCGACAGATGGTGTACCATGAAATTCAACATAATGTCCAAGTAATTTTTGTTAAAATCATGATTGTGTCTCTTTAGTTGTTTTGAGCACACTAAAACAAGATAAACTTTGCAGACAAACTTTGACACCTGAAGACCTATACATGGCTTTTCAAGTCCACCTGGTAAGCTGGAAAGTTCTTACAAATGCTGAATTATTCATAAAGCTGCATCTCTCCTATTCTACTCAAATAATATTTTGTATATATCGTTGGTTTAAGAAGCTAGGCATCCAATTAGCCCCTACTGTCTCTCTTTGTGTATATCATTGCTCTATTTTATTTTAGATCATTATCACCATTAAAAATTGCTCCAAACATCGCAACTGAAAATGAAGAAATCAGAGAAAATCAGAGAAGGTGACCTCACTGTCCATGGCTAGCAAACTTGTGAGAGAGAAAAATGTTGTTGGCGCCAAAAATTGAGGCGGCTGAGCCATGCCATGGTTCATATGATGGTTGGGTTTGAGGGGCATGGCATGCAGGAGACGGCATGGTACAGTAAGGCACCTGTAGGGTTGGGAGCAGGCCACACTATCGACCACATGCTGAGTCTTGGCTGCTTGATCCATCCCATTGCGGTTGTCGGTGCTGATAGAAAGCTAGATAAAAATTGTGAACAAAAATAAGTAAAAGCCCCGCTTCTGGACAAAGTAAAATAAGAACCTCTGCTACTGTAATGTACATCCGTGCAACCCAAACTCTGAGAATACTCATAGCAACACTGATCGACAGTTCTCGAAAGAACATTCCAGATTTTAAACAACAATAGTCCATTAAGTATTAACGATATCTAGAATTGTAAGCTCATGATACTCCTACTATCTCACTACTAATTATATCCGAGCATTTATTGATAGATCATGCATACTCATACTATTTAATATTTATATGTACAGAATCATGCTATATCTTTGTTAAATCAATGCCAATGCATGCACAACAAGTCTAAACTAAACAATATATATGATGCGTGAATTAAACGTAAACTAGCCAAGCCCCATGTGAAAGAAAACACTGAATTTGTAAATTGATGCATGCGAGAATTAACTGACAAATAGTTCTGTACATTCAGCAAGATATAGATGACAACATTCTATGAAAAGAAATCACACTGTCCTACAGAGCACAATCAAACCATTCCCAGTTCAGTTTAATATAAAAGTACTCACTAATAAAGGAGAGCTAGTTCTCACATAGGAATAAAATAAGATCAACCATGTGGGGTTCGACATTCATATAGATACATAAATATCTATGAAACATCACAGCACTTGCAAGGTAACTGTAAAGCATGCACATGCCGCATCATATAACTGTTTGAAACTTGAACGGATTTTATTTCTGATTTATAACTTAATCCAGCTGTAAATATGTTACAACATTCAATGTAGAGTGCCAATTATATACCTCAGATGCAACAGAAGTTGTGCCCATTTTACTCTGCTCCTGTTTCTATGAAAAAATCATATGGCTCTAAAAAGAAAAATAGCAACGTTAAATGAATATTTTGGAAGTTTATCATACGAGTCATGTCAATAAGGACCATTAAAAGATTCTAAGCTTGCAATAATCTTTCAGCCCAAAATCACTATCTGGCTGCAAATAAGCATGAACATAGAAAGCGTCAGTTAGGCACCTGAAACGGCGAGCTTCACAAGAAGTTTCCGGCAATACTGGTAAGCACAAATGCCGAGGAAGCGGTAGTCAGTTAGGCACCTGAATAAAATCAAGCTTCACAAGAAGTTTCCTCTATGCAAAATGTCTCTGAGCATCACACAATCATGTGTAAAGCATCTTCTGATCCTGCTATCGACAATGTGAGCTTACTCAACAGATTGCATCAAAACCTTTCTCAGTGATTAATAGGTTGGACAGAACAACTGCCAAAGGTAGCACTTATGCAGAAAAGGAAATAAATGGAGAAAATGACATGAATTTCTTGAGCCTGAGCAAACACTACAAACAAATTCCAATAACACAGAGCAGTAATTGGTCCACATGGGAGCTTCATTAGGCAAGTAACCTAGCTAACAAATATTTATTGTGTCCAGCTAGTTCTAACTAAATTTAGCTTTCAGTTGGCATTTCCTCAAACAGTTAAGTGCTCCTATTCGTATTTGGCTGTCAAAAATATAAACACCAAACATGCCGTCATCGTTATGCAATTCAAGGATGTCGATGAATCGAACATGAAATATTTAGAGCATGGAATAGAAAACAACACACCGAACAAAATAAAAAATATTTTTTCTTACAAATAAGTTGTCATGGCGTTACATAGATCTGGCTATCAGCAAACTCTACCACCTCCGACCCTGCAAAACACCACCATATCATTCAGATGGACAGAGAGACGCACCCGTAGGTTGAGCAGCGCCATCGGTACGGCTAACTGCTACACTGACGGGCCAGGGATGGAGGCAGTAGATCTTAGACCACCGCCGTCCGTCCTTCTGCCGCCTTGAGCAACGAAAAGAGTTGACGGTGGTCGACACAAGCATGACGGCGTGAGACGGTGAGAGGAGCACCAGCAGAGAAGGGAATGGAGGGTCGCAGCAGCAACCTGCACACCTCCTGTGGAGTACGGAGAGGAGGCAAAGACGGCAGGCCGGCCTAGCTGCTCCCCACCGCCGGCCTCTCGACCCTCCCCAGCTCCTCCATCCCAGCGAGAAGACATGACCTCCTCAACCCTAAGTCATGGTGATGCGAGGAGGAGGGATGGAGGAGGCAGGAGAGGCTGTGGGATTTTGGGGAACGGGGGCTAGGGTTCGTGTGGCGGCTGGTGCGGGGGTGAGACGAGGGCGAGGGTGGATTGGCTATGTTGCGCGCGGTGCAGATTGGCCAAAGCCTCCTGCACGTGGGATTGGCGAACCCAGCCAATGAGCGCGCCACTCGAGCCCACCCGTCATTGGTCAGCAAAAACAACCGGAAGGTCAAAATCAGTTTTGACTGCTGTGAAGATCTAACGACTCAGATGCGCCAGAAGACAGATCCAATGGCCAACGAAGCCCAAATCGGGGGAGCATTGTGGAGGCAAGTTGGCTAGCATCCTTATAGGTTTAAATTGGACAAATTTATCTACCACTGGTGGTAGTTACCACCACTTGAGTTTTGTATGTTGTATGTAGTATCTATCAAATTCAAGAGTATGTATGCGTAGTATGTAGTATATAACAATGTTTAGGTAGTATATATACTACATTTTTGATAGTATGTATCGTATTTTGAGTATGCTCCTTTTCACATACAAATACGCATTTATTTCACAAATATAATAAAAAATAATGGGCCAACTTGCAATTTTTTCATGTAACTCACTTTGGAGTATCTTATACATAGTATATGAACATACTTAAAATGATAAAGTAGAATATGTACTACCGCATGATAGTATATGAGACATGTGGTGTAACTACCCCAGTGGTAGGATGGATATATATATATATATATATATATATATATATATATATATATATATATATATATATATATATATATATATATATATATATATATAGACACACACACACACACACATACTGGCTATTACATTATGCGTAATGAATATTATTCTATTACCCTTGTTGAACTGACGCTTTCGGTGGTTGTACTTGATGTTTTCAAGCGGTTGAACTGATGCTTTCAGTTGTGTTTAACAGATCGTTTTCTTTAGTTCAAAAACTTTTTTTAATTTTTTTGTCGGAACGGGGCGCGTAATATATCGTTGGAAAGCTCTTGACAACCATATTTCAAGTATATTGAATGTTTTTGCAAAATCATTATGGTTTAAGAGCAGTTTTGAAAAAACCGTTTTTTTCAAAACCGAAAATGTGAATCGTATTTTGGACTCAGTTTTCAAACCGTTTGTCGGAATTGAGCAAATAAGATGGCGTTGGAAAGCTGGTGAAAGTCCGCATCTTCCATATATGTATCGTTTTTTTTCTAATTCCATGTGATTTAAAAGTAATTTGAAAAACGGTGAAATTCTGGGTGAAACGTATTTTCATGATTTTTTGCAAACGGTTTGTCGGATTGACACAAATGATACGGCCTTGGAAAGCTATGGAAAATGCACAACTTTTTCGTATATAAATGTTTTTCTAATTACTTACGGTTTAAAACGAATTCAAATACGGTCAAATTTGATTTTGAACGCAATTTTTTTTAAAAGTTTGTCGAAATATGGCAAATAATATACCGTTGGATAGCTATCGAAAATGCGAATCTTAGTCATGTTGAACGTTTCCTCTACTTCGCAACCGTTTAAGAGTAATTTAGAATACCGCATGATGGATCTTGCTGTTTTCTTGTCTGGAAAACAGAGTAGTCGTACTGATATATGTGTATGTTTGTACTGAGCTATTTTTTGTAGAGTAATTTTGAATGGTTCCTAAAAAGGGTACTTGTACTGATGTTTGCATGGGTTTGTACTAAGCGTGTTTTCACTAACTAGACTTTGTTGGGTAATATTTTTCCCATAAGTTTTCAACGGTTTACTGTATCGTCGCCCGTGTACTTGTATGGTTTGTATCATCATACTGAAATATATTTTATTCAAAAAGAAAATGTGTTTGTTTTGTTTCTTTTTTTAACTCGACATTTTTTTGATAACGTTGTTCTAAACTTCTCTCATTTTACGACTTGTACTGAGGTACTTACTAAGCAGGATTTTCATGGGGTTTCTTTTTTTGCTTGAACTTTACAATTTGAATTTCTGTCATTTATTTTTTTTTCGAACGGACCACCGTTTTTAACTCGTACTGAGGTACTTACTACGCCCGAACTGGGGTGGCTGTCGCGTGTCTCGGCGTGTTTTTTAACAAGAACAAGCAACCAAGTTTTTCAACGAATTTGAGAGAGAAGAAAGAAAGAGATCCACGTGGGGTTGTAGCGAAGAGGGCGGCTCCGCATCATCATCCTTGATGCAAGATGGGGAATAGCAGCAGTCACAAAGAGGGCGGCTGTCCGCCTCGACATCGTAGTATCTTGAGGGACGCGTCCTGTCGAACTGCTAGAGATGGTGCCACCCGGTGTGAGCGAACCTCCCACAAACCACGGCATATTTTGTAATTGAGCGTGTTTCCACATACTAGACTTTACTCTGTATTTTTAAAAGGTTTTCAATACGGCAAGACAGATCCTGTTGTTTTCCGTCTGAAAAAACAAAGTACTCGGCCCTACTATATGTGTGTGTTTGTACTTGATCTATTTTTCAGAGAGTAATTTTGAATGGTTCGAAAAATGAGTACTTGAACTGATGTCCGTATTAATTTTAAATGGTTCCGAAAAAAGAGTACTTGAACTGATGTTCGTATGCGCTTGTACTGAGCGTGTTTTTCATAAAATCAACTTACTCTGTTTTCTCAGTATGATTTTCCTCACAAATTTTCAAGGCTTTATGGTATCATCATCCATGAACTGGCATGGTTTATGACGTTGAGCTGATTGATATTTTTTTTAAAATAAAATGTTTTGTGTTTTTTTAACTCAATATTGTTTTGCAATGATGTTATGGACTTCTCTCATTGTACGACTTTAACTTTTTACCATTTGAATTTTCATGAGTTTCTTTTTGTTTGAGCTTTTTTACCAAACTTATATACGTCATGTTGAACTTAGAACCTTTTAAATTGTGAACTTGTTGTGTTTTCACAATGCCAAAGCTAGCAAATAGTATGAGATTCACCCAAAAAAAGGGCTAATTACATAGAGCAGCTGCAGTAATACAACGGTAAGTGGTTACCAACACACATACACATAAACTGATAACAAGGTAATGTACAAGTTCATGTACAGTAACACTACAAGTTCACAAAGAAACCTGAAATATCCTCACATATTAGTTTTCCTGTAAACAAAAAAAAACCATTAGACATATGGTCAACTAGTAAATTTAAATTGTGCTAAAGGCACACAATAAAGAATAGTCATCCTGTACATCTTGGCATAATCAAATAGAATGCAGAGTTTCCCAAACGAACTTCCACATGTTTTTGTGAATTGAACCTTATTCATTTTTTACATAGAGTAAACTGCAGTAGCATTTTCTGTGTGGATGCAATCTGCTATAGAGAGAAATGGCAACCAAAACTATTGTCGCTACAATCTTCTTTTTATCCACATTTTTTTCCTAGCAAAACTTTTATGGTGATGTTAGGAGAAGCAGCAAGGAAAAATAGAACTGATGGGCGACCAGGAGGAGGCGTGCTTGGAGCGTAGGGTGTTACTGATACACTCGGCATGAGGGAATTTCCCACTTGCGCAAGATCAAACTGCAGCAGTTCGTGGTGCAAAGGCCGATTGCTCTGCTTGTCGGCGTGGTAATGACCCTAAATTTAGGGCTCCTAGAAGCAGCAACACATGCATAGTGGGTAAACAGAACTTGCAAAATAGCTAGCAATCAGGCAAGCTCCGCACCTTCCCCGATCTGGAAAATCCTGAAAATAACCAAAATGGCCAAAGTTTAGAAGCATTTTACTTCACTGAAATCTTAACACTTGATGAGCTAAAGATAAAAAAAACTACCGATTATTACAATATCAGCGGAAGTTCTCTGTTACAGACTAAAAGAGATAGACCAAAAGAAATTCAGATCATAATAGAGATGCATTTACTGGGTTTTTTTGTAGGGTGGACTTATGTTCCTTTCTACGTAGTACTGAACTATTTGAAAGTTTGAAATCTAAACTTTTGTTCTTAAGTACCAATACTACATAACACATAAATCCAAGTTTCTGCACTTTTTTTTCTATAACGACTATAATCATTTCTGTACCCCTGCCAATGATATTTTTGAACTTTAATAATAAATAAAGAACACATACTATAATTTAGATTGTCAATCCACATAGGGGTCTTCTTGAGGGTGAGCCTGGTTGCAAACAGCAGCAAAGAACCATGGAGGGCTTAGATCGGACTAGGCCGTCTCAGCAGAGAGCGCCAGACTCCACGAAAAAAGACCGAGCTCTCCATCTAGACAAATACATCCAAGAGAAGACGAGAGAAACATCAGCACATAGACTCACTGCTTTGG
Organism: Aegilops longissima; assembly: GCA_021605205.1. Taxonomy (NCBI): domain Eukaryota; kingdom Viridiplantae; phylum Streptophyta; class Magnoliopsida; order Poales; family Poaceae; genus Aegilops; species Aegilops longissima. The sequence continues at coordinate 254,111,350 of CM038678.1, forward strand.
CAAAATGGCAAATACGTACTACATCTGCAGAATTTGTAAAAATCTGGTGTTCCTTTTATCTCCTTGTCGCTCTTCTTATCTCAGGAGGACACGGCCTTGGCGAATCCAATGCTGTGTTATAAACTCTGAATCTGTATAGAGGACAGGATGGGTCTCAGGCTACTTAGAAAATCTATGAAAAACTGGCAACAGGACCAGCCTCAACATTTTCCACTTGTAAGGTAAACATAAAATAGAAGTACTAGCACCGAACTAGCAGGATTACCTAAGACATAGTATTTCCATCGAAAGAAGCATCTATGAAACCAGATTGCATGTCTAACCACAAACCAAGACTAACATGTACTGTTTGCTTTATCCAGGATGGACTGTCGAATTTACAAAGCCACTTAATTACCTTGAGTGCACACATGATTTTGGGGATTTCCTCAAGATTATGCACAATAAAGCATACATACTTGAAAAGAAACAGACAAGATGAATTGTAAACCAAAATAAATGGCCTCCGGGTTCGCCACATAACAACTAAAACTTCAGTACAACTACACATTTTATTGCTGCACTACTACTTAAACAAGGTAAATCAATAAAAAAGCTGAACTGACAAACTTCTACTTAATATCATTTGTGCATGTTCATGGCGGCCGTGTGCAACTGTCAAGCATGTAGCTCGTGTGCGGGATGCAAATGCCCTTAGTGGTGGACGCAAATGCTCGTGTGCTGGACGCAAGTTCCCCATATATATGTCCTGTATGAACTTACAGATTTCCATTTCTTTTCTTTACATATAAAAACTCAGTGATTTTTGTAGAATGAACACCTACTATTTTTACCAATTGAACTATTAAAGCATTGAAAAGTGAACTTTTATTGAGTTGTTTTACATAGCTAACAAAGTGGACAAACATAAAATTATGAGTTCCTTAAACATAACCAAAACAAGCATTTGAATTGGTTATGTACCTCCATCAAAGAGAGCTTGGACTTGCTACTATTCTTTCTCTACTATGGATGTGTGAACCTTCCAAAATTAAATCCAAAATTGTTGTGTACACACACTGTTTCTTGTGTACCGAATGACCATATAAAATATAAACCAGTATGTTTATCAGTGCATTTGTATCACAAAGAAATCGAAGCAGCAGTAAACATGAGCAACGGACAGTGAGAGAGAACTTGTGTGGGATAAGAGTGCATGCCTTGCATCACCGAGCAAAAGGACCTTCGCAGAGGAAAGTTGAAGCCGACATCCATGGACTGTTGCTCGCGACAAACTCGGCCATCCTAATGCCATGGGGTTGGACTGAGGAAGGCACACATACGATCTTGACGATGGAGGAGACTGTAGGGGTGACGGCCCATGTCGTGCCACCATTTCTTGATCGACGGTGATGGTGCACTGGAAGGACGTGGCAGCCGCACGCTGGATGGTTGTAGCGGTGAGAGTGTGCTGGATGGTTGAGACGGAGGACCGGCTGGATGGAGGTGGCAGTGGCAGCACGCTGGGTAAGGGGATCCATGACCTCGACGTCGCGGTGCGGGGATCCATGGACAGAGCGGCGGTGGGGCTGCGACGGCAGGGGCCACGGCCGCGCATGAGGTAAGGGGCACCATCGGCGATGGCGTAGACGGATTTGGATTTGGTTATGTTTTTTTGCCACTCACCTCGCTGCTCCCTCCCCCTGCCTAAACAGAAACAAAATGAGTCTGAACTTTGAACTTCTCTAGAACAAAAACCAAAGGAGTCTGGACTGAAGTATTAAACCAAAGAGCAAAACCATAAGTATGAACTAGTCTGGAGTTTGAACTTATCTTGAGCCTTTTGCTGAACGAACGAGACGAGATGATCCAGCAGCAAAACTAGACTCTCCCTGACTTAATGGAGTGTGAACTTTGAAATTCTCTGCAACCAAAGTTGAAGAAGTCTTAACTGACCAAATAAAGCAAAGGAGCAAAACTCCTATATTACAGACTAGATACCAGTGTAGATAAATGGTTAAAAGAAACAAGTGTGGGGTTTCTTTTCCTAAACGTATCCGCATTTTTTTTGACAACCAAGATGTGGCCCAAGAATTGTGCACCTTCAGTCTCATTCGAGTCACCGCCACAATTAATCTACATCTCTTCACCATGGGCACGTGCAAGGAAGCACTCAACAATTTGTAGCAAGCTTTTACTACCACACAAACAAAACTCCTAGCTCGCTAAGACGACTTTGCGTAACGGAGGATTCTCCATTTTCTCACTTGTTTGGATAATTAAGGAACATTAGATTTGTATGACTGTGTGCAGCAAGTTAAACTCCATTACCTAGCGCAATACTTTGTGTGACATAGGGTTGTACGGACACACTCAGCATCAGGGAATGTCCAACTTGTGCAAGATCAAACTGCACCCGTTCTCAGCAGTAAGTTTTGAAAATTTCCCAAAACGAAAACGACATGAACGGACACCAGCAGCAACCTCTACTAGACAAGATGAACTTTGCTTTTTTCATCCAATGAACTGAAAGGCGCTGCAATTTTTCTAAACTTCCTTGATATGAACCTGTAGCCATATGCAAGTCTTGTTGTAGGAGAAAAGCCGGAGCGGCGCTGTAATGAACTGATATCTCCATAATAGAATAATTGCACACACAAGTCAAAGAATGCATGAGCTTGGGATCAACGGTGGATTTCTCAAAAACAAAATCGGCAATCAACAACAGCTGTAATCTATAGACAAGATGAACTTTACTTTTTTCATACCACGAACTGCAGGGCGCTGCAATTTCTGAACTTGCTCGACCAGGCGGATGGTCGCTGTTGGAGGAAGGGAGAGTCGCCGCCGTTGCAGAGCGAGCTGGCCACGGCGATGCAAAGTGGCACAACCGCCGGTTTCGAGTAGATGGGACAACGTAGTGCGTGTGGTCGGTGGCGCTGGGCTGGGAGCGCCTAGTTGGGGTCGCCGGGGTTAGGTGGAGATGGGGTCCGGCGCCGTGGCTGCAGGCGCCGCAGGACGTGGCGGCCAGATCTAGTAGTTAGCTAGAGCGCGGATGGCGGCGGCGGCGGGCAAGAAGCCGGGTGCGGGAGGCGGCCGGCAAGCGGGCAAGAAGCCGGGGCGCGGGAAGGCGGCCGGCAGTGGGGCAAGAAGCCGGGGCGCGGGAAGGTGGCCGGCGGCGAGGGAAGAAGCCGGGGCGCCGGGAGGTGGCCGACGGCGGGGCAGCGGCTGGAAGAAACTAGGTCGAGGGGGATTGGTTCGCAGGATCGCGTCTCTATATAGGGCCGGAGGGTAACGGAATAATAGTCTGTTACCGGTAACAAAATAGTCCAGCCCTATATATATATAGACGGTCTATTCTGCTAATATTAGCAGAATAACTATTCTACACACCACTTCCGCACTGCACGCTGAACGCAAGTGCACGTCATTCTTTGAACCAAGTGTGCTGCAGTACTCACACGAGTGAACTTCTCGTCGAAAAAAACTGCACGCGTCATTTTTTCGGTACTGTTTTCGCTCTAATTTTTTAACCTTTTATCGGAATGAAGCGTGTAATATACCGTTGAAAAGCTATGGATTAGGCGCAACTTCGACATGTTGAACACTTTTCGAGATTCCACACGGTTTAAGAGCAGTTTTGAAAATGGTGCGACAGATGACGAGTGGCAGCGAGCGTTTTTTCGCGTTTTTTTCTAAACCGCTTGTCGGAATGAAGCAAATGACACGCCGTTGAATAGATATCGTCGAGGCGCATCTTTTCCATATATAAATCTTTCTCTAATTCGTTACGGTTTAAGAGCAGTTTGAAATTTACTAAACCGCGGAATTCTGTTTTTCAAGTTTTTAAAAAATTTCGGTACTGTTTTCGTTCCAGATTTTGAACCGTTTGTCAAAACGAGGCGTTTGATACGCCGTTGGAAAGCTACGAACGAGGCGCACCTTTCATATGTTGAAATTGTTTTAAGATTTCTTACGGTGTTAAGTTAATTTTGAAAATCGTGCGGCAGACGACGAGTGGCAGCGGCCGTTTTTTGCCGAAATTTTTGCAAACCGCTGGTCGGAATGATTCAAACGATACGCCGTTGGAAATATATCAACGATACGCAACTCTTTCATGTAGAACACTCTCTCTAATTCTTTACGGTTTAAGAGGAATTTCGAATTTACCGAAATGCGGACACTTTGTTTTTCGCGACACCCAAATTGACGTGGGTACTTCATCCGACTGAAAACCGCACTGCAACGGATGAAAAACCGCACTGCATCTCACGGGTAAGAGAACTGCATGGTTTCTTTTATTCAAACGTAATTTTTTTCAAGAACGAGAAAGTAGAGTGCAGCTCACATCAGGTGTAAATGAACCACAACACTATCAAGAACTGAATCGCATTACTTTTTTTTCGCTTTGTAACAATTCTTTTGCACTTACGGGATGAACAACATCATATGGCCGACCGCACTGCTTCAGAATGAAAACCGCACTGCATCGAACGGGCAAGTAAGTTTTCTCTTTTTTCTAACTTTTTACGCTTATTTGTGAACCTCATGGTCAAAGTTAGTGAACCGCATGGCCCAGGCTAGAGAACTACATTGTTTTCGGTTGGTGAAAGTGAATCGCAGGGCAGAAACTAGTGGACTTCATCTAAAAAGAAACAAACTTCTTTCTGTGTTGATTTTTTATTGTTTTACAAAGGGAATGTTTTTAGAAAGAGAACCACAGGAGTGCACTGCAAACGTACATACACCGCATTGCAAGCATACAGAAAACAAGTGAAACGGCCACATGCGACACATGATGCTTCCTTTTTCTTGCATATACAAAAGTACAAGTGAACCGCATCGAAAAAGAAAGAATACTGCTTGTGGTTTTATTAACAGAAGTGAAGCACCAAATTCTTGTCAAAAACAAGAGCAAAAGAACAAACTTTTCCAGTTTCCTTTTTGGACTGAAACGGACTGAAGCACAACATGAGCTGCACTGTACGCCGAGCCTTCGGACCACAAGACGTGTCCACGAACTGCATTGCATGAGTGTGACGAGAGAGTGCCATTAAGATGAGCACGCACGGCTTCGGCCGTCGGGGTGCTCGTCCATTACAGGAAACACGGGCGCACATCACGAACTCATGCCCGCACTGCAAGACCATGCCAACGCACTGCACATAACGTTCCTGCCAAACCACTTGCTGTGCACTGCATGCCGCGCCGCCGGAAAGCTCTACAAAACCACTCTTCCCTCGCACGGCTCCCGCGATTTTTGTAGGTAGTGCTCCATGGCAGAGGAAGTGAAACAGAGGGGGACTCATGCGGGACGAGCAGTGCGAGGCACACATCATCCGGCAAACTGCACGAAGGAATCGAACATCATTAGAAAATTCACTACAATGAATTCACTAGATCAACAACAAAAATCTGAAAACACACAAAAAAAGTGAACTCCAAGCCGCGGTGAGTTACTACTCGTCCTGGATCTCATTTACAACAGAGGATGAAGGTGGTCAGGGGCGACGACCTTGTTGAAATTCAGAATCCTAAAAAAATTGCACGTCGTGGCTCTTCACACTGCAGCTAGCCTACGCCTATCCATGAGCAGATGTCGAGCGAACTGTGCTCTCTTGTCGAAGGACGAGGTCAAGCTGGTGCAGGTGGAGCAGCCTAGGCAAGTCAGGGGACCGTGTCAGTGAAACTGCATGGAGGCATCAACTGCACAACAACGCTCGGAACCGCATCCTGCGCGCCGGGGCACTGCAAGTCCGGGCCGGCTGGACTGCAAGGGGAGGAGTGATAGCTTGTACAGGGGCAGAAGGGAGGGCTGAGATCTGTCGATGCGATGCCACGCTAGGGGAGGACCTCATCGGGATACCCAAGGAGTGGCCTGACGATGGACGCACCTAGGAAGTGGGCTGCAGTGCCGCGGTTTGTGCACTGCACCAGAAAGGACAAATTGGGGTCGAAGATACCAGATCGGGGCGAGGTGGTGCATCCCGCACGCCTGCCCGGCGACGGAGGATGGCGGATCCGGTGGTGGATGTGGTGGTGAGGGATGGGAGTCGGGGCCGCACCATCCCACCGCCAAGCCGTCGTTGCCCGACCCGCGCTCACGCGATGAGCGGCCCGGCTTGATCCGGACGGGGCGACGCAGGATCCAGCCATAGCAGGTGCTGCATTGGGCTGGGGTCAGCGAGAACGGAAGTAGTGGAGGTGGCATGTGGTGAGGGGAAGGAGGCGGTTGGCTATGGCGCATGGATCCAGGTGGGAGGCAGCGAGAGGGCGGGGTGGCGCGGGATCTGGCCATGGGGGCGCCGCGGCTGGGAGTGGGTGCCGTTGCGGCCCGGCTGGGTCCGGGAGGAAGGTAGCTAGGGGCGGCGGGCTGGATCTAGCCGGATTCGTCCTAGGGGAGGCGCCAGAGGCATCACGGCGGCACGTGGCAGCCTCGATCCAGCGGAAGAGGTCGCGCGGCGGCCCCGGCTGGGAGGAAGAGGAGCAGGGGAGGAAGAGGAGCCGGAGGTGGTGCGGCGGCGCGGGGCGGGGGATGGTGTGGCGGCGGAGGAAGGTGGGGGGCGGGGTAGGATCCAGGGGGCGTGGGAGCAACATGGGAGAGAGGTGGGGGTTGACCGGGAAAAGGTGGGTTAAGTGGGGAGGAGCAGGGAGAGAGGGGAGTTGGTGGGTGGTTTTGTAGCTTCGGGGTGGGCAACAGGTGTTAGCAGAATAAGCCCCGGGTGTGCAGAATAAGGTCTTAAGGGGGTGTTATCATAATAGACCCACTCTATTATATATATATCATAATATATATATATATATATATATATATATATATATATATATATATATATATATATATATATATATATATATATATGAAGGGGGGCACCGGTAGAACACACTGAAAGTACATGTAGTCCCCATGTGTGGTTTTGGTAATTAATGAAAATCCTTATGGACTAATGTTCGCATTGAGATATACATGTGAAGGAAATTTCCATTTGCAATGCATGAAGAATATTGGATGAATTGAAGGATGAAATCCATGAACACAAATATATGCATTGAGACTCGATGATGAATGACAATTCCAATGAAGAAACAATGGCATTAAGTTATATATGAAGGCTTGTTCCTTTGCCGAGGCAAGAAGGAGATTGAATGGATTCAGAATGAATGCCATATACATACAGTTGTGCATCAAGACTGAGCTCAATGATTGAATCAAATATGATCAAGATGAATTCCATGTGACGAACAAGATGTGATCTATGGAGTTCATTGAAGGATCTCAGAGGTTTTCATTCTTAGGCTTATTGGGTGATCCATGATGGATCATGATCTTGAGATAATGATTAAAGAGAAGAATTCTACATATGGCTTGAAGATAGGATCATGATGAGCTCATATGATGAGCGATGGATGATTATGTCTTGAAGCAAGTAATTCATGTGAAGATTTTGTTTTGCCTCTCAAGAGATTGTGATGGAGCATGAAGAAGAACTAATGATGACCAATATGATATTCATGGATAAACTCTATGTGGTCATATGATATTTAAGATATGGATAATCATGTCTTGAAGAAATAAAGCGTAGTGAAGAATTCAATATGTTTTTCAAGACATCAAGATTAATCATGGAGTAAAGATAAAGGTTATTCTCATGGGCTTGCATCAAGAGAAAGAATCCAAGTGCCCATGAGAAGATGACATTGTAAGTGCATCTAGTGCCCCTTAGTGATTTTGGTGTATTGAAGACTTATAGGTTAAGTAACTGATGCGTTTGTAAGTGTACACAGGTCTATAAGTCTATGAGGAGTTTGATATTTACAGAGAAAGTCGACCCCTAAAAATGAATTTCTTCAGCTGAAGAATTTGATATTCTGAAGACTTTCTGAAGACTTTGAAAGTGAAGAAATTGGTGTGATTCTGAAGACTTGGTAATCGCTTGAGGAACATGAAGCGTGAAGACTTTTGTTTTCGTAGTTTCATTTTCTCTTTCTTGAGTCATAGGAAACACCGTACTGTTAAAGGGGGTCGAGGAAATACTAAGGAAAAATTTCCATTTGATGCTCAACTCAAAATCCTCACCTACCAATCCCTTCGAGTGAAGCTTTTGAAATCTCATACAGATTCAGTCAATTTCTTCATGGATGAGACGAAGCTCTTACAGTCAATGAGGAATTTGTTCGATCGAGGAGTTAGGAATTCGCCATCTGAATTGCCTACACAAGAGGAACATGATAGCCCGAGGAATTTGATGTTCAAAATTCCGACCGTTCTTTGCTTCTTGGCCGCTGTCCAAAATATCTTATCCACCTAACGGTCATATCATTGAAGGGCATTTATGTCTTATCATGTCGGGCTGCTCCCTAGGCTATAAATAGCCGCCCCCTACAACCACTAGTTGGTTGGCTGCTCCGAGAGAACTTGACACTTGTCATTTGAGAGCAACCCATCCTCTGAGGACTTTGAGCGAAAATCATCAAGTGAGGAAAAACCCAACGTGAGGAAAATCCCAAAAACCAAACCCCAACAAACCCAAAGTGATTGAGCATCACTGAAGAAATTGATCCCGCGTGGATCCGACGCTTTTTACCTTTGAAGACTGTGCTTCTTCCAGACGGTTAGGCGTCACGGTCTAGAGCATCCAAGAGGAATTGTGGATCGCCGAGTGACCAAGTATGTGAAGGTTTGGAAGTCGCTCAAGACTTACCACGAGTGATTGGACGAGGTCTGCGTGACCTTAGTTCAAGGAGAATACGGTGAGGACTTGGTGTCTGAGCTGCGTGCTCGATGATCGGGTGTCCGGACTGCGTGTCCTCGAGTTTAAATACTCACCGCTCCAACCAGACGTATAACCGAGACAGCAGTTGGAACTGGTCTACCAAATCATTGTCTTCACCAACCTAACTGGTTCTATTTCCTCAACCCTTTCATTTCCTCATTCTTGTGTTGAGTGTTTGTCATATCTGTGTTTGAAGACTTTGATCAAGACTTTCTCAATTTCCTCAGTTCAATTTCTTCATCTGTTTGTCTTCATCTTGTGTTATCCTGTGATTACGCTTTACGTACTCTGTGATTGTCTTCATTTCATCATGATGACTATGCTTGTAATCTGCTATGCTTACTTCGAGTACTTATTCCGCTGCATGTATTTCTTAGCTAAGGAATTTCCTCACCGCAAATTCCTCGATGAAGAATTTGTAAATTCATAAAATCGCCTATTCACCCCCCTAGTCGATATAACGACTTTCAATTGGTATCGAGCAAGGTACTCCTTGTTCTGTGTGATTTTGGTTTAACCACCGGAGTTTTAGTTATGTCGACCGCAGTATGATCAAGGTCTCAGCAGGTGTCCTACCTTCGATGGGACGGACTACCCTCTTCGGAAGAACAAAATGCGAATGCATCTTGAAGCAATTGACAACGATCTACGGTATGTTGTGACAAAAGGTGTTTCCTCAGTCACACCTTCTCTGAATGATGCTGATGTGAAGAGATTCAAGCAACTCGATTCTCAAGCGAAGAATATCATATGTGGCCATCTGAGCAAAGGTCAATATGGAAGAGTGAGTGCTTTGGAATATGCCAAACTCATCTGGGACAGGCTGTCCAAAGTAAATGAAGGTGTTTCAACTCAGCGTGACTCTCGAGTTGATGTTCTTCGGAATCTCTTCAACCGCTTCAAAAGACTCGACAACGAAAATGTTCAACAAACCTTCGATCGCCTCACCGACATCTCAAATGAGCTTCAAGCCTTGGTGCCACCGACATCACCGACCATGAGGTGGTGAAGAAATTACTAAGATCGCTTGATTCCTCATTTGACACTCTGCACCGATGATACAAGAACGAGCTGACTACAAGTCTCTTGATCCTGCGATATCCTCGAAGGCTAAATACTCACGAGTTCCACTTGTGAAAAGAGAGATCTCTATGGTTCGGCTATGGAAAAACACGTGCCACAAGGCCAAGGCTGAATCTGAATCGAGAGTGAAGAATATGGTAGTAGCCTTGGAGATCTGAAGAATTTGGCGAGAGCTAGCACGCTCGTGAAGAAATTCCAGAAATTCACAAGGCGTGGTCGTTTTGGAAAATCCTCAAGAAGCGTGATTCCTCATCTAGTGACTATAAGCGAAGACTTTGCCACAAATGCAAGAAACCTGGTCACTACATCCAAGATTGTCCTCGATGGGAAAAGGAATTGAAGAAGAAGAAACACAAGGATTACAGCTACGATGACGTGAAGAAGAAGAAGAAATCATCAAAATCTTCATCATCAAAATCCTCAAAGCCTTCTTCTCACAAGAAGAGCAGCTCCAAAAAGGCTCGGGCATTCATTGGCAAGGAAATGGACTCAAGCTGAATCGAGGAAAATGAGGAAGAGGAGGAGTCTCAAGAATCCGAATCTGGTGTGGCTAGTCGGCTCTTGCTACGCTTACGTCAAGCAAATCCATCTTCAACATCAAGAAAATGACTCCCCAACAAACCCGATGAGGAAAATGATGACTACGCCCCACCTATTGCTTCATGGCAAAAGGTGCCAAGGTACTCAATTTCACCTCCTCTGAATCCAGTGAAAATGAATCTGATGAGGATCTTAAGCCCAGCTACTCTAAACTTGCTAAGATTGCTATAAAACAACAAAGGGCTTTTGAAAAGGTTCAAAACATGCTAGATAAGAGTGATGATATGTTAGGTGAAGAAATGGATCGCACTCAAGCCCCGATGAAAATCTTCGAAAGTTCATCTAGGCTTGACAGCCTTCAAGGTCATCATAACACTCTCTTATCGATCATGAGAAACTTTCTTATGAATTTCTTCAAAGAAAGCAAGATCTTGAGAAGCTAAGAGCGAGTTATGAAGATCTTCAGAAGGAGCGCGATTCATTACTTGCTCAACAAATCAGCGCTTCTCAAGAAGAATTTGTTCCTCCATGCTTAAAATGCATTGAGCGTGAATCGCTAATTCTTCACCGAATGTTCAAATGCTTCAACTGTTATACAAATTCTTCACCGCCTCTGCTATCACTAATTCCTCACCTGAGGACATTGCTAGTATCACTGACGATGCAGGGCTGAAGGAATTGTACATGACAGGCATGTACAAAAGCCTCAAAGGGCATCAGACTCTTTGTGATGTGCTTAAAAAGCAGATCCTCAACAGAAACCCTAGGAAAGAGGGTATTGCCTTTGAGAGGAAACTCAATGCTTGATGGAACGTCTTTGAAGCCTGAGCAGTATCCCAAAACCTCATGGGTTGCTGCAAAGGGACCTCCAGTTGATCCATCTACCTTATCTGGTTTTACATGTGAATTTCCTCATTCTGATGATGAGTCATTTGACTCAAACTATAAACTGTTCAAAAATCAGAATGGTGAAGTATTTGCTAGATATGTTGGCACTAATCTGCAGAACGGTCCCCTATGAAGAAAATCTGGGTTCCCAAGAAATGTCTTGAAAGTCTTGGTGAATGTCCTCATGACACCACCGTGAAGAAAAGGAACCCCAGATCAAATTCTTCATATGGACCAAATTCTTCATATGGATCCAAGTCCTCATACGGACCAAATTCCTCACGTGGATCAAATTCCTCAAAAGGATCAAAGTCCTCATATGATTATCATCGTGCTAACAACTCTGTTTCGCAGGTAGAGCTAAGGGCTATGAATATGTGCATTATTCTTCAAACCAATATGTTCATAAGTCCTCGAAGAATTTCTCCGCTTATTCATATGCTTACCCTAACCCTCTTATGTGAAGCGAAATGGTTTGGCCTCTATGCCACCATTCTCATATGGTGCTCGCAGAATGATGAACTCTTTGCCACCCCTTCAGATGTGGGTGGTGAAGAAAAGAACTAATCTCTTCTGCAGGTCAGGTCTCGGGCGTGCCTCAAGCGTCTGAAGAATTTCTTGGGGCCCGACAAAATTGCTCGAAAGGACGCAGCTAATCATGATGAAATGAACTTTCATTTCACACGTCCTCATCTTGCTTATCTAAATACTAACGATGAAATTCATCCGATGAACTTGATATCATATTCTTCAGCGATGAAGTATATGAGATCGTAAGTTGTACTAATTCATCTGCAGGATGATCAACCCAAAGCCACTAAGTGGGTTCTCGATAGTGGATGTACAAATCACATGACCGGTGACAAGAATCTATTGATGGATGCTCCTTATCACCGTCTCATCTGAAGCATATCATCTTTGCCGACAAAGGCAAAAGTCGTATTGGGACTTGGTAAGGTTGCTATCTCTAAGGACATGCACATGGACAAAGTCATGCTTGTTGAGTCTTTAGGATATAACCTCATGTCGATCTCAATGCTTTGTGATCTTGATATGGTTGTTATCTTTGGCAAATATCGTTGTGTTGTGATTATGGAAGTCGACAATTCCAAAGTCTTGAAGGCTTTAGGAGAGGAGACTTGTATATTGTTGATTTTTCCACAGGACCACAACCAGCCATGTGTCTACTTGCAAAAGCTTCGAAAGGCTGGCTATGGCATCGACGACTTGGTCACGCAGCATGAGGAATTTGCTGCGCTTGCGAAGAAGAAGCATGTCATTGGCATTGAGAATGTCAAATTCCTCAAGGATCACTTATGCGAACTGTGAAGCTGGAAAAATGACCAAGGCCAAGCATCCAGCGAAGACTATCATGACCACTACTCGACCCTTGAATTGCTTCACATGGACCTCTTTGGTCCCAATCATTACTCAGTGTCGTTAATGAAGCATCACTATATGGCTTTGTTATTGTTGATGATTACTCTCGTTACACTTGGGTACACATTGTTACTTACAAAAATCAAGTGCAGGAAATCTTCAAGCGATTTTCCTCGAGGGCTTCAACCAACTTTGGTGTGAAGATCAAGCACATCGGGAGTGACAATGGAACTGAGTTCAAGAATTCGGTCTTGATGACTATCTTGATGAACTTGGTATTACTCATGAGTTATCTGCTCCTTATACTCCTCGGCAAAATGGCGTCGTGGGCGCAAGAACAGAACTCTTGTTGAGATGGCTCGCACTATGCTTGATGAATACAAAACGCCTAGTCGTTTCGGATTGAAGCAATTGACATGCGTGCCACATCATCAACAGTATATCTTCACAAATTCTTCAAGAAAACTGCCTATGAACTCCTCACCGACAAGAAACCCAATGTAAGTTATTTCAAAGTCTTGATTGCTAAATGCTGGATTAGAGATCCTCACCACCACTCTAAATTTGCACCAAAGCACATGAAGGTTTTATGCTTGGTTACGAAAGGACTCGCACACCTCTGAGTCTTCAACATCGCTTTCACAAGATTGTTGACCTTTGTAGATGTGCGATTCGATGAAACTAATGGCTCGCAAAGAGAGCACCTACCTTCGTGTTAGACGAACCAGCACCGAGGATTCTATCAGGTTCAAGGCAACGAGGATGTCATTCCTCTTGAAGAAACTGCTGAAGAATTCATTTCAGACGCGAAGAACATCGGCGGGTGCACTGAAGATAATCTTTGAAGAAAATGGTGCTGAGGAAAATGATCAAATTCCTCGAAGACAACCAGCTCATCCTCGCGTTGCAAAAGAAGTGCAAGTTGACAAGATCATCGATGACATTGAAGCGCCAGGTCCTCTCACTCGCTCAAAAGCTTCACATTTATCTAACTTTTGTGGGCACTATGCTTTTGTCTCTATCACAGAGCCCACTAAGGTAGATGAAGCATTTCGGGCCGGAGTGGATTCAGGCCATGCAAGAAGAATTACATCGATTCGAGCTCAACAACGTGTGGGAACTGGTCAAACGTCCAGATCCTCGCAAGCATAATATCATTGGCACAAAGTGGATCTACCGCAACAAGCAAGATGAAAATGGTCTTGTGGTGAGGAATAAGGCACGACTAGTAGCTCAAGGCTACACGCAGGTTGAAGGAATTGATTTCGATGAAACTTTTGTACTGTTGCTAGACTTGAGTCTATTCAAGCATATTACTAGCCTATGCTAACCATCACAATATCACTTTATATCAAATGGATGTGAAAAGTGCATTCCTCAATGGTAAGCTTGAGGAAGAAGTATATGTTGCTCAACCCCGTGTTTTGAAGATCCAAAGAATCGACAAAGTCTTGAGACTAAATAAGGCCCTCTATGGCCTCAAGCAAGCCCCTCGAGCGTGGTATGATACATTGAAGGAATTCTTCGTGAAGAATGGCTTCACACCCGTTCACTCGACCCTACTCTCTTTACTAAATCATATGATGGTGAACTGTTTGTGTGCCAAATATATGTTGATGATATTATCTTTGGCTGTCTTGACCAACGTTATAGTGATGAATTTGCCTATATGATGAGTGAAGAATATCAAATGTCTATGATGGGAGAGTTGAAATTCTTCTTAGGTCTTCAAATTAAATCAACAACCCAATGGCATATTCATATCTCGGAGAAATACCTCAAAGATGTCCTCAAGAAATTGGCATGCAAGATTGCAAAGGCGTCAAAATTCCTATGTCCACAAATGGCCATCTATGCCTTGATGAAAATGGTATTGACTTGATCACAAGGTATACCGCTCCATGATTGGTTCTTTATTGTACTTATGTGCATCTAGGCCAGATATAATGCTTAGTGTTTGCATGTGTGCCCGATTTCAAGCTACCCGAAGGAATCACACCATAAGGCTGTGAAGCATATTCTTGATATCTAGCTCACACACCAACACTAGGATTATGGTACCCCAAGGGCTCTACTTTTGATCTCATTGGATATTCTCACTCGACTATGCTGGTGATCGTGTGGACCGCAAGTCAACATCTGGTACTTGTCATTTCCTCGGACGATCTTTGGTCCATTGGTCCTCGAAGAAAGCGAATCTGCGTATCACCGTCCATCTTTGAAGCTGAATATATTGCTGCTGGCTCGTGTTGTGCTCAATTACTATGGATGAAGCAAACCCTCAAGGACTACGGCATCAACGTGAAGAATGTGCCTCTCTCTTGTGACAATGAGAGTGCCATCAAGATTGCTCACAACCCAGTTCAGCACTCGAAGACAAAGCACATTCAAATTCGTCATCATTTTCTTCGTGATCATGTGTTGAAGGCGACATCTCCATCGAGCACGTGAAGACTGAAGAACAGCTAGCTGATATCTTCACTAAGCCCTTGGATGAAAGAGATTTAGCAAGTTGCGGTGTGAGCTAAATATCTTAGAATCTTGAATGTTCTTTGAAAAGGACACACATCCTAACACTTATGCAAAATTGATGACTTAGATGTGCAACACATGAAGAAACGTTTTCTTCAATCAATGAAGAATAACACTCTAAGTGTGAAGAAATTAATGAAGAATTTGATTCTCGAACCCTCGACAATTATGCGCGGTGTCTGAAATCATCATTCTTATCTGATGGGACACGCCACCACCAAAGTTGAAAATCTTCAATTTGAGTTTTTCCTCGCCTTTGAAATTCTTCAGTTTTGAAATTCTTGATGTTTCAAATTCTTCAGTTTTCAAATTCTTCAACTTTGCAAATTCTTCACTGTTTCCGTCGTCTTTCTTCATTGGCTATATATATATATGGATTTATGTCCTCTCAGCATTCACTTATGGCTATTTCTTCAAGTCGCTTTTTACGCTAAGTGAATGTGATCGGACCCTTCCTCTCTATGCTATACTCAACCCAATCCATTCACAAATTCTTCATGTGCGTTCTACTTTGAAACTCGTTCAAATTCTTCACTGTGTCCTTGATAGTGAAGAAATTGCGAACGGAACTTTTAAAACGAATCTTATCAAACTTCTATTTTACCGCTCAAACCGTTCCGCATCCCACGATGCATTATTATATCCACCCACGATGCTTTACGATCTCCACTACACTGAGCGTGGGTGACACATGTCATGAGAAGGAAGCGGTCAGGGCATGTTCGTCCTAAATCTTGGACGAGCCGTTTTCACCGTGGCTATAAATACCCTCTCTCCCTTCCTCACTCTTTTACTCCGCCGATCTCTCTCCCGCCGAGCTCCTCAAAACCCTAAGCGCCGCCGCTTCTCCATCGTCGCCGTGAGGAAAAGCTTCACCGCCTTGACCTCTTCGCCGACGTACTCGCGCCGACAGTGGAATTTCTTCACTCCGCCGTCGCCGTAGCTGATTTCCTCTGCCAAGTTAGGGCGGAGAAGATCTGAGCAGACGAACTTCTCAATTGTTCATCTCAGTTAAATCGTGTTCTTCACTTGAGTAAATTAAAAGTTACTTTTATTTACTCGCTTTGATTCTCAAATTTTCTTCAAATTCTTCAAAGGTGTTTATTTCAAATTCCTCACACATATGAACACCTCAAATCTCTTGACTCATTTCTCTAAGCTATGATTTTCTTCAAGATTCCTCAATTGTGTGGATCTTCGATCTATACAACTCTGGAACCTAAGATAAAGAACGCTTATTGAAATTCTTCAAGGCTCATCTGGTCAAAATCCTCAAACTTGTTCTTTTTGAAAAACCTCTGAGAACGCATATGACCTCTTCAAATTCCTCGCACCTATACTCTGTTCACAGGTACAAATGTCTGCTGCTGAATCCCTAGGTTCTCATCAACTTAAATCATTTGCAGCGTTCCTCGAAGAAAAACTGCACACTTCTTGAGAGAACTCAATTGTTCAATTTCATCAACCAAGAAAATGGCAGATGGTAAGAAGCCGCAGAAGGAGGAAAGAAACCTGAGGTCATGACAGCATTTGAAATCCACGAGGAAATATATGCTGACTATTGCACACCGATGAGGAAAGCAAAACCAACGCAAGGTGCGCATTCAGAAAATTGAGCGGAGATGGGCACGGAATGGAAGGAATACCGCTATGTTACACCTAAGTACATGAAGAAATTCGCGTTAAATCCTCCATGCCCAAGAGCTCCTTTGGCACCAGGCCAAATAGCTGATCCCACTAGCGTCAAACGCGGTGAGGACTTTCACGATGAATGGGCTAAGCGCCAAGCAAAGTTGGCTAAGCAAGCAAAGGAAGCGGTGAAGAAATTCAATGAGGATTCTGCATTGCTGCTGCCATCGAGGTCTCGGTCAAACCGAGGAAATCGATGCAAAAGAAGTCTGCTAATAAGCCAAGTGCTTCATCATCTGCGCCTCACGGCCAAGTTCCTCGGCAGCTCCCACCGGCAAATTCCTCGTGACAAATTCCTCACACCACTCTTGTTCCATCAAAGTCCTCAATCTGCTCCATCCAAACCTTCAGTCCTGTGCACCTAGCTACATGTCAAAGGACTGCTGGTTTTCAATTGCCTCGAGCACCTCTGCAAATTCCTCACCGCTTTCAATTCTTCATCGGCCCGACTGCTGAAGACAAAAGCAACAATGGGCGTGGTCCTCGGCCTAGCCAAGGAAGAAACAGCTTGTAGTCCACGTGCCATCGATGATGAGGCATCGATGAAGAACTTGAAGAAATCATCAGAGACCGCCAAGTTAGAGCCGCAAGAGCCAAGGGAACAGCTGTGCCACTGCTTTTGGACCCGAAGAAAGTCCTCGATTTCATCGACCTCTGGCACAATGATCCAAATACCCCTCTGCCTGATCTTCCTTTGACACCTGGTCAAAGTCATGCGTTGACTCACTTCATCGCTGAAGAAAAATGGAAGTTCGAGAAGGCGAAGGAAATCAAGAAGGCTCAATACAAGAAGGAGAGGTTCCTGAAGAAAAATGTTGTCAAGATGACACCTGAGGAACTTCTTCAAGCCCAAACTGAAATTCAGAACCTCAGCAAGAACTTTGATTCATACTATGCTGATTGGCAAGTAGTCAAGACCAAATTCGTCAATCTGACGAAGAAGCTCACAACTGTTGCTGCACCTGAGCAACATGAAAATCCTCAGGCTGAAGCCTCTGCTCAGCCTAATGAAGAAAATGCCAGCAACGCTGAAGCTCACCTTCTTGAAGAAAATGCTGATTCGTGGCTGATGAAGAAATTCCAGCCATTGAAGAAATCGCGGGGCACCCACTAGTAGTGCGCCTGAAGAAATTGTTCATGACAGGGGAACTGCATCAGTTGCTCTTGAAGAAACTGCCCTAAATTCCTCAGCTGCTCCTGCACCAACTCCCACTCCAATTCTTCCATCTGCTTCGGATGTGAAGAAAACCAAGGCTGCGGAACGAGCTGCTGTGAAGAAGAGAAAAGCATCAGCTGCGTCAGATTCTTCAACTGCGAAGAAAATGAAGCCAATGACCAGCTCTGTTGAAAACCCGATTGATGCTATTCCCATTTCCTCCATACCATCAAAGGAAGTAGTTCCTTTTGGAGAAGAATATGTGGTGCCAACCAGATCTGATGAAGAACATCAATCTCCCTTCGTCGAGAGAAAATTGATGAAGAAATTGAAGTGGAAGCAATCCCTTCAACCCAGTCATTCCCTCATCGGACCATGAAATTCCTCAAGATGGTGCGAGGAAATGAAAATGAAGATGTGGATATTGGATGCACCACTCCGGTGATTAATGATGACTTTTGGGAAAGTCAACATCCCAATACTCCTCTCTTCACCCCGCTTCAACAAGTTCCTCACTCCCCGCATGACTGTCCCGGATAGACTCAAGAAAATCAACCCCTGGTTACGTGCATGAAGAAATTCCAGCCACTAGTGCTGATGAAACTGCTTCTTCTGCTGAAAATCCTTAGATCGCAGTTGAGGACCAAGAAATTCCTCAAGTGAAGAACCTGAACTTACTATTCCGAGGTGGTGATGCAACTGGATCGACACCCTCTGCCAAAGCAGAAGAATCCGTTCTCAACCAAACAAAAGTTCAAGGCTGAAGATTTCTTTCTTTGAGCATGTGTTCTTCATCGAATATAATCCCTATGATTCTGCTCGGATTAGGAAGAGGCGCTTACGACTGCCACCAAGCCAACTTCTATTCCTCGGTGCTTTTCAACAAGGACAAAATCTTGATCATGCTCATATTCCTCATGTGGATATGGAGTCACCGCCAGCTTTGAGCCCGTCCCTAAGTGTTCTTCACGATGCAGGTCTTCTAAACTTTTGCACTGATATTTGTGATTGGAATGAAGAGCTAATTCTTCAGTTCTATGCAACCCTTCACATCACCGGAGACGCTGAAGATGTGACTTCCTGGGTTTTGGATTGGATGACCGAAAACACCCACTACAAGGCACCAGCAAGTGAATTGCTTCGTGCCCTTCCACTCAGTCGTCCGATTGATGGCGCTCGTCGCATCTATGAAGAAAAGGAACTTTCAAATCACTATATGCAAGTGCTGATGAAGCCTTTGAAACCAAGGCAAGCTCCAAGGACCAAATTCCTCGTCAAGGAATTATTATATGTACCTCGAACAGTCTATCGCATTCTGACGAAGACTATGAGTCCTATCAAGGGCCACGACTCGAATGATGAAGAGGTCGTTGGCATCATGAAGAATATGCTTTTCAACATCATCCATGGCGTTCCCGTCAATTTCCATGATTTCTTCATGAGGACTCGCTAACATTGCCATGTCACCTTTTGAGCTGAAGCCTTATGCACCTTGGATTATGAGATTCATCGGTCAAGATCTTCACCGAATTACAAGGTGACACTTTGAACCACTGCAGCTATCTCGCCCCGATTGAAGTCCTCAAGCGGCCAATTGCCTCGGTGATGAAAAGGGAAAGGCTCTCGCTGTAATAGATGAAGGCATTCGTCCATTGGATGGACAGTTTAGCAAAGCAGCATCCTACTCCACCAATGATGACTCGCCACACATGACTCAAAGACAAATACCTCGATTAAGCATAGTCCTCAAGCTCTCGCACCTGTGGTGATGACTGATCGTGAGTTACTCCTCAGTCTTCATCAGAAGGTTGATCGCAATCACAAGTGGGTTAAACGTCAGTTTGGCACTCTTCTTTACAACCTGACCTCAACTCACAATGCAGTGAGGAAAAACCACTACTATCTTCATGAAACCTTCAAGCGCACCTGGGCTGTTCTTTCACATGTCTACAATGAAGAAGAACTGCAATCAATGGGACTCAAGGAAGAATTTGACTGGTCTGCACCTCCTCCAAGAAATTCAAAAGGTCAAAGTTCCTTCCTTGGTGGCCAGCTCCTATTCTTCATCTCGCGATCTTGATGAAAATGAAGATTTGGAAGACACTGCTGCTGGTCCTACTTCAACGAACAACCCGACAATCTTTGGCGCCCGTCTTCAACTTGAAATTCTTCAAGGCGTTAGTCCTCGGTTTGATCCTTTTGGTCATTCGATGACAAAGGGGGAGAAATTTGAGTTAGTCTTCAAGCGGGTCTCGTTTTTGTCTATATACAATATTTTATTAAGTTACAACTCTCGTTCTTCTGAAACCTTTTATTGGATCGAGTTGTAATCTTAAACCCGATGGTGCTTTGATACTTTTGATGCATTATGCTTTTGCTCTATGCTCTGATTACAGTAGTGTTGATATGCGTTGATCCATGTTATGCTCTGATACTCATGAAAAGTTTCAAATTCCTCATACGCATTGGGCTCTGATACTCTTTATGCATTATTTTGCATGCTCTGCATATCATCAAGCACCATATTTCATCATGCATTTCAAATTCCTCATATTATATGTCAAATGCGTGTATGAATTACAAGATATAGGGGGAGATCTCCATGATTCAATTCTTCAAATGTGCATTGCCTCAAAAGCAAATTCCTCACTATGCACACCTTGAGGGAATTCTTCTATATCTTGCAATCAAAATCCTCATTATCAGTATTTACACTTCATATATTTATCCCGTTGAAAACTTAACTCAGTATTGTCATCAATCACCAAAAGGGGAGATTGTAAGTGCATCTAGTGCCCTTAGTGATTTTGGTGTATTGAAGACTTATAGGTTAAGTAACTAATCGTTGTAAGTGTACACAGGTCTATAAGTCTATGAGGAGTTTGATATTTACTGAGAAAGTCGACCCTAAAATGAATTTCTTCAATGAAGAATTTGATATTCGAAGACTTTACGAAGACTTTGAAAGTGAAGAAATTGGTGTGATTCGAAGACTTGGTAATCGCTTGAGGAACATGAAGCGTGAAGACTTTTGTTTTCGTAGTTTCATTTTCTCTTTCTTGAGTCATAAAACACCGTCTTTGTTAAAGGGGTCGAGGAAATACTAAGGAAAAATTTCCATTTGATGCTCAACTCAAAATCCTCACCTACCAATCCCTTGAGTGAAGCTTTTGGAAATCTCATACAGTTCAATCAATTTCTTGATGATGAGACGAAGCTCTTCCAGTCCTTGAGAATTTGTTCGATCGAGGAGTTAGGAATTCGCCAGTCTGAATTGCCTACACATGAGAACATGATAGCCCGAGGAATTTGATGTTCAAAATTCCGACCGTTGTTGTCTTCTTGGCTACCGCTGTCCAAAATATCTTATCCACCTAACGGTCATATCATTGAAGGGCATTTATGTCTTATCATGTCGGGCTGCTCCCTAGGCTATAAATAGCCGCCCCTACAACCACTAGTTGGTTGGCTGCTCGAGAGAACTTGACACTTGTCATTTGAGAGCAACCCATCCTCCGAGGACTTTGGCGAAAATCATCAAGTGAGGAAAAACCAAAGTGAGGAAAATCCCAAAACCAAACCCCAACAAACCCAAAGTGATTGAGCATCATCAAGAAATTGATCCCGTGGATCCGGCGCTTTTACCTTTGAAGACTGTGCTTCTTCCAGACGGTTAGGCGTCACGGTCTAGAAACATCAAGAGGAATTGTGGATCGCCGAGTGACCAAGTATGTGAAGGTTTGGAAGTCGCTGAAGACTTACCACGAGTGATTGGGCGAGGTCTGCGTGACCTTAGTTCAAGGAGAATACGGTGAGGACTTGGTGTCTGAGCTGCGTGCTCGATGGTCGGGTGTCCGGACTGCGTGTCCTCGAGTTTAAATACTCAGCCGCTCCAACCAGACGTACAACCGAGACAGCAGTTGGAACTGGTCTACCAAATCATTGTCTTCACCAACCTAACTGGTTCTATTTCCTCAACCCTTTCATTTCCTCATTCTTGTGTTGAGTGTTTGTCATATATGTGTTTGAAGACTTTGATGAAGACTTTCTCAATTTCCTCAGTTCAATTTCTTCAGTCTGTTTGTCTTCATCTTGTGTTATCCTGTGATTACGCTTTACGTACTCTGTGATTGTCTTCATTTCATCATGATGACTATGCTTGTAATCTGCTATGCTTACTTCGAGTACTTATTCCGCTGCATGTATTTCTTCGCTAAGGAATTTCCTCACCGGCAAATTCCTCAGTGAAGAATTTGTAAAATTCATAAAAATCGCCTATTCACCCCCCCTCTAGTCGATATAACGCACTTTCAGACATCAAGTGTTCATGATCATGGTTGACAAAGGCAAGTTCAAGGCAACCATCCCGAAGGATTACATGCTTGAAGCTTGTGGATGATGACATGATGGACAAGTGAAGATGAATGCAAAGCAAAGCTTCCCGCATTATGTATGGGGAAGCAACTTGAAGACCTCACTGATGTCTTGCCTTCAACTTGAGCCATGAAGAAGCATCAATATAAATCTCAAGTGAAAGGTTCGTTGCAAAGGTATTTGTTCCGTTGGCGTTAGTGTTGTGAATTGATGACCACCGAAGAAACATATACACTCAAGAATGGATTCTCGCAAGCTATCTAGTATAGTTATTTTATGATTCTTGAGTTATAGGGATCCTGCACTATTAAGAGGGGATCAAAGGGTTTCATGATGGACTTGCTCAAATCAACATCTTCTACACACAATTCCACTCCGATCATATACATATATATCCCAATCAAAAGCCAAAAGGGTTCCCCAAATTCTATGATCAAACCTTTGCATATGTTGCATCATTAATTTTGCTTGATCTTGTTTGTTTCTCTATGTTAGGACCTGGAGTTTTTCAATAGCATCAAAATGAGCCCAAGATCATCAAAATCGGAGTCCGTATGTAAAAGTTATGCCTGTTTCAGTTTCAGGTCGCGTGCTGTTTTCTTACTGGCCGGATCATCCGGGCTCCTCATCACAGAAGCCTATTATAGCTAGCCGGATCATCCGGGCTTTGCTCGGATCATCCGGTTCGGTCCCGGATCATCCGGGTTGCCAAAAACAATCATCACATAACCTTATCCGAGCTAGGCGGATCATCCGGCTACCTATCCGGATTATCTCGGCATTATTCGGATCATCCGGCTACGTTTCCGGATATCCATGTATCCGCTTCACCACATGTCTATTGACCTATCCGAGTCATCCGGGTTGCCTCCCGGACATCTGGGCACTTACAGAAATACGTGAAAAACGGCTAGTTTTTCTTCCCCTTCACCACTTCATGTAGGGGTTGAGCAACACATTCATATGAACCCTAGAACAGAAAAGGCTCCCTCTCACTTCTACACCAAATCTTAGATCCCGGAGAGATTCGTGTGAGTTCTTGAGAGATTTTTCAATCAAGTGATAGATCCACTCCCTCTCCCTCTTGTGACCAAAGGAATTCATGATTTGAGCAAGTCTTGAGCATTTCCCCCTTGATCTTGTTACTCTTGAAGGTTGGAGACTCCTAGGCTGTAGGAGTGATCCGGTGAGGAATCAACTTGTGATTTACCCCCGGAAAGTTTGTGAAGGTTTGGAGGCCGCCTCAAGGTCTACCACTAGTGGTTGAGAAAAGCCTTCGTGGTGTTGTCTCAAAGGGAGAATAGGGTGAGCCTTCATGCCGTTGGTGTGCCTTCGTGGTAACATCCACCTCTCTAACGATGACTAGCTTCCCTTCAAGGAAGTGAACATCGGGATACATCCTCGTCTCTGTGTCTTTCGGTTATCTCTAACCCTAGCCACTACTTGTGGTTTACTTTGGTCTCTTGACCTTGCATTCACTATATATTGTTGTTATCATTATATTGTGTTGGCTATTTCCTTGAAGAGATTATTTAGGCCTACACTTTATATCCCGCAATTCATACTTGCTACTATTGATATATCTTGTGTTTAGTGTGAAATTCTAACTTGTGTCATACACTTCCATATCTTGTCATATTGCTCAAGTAAGTTTGTGTAACTTACTTGTTCTTGTTAGTATCCTTGTTGTGCTCATCTTATTTGTAATAAGTGATTGGTGCACTTAGTTGAGCCTAGTGTTTTTAGGATTTGTGCTTGAAAAGTATCCTCTTAGTTTATTTACGCATTAGGATTAAGCCAAATCTGTAGAAGTTTTTAAAACGCCTATTCACCCCCTCTAGGCGACATCGTGGTCCTTTCACACACAACATTGATTCCTAGCCGTGTGCTGTGCCCCCCTCCATAGTTTACGCCTCCGGCCTTATTCACCTAGTGCTTAGGCGAAGCCCTGCGCGGAGCACTTCACCATCACCGTCACCACGCCATCGTGCTGACGAAACTCTCCCTCGACACTTTGTTGGATCAAGAGTTCGAGGGACGTCATCGAGCTGAATGTGTGCAGAACTCGGAGGTATCGTACGTTCGGTGCATGATCGGTCAGAACGAGAAGAAGTTCGACTACATCAACCGCGTTGTAAAACGCTTCCGCTTTTGGTCTATGAGGGTACGTAGACACACTCTCCCCCTCTCGTTACTATGCATCTCCTAGATAGATCTTGCATGCGTAGGAAAATTTTGAAATTGCATGCTACGTTTCCCAACAGTGGCATCCGATCTAGGTCTATGCGTAGATGATATGCACGAGTGGAACACAAAGAGTTGTGGGCGGTTATCGTCATACTACTTACCACCAATGTCTTATTTTGATTCGGCGGTATTGTTGGATGAAGCGGCCCGGACCAACCTTACATGACCACGTTCATGAGACCTGTTCCACCGACAGACATGCAACTAGTTTTGCATAAAGGTGGCTGGCGGGTGTCTGTTTCTCCAACTTTAGTTGAATCAAATTTGACTGCGGCTGGTCCTTGTTGAAGGTTAAAACAACAAACTTGATAAATCACTGTTGTGGTTTCGATGCGTAGGTAAGAACGGTTCTTACTAGTAGCCCATAGCAGCCACGTAAAACTTGCAACAACAAAGTAGATGACATCTAACTTGTTTTTGCAGGGCATGTTGTGATGTGATATGGTCAAGACATGATGTGATATACTTATTGTATGAGATGATCATGTTTTGTAAAAGTTATGGCAACTGGCAGGATCCTTATGGTTGTCGCTGTATTGTATGAAATGCAAACACCATGTAATTGCTTTACTTTATCACTATGCGTTAGCGATAGTTGTAGAAGCAATAGTTGGCGAGACGACCACGACGCTAAGATGGATATCAAGGTGTCAAGCCGGTTGTCGGTGTCAAAACCGGCCGATATCCGGTAGGGGGTCCTGAACTGTGCATCTGAGGATCGAAGGTAACATGAGACAAGGGGGACATGATGTTTATCTAGGAATCGGGCCCTCTTAATGGAGGTAAAACCCTACTTCCTGCTTGATTGATTTTGATGAGTATAGGGGTTACAAGAGTTGATCTACCTATCGTAATGTATAAACCCTAGATGTCTAGCCTATATGAATTCTGATAGCCTCTACGGACTAACCCTCCGGTTTATATAGACACCAGAGGGGCCTAGGGTTGTATAGAGTCGGTTTACAGAAGAAGGAAACTATACATCCGGACGCCAATCTTGCCATCCATGCAAAGGAGAGTCCTATCCGGACACGGGGGAAGGCCTTCTACCTTGTATCTTCACGGCCCATCAGTCCGGCCCATATCACACAGGCCAGACACCCGAGGACCCCTTAATCCAGGACTCCCTTAGTAGCCCCTGAACCAGTCTTCAATGACGATATGTTCGGCGCGCAGATTGTCTTCGGCATTGCAAGGCGGGTTCCTCCTCCGAATACTTCAAGGCAATCTTCAGATTAAAAGAACCGTATCCGGCTCAGCACGACAGTCACAACCCTCAACCACGAAGGCAAAATACTTAATCAAAATAATGTCTGTCAACTGACAACTTTTTCGGCGAAACGCTACGTCTGGCCGCTTTATCATTTAGAACCATTTTTTGGCCTCCCGCTTCGTGTTTCGAGGCACGGCCTCCATTGTCACCTCTTGTCAAAGCAGATATCGTGTCCACTTATTGCGGGATCCTTATCAATACAGGTTTGGGTAATCCAACCGTGCCATTCGCCTATATAAGTGGATAAAGAAACCTCTTTTCACCCCATGCCTTCTTCCTTCTCCTATTTCCCCGTCCTCAAGCTCCAGCGCCCAAGCTTCGGTCTTTCCCACCGCCACCAACCTCTCCAGCCATGTCCGGATCTGGCTCGAAGGGCAAGTGGGAGGCCTCCCCCATCACGGAGAAGGACATAAATGACCTCCGGGAGGCGGGGTACTTGTCTGCGGACATTGCACACAGGCTCCCTGCCAAGGAGCAAGTCATCCCCACCCCGGAGCCAGGTGAGAGGGTTGTGTTCATCCCTCACTTCCTCCACGGACTAGGGTTTCCCCTTCACCCCTTTGTCCGCGGCCTCATGTTCTATTACGGGCTATATTTTCATGATCTAGCCCCAAATACTTTCCTCCACCTCTCGGCGTTTATCGTCATGTGTGAGGCGCTACTCCGCATCCCCCCACACTTCGGCCTATGGCTAAAAGTCTTCAACGTGAAGCCGAAGGTGGTCGACGGGCAGCATGTGGACTGCGGCAGCGCCATGGTGAGCAAGCTCCCCAACACCACTTGGCCTAAAGGGGCCTTTGTGGAGACCGTCAAAGTGTGGCAGCAGGAGTGGTTCTACATCACCGAACCTCACGGCACCACATGGGCGGCCACTCCTGAGTTTAGATCTGGACCTCTTATGCGGCTCGCATCGCGGACCAGCAAGGGTCTGGACTGGGGCTCGACCGCGGAAGTGATGACGCTGGAGAAGCGCATCAGAAATAAGTTAAGCAAGAACACCAGTCTCACTGATTTGATTCAGGTGATGCTCTTCCGTCGGATCCTCCACTGCCAACTCCGACCTCTCCATATGTGGGAGTTCAGTCCGGAAGGTCCCCAGACACTACAGCGTTTCTTTGGCACGACACACAAAGAGATCTGGAAGCTGCTCTTCAAGGCCCAGATGACGTGACCAAAGAAAACCGATGACATCGGCCTTGACAGCGCGAATCCGGCCACTCCGGTAAGTATTTTATTGAACATACGCTTGGTCCATAAATCCATAGGCATAATGAGTTTTCTATCCCTCTCACAGGGCTAGACAGTGAAGGTGGAGTGGATCAAGTGTCTGGCGCCACTGCCTGAAGACCATGCCATTCCCCTGCTAACGAGGATGCTGGTCCCGGCGCCATATTAGGCACCGGAGAAGAAGGCCAAGAAGAAGAGAAAGGAGGCCAAGGGTGGCCTCCGCCGTAAAGGCACTTCGGACAAAGTGTCCGGAGAGACCGAAGTCCTCTCCTCCCACGAGGGATATGAAGATGAAGAGGAGAAGGAGGTGGAAAGTGGCTCTCTCCTCAAGGGGAGAAAAAATAAAAGGGCAGCCTCCGCAGACCTGGACGAGGGGGCGTCCAAGAGGGAGATGTCGGATTCGGGGTTCCGTAGACCCTTGGGAGGTTCGAACTCTGGGGTGTGTGTGCGAAGAAATCCTTCTTCCCAATCCGCCTGCTCAACAATCCAAAGCCTAGCTCGACGAACACAAGGGACAAGAGATGCAGTAGTTTATCCTTGTTCGGGCCACCTTGCGGTGTAATACCCTACTCCTGCTTTGTGGTGGATTGCCTCGAGGGGCTGAGGGATGAACTAGTACAGTGGTTGAACAGCCTCAGCAGGTGAGGTGTTCTTGAGCTCAATGAGCTAGTGGGTGAGGGGGCGATCTGAATGATCCATCCTCCTCTATGGTGGTGGCTAAGTCCTATATATAGTGGCCTTGGTCCTCTTCCCAAATGTAGGCGGGAAGGGATCCTACAACGGCCAAATTTGAAGGGGGACAACTAGTACAAGTTATCCTGACAAAAGTAGTCTTCGCCTACAAAAGGCTCTGGTGGTGACACTACGATGGGCTCTACGATGATCCTGTCCTACCGTCCTGACGGTCTTGGTCTTGTTGCACCGTTATGGAAACCTTTGCTTGATTCCTCGGGATCCTATGCCTGCGCTTTCCTCCTTAGCACCAAAGAGGAAACTGGTACACTGCCCCTGTTGGCGCCCGCCTGGCCTTGGTCGTCATGGCTCACGTCATGTGAACCTCGGGAGCCACCCTAGTGAGGCCGCCCCCAGGGACATCTTGGCGTCGTCTGCCTCGCGAGGCTTGGCCCCTCGCGAGGGTCTTGAGTCATCGTTGCTGAAGCTGGGCCTTACCGGTCCGTTGACAGAGCCACGCCGTGGGCCACAGGCAGGCAAGTCTGGGTACCCCCGTTCCCAGGACGCCGGCAGTAGCCCCCGGGCCCAAGGCATGCTCGAACTTGGCTTCGAGGCGAAGCCAAAGGGCAAGGGCTGAGCGCTGCGGGCCCCAACCGCCTGCGGCCTTGGTCAATGCGTGCGATTGAAGGGACATGGGCACCTCCGCTTCCCAACGTCGCCTCGGCAACCGTCCTTGTCTGGCAAAAAGGCTGGCGTCCGCTGCCAAGCTTTCATTGCCTCCTCTTCATTTTGCTCCAGATCCCCTTTCTCCTTCTCCCCTAGAAAGCTCCCTGATCCATCGAAACTCTCCCCCAAGCCCGCAGCCGATGGCCGCCGACAAGGCGAAGACCGCGTGCTCGCGCTCCTGGTTCGAGCCTGCCCTGAGCGCGTCTACAGTCACGGAGAAGAACCTTGCCGCCGCGCTCCTAGTGACGGCGGACAACAGCAACGAGGGGGGAGAGACAACGCTCTGGGCCGGCTCCGTCAAGCCGGAAACCTTGGGCGGTACCTTCTATCTCTTCTTCTTGCACAACGTCTTCGTGGGGCTAGTCCCCCTTTCTCCGGCTTCTTCTATGCCTTCCTTCACCATTACAATCTCCACGCCCTTCATCTTCATCCCAACTCCGTCCTCTTGCTGTCGATCTTTGCCTTTTACTGCAAGGCATTCATGGGGGTGATGTCGTCGATGGCGTTGCTCCGCCATTTATTCTACCTCTGGGTCAAGGAGGGCCAGTGCTCGGGGTGTGCCAACTTCGTTGCGGCCAACGGCAGCATCACGATCTCGCGAGCTGGGAAGAAGGTGGAAAACTTCAGGAACAAGTGGGTCCTTATGGATGCCCTGCGCTCCTACCCTCAGTTGGCACTGCCGACTGGGATGCCAGTGCCTCACGAGGGATGGAACCACGAGAAGCTCACTGATCCCAGGGTGGAGCAGTTGATGGAAAGGATGATGGCCGACTTGAAGCCAGACGACCCGAAAGTGGAGACGCTGACGGGGGCCATGATTGTCAAGGAATTCCGGACACAGCGCCTGGCTCCGCTCCAGGCACGCTTGTGCCTCTTGTGGAAGCTTGCGGACGAGGGAGGTGAACTCCGCCTATGCCCGGACGACTTGCCCGAAGAGGAGCTGAACAAGGTCCTGCGCCTCCTGGTCGGGAAGGACCAAGGTTGCCCGCCTGATACCCATCTGCCGCTGTACCGCCGCCTAGATGGGGCAAAGATCGTCACCCCCATGCCTGCCTTCAACGAGCGCGGGGTCGTTCCACTATTGCCTACTGGGCCCCCAGTCTCCACGGTGACGTTGTCCTCTGGCTAGTCTGACCAAGAGGAGAGGTAGGACTCGGAGGCGACCCGGGAGGGGGCGGGGTAGACTTCTCCTCTGCGCCAGAATGATCTCCTCCGCACCCTCCCTAACAACGATGACACCTACAAGCACCCGGTTAGGGAGTTGTCGCGCTCCGCCGGGGTCACCACGAGGTCCCAAGGCACTCCTCCAAAGAAGCTGAAGCAGGGGGTGCCGAAGAAGAGCAGGTCGGCACCGGTCCCGCAAGGTGGTGCCTCTACCTCGTCGCCGGTCGAAGCTGCTGTCGGTGTCAAAACCGGCGGATCTCGGGTAGGGGGTCCCGATCTGTGTGTCAAGGCTGATGGTAACAGGAAGCAAGGGACACAAATGTTTACCCAGGTTCGGGCCCTCTCGATGGAGGTAAAACCCTACTTCTTACTTGATTAATATTGATGATATGGGTAGTACATGAGTAGATCTACCACGAGATCATAGAGGTTAAACCCTAAGAGCTAGCCTATGATAGTATGATTGTAATTGTGATCGGCCTGCTAAGGACCAACCTCTCCGGTTTATATAGGCACCGGAGAGGGCTAGGGTTCACATTGAGTCGGTTACAAGGAAGGAAACATAATATCTGGACCGCCAAGCTTGCCTTCCACCCCAAGGAAAGTCCCATCCAGACACGGGCTGAAGTCTTGAGTCTTGTATCTTCACGCTTCAATAGTCCGGACGTTGTACATAGTCCGGCTGTCCGGATACCCCCTAATCGAGGACTCCCTCAGTAGCCCCTGAACCAGGCTTCAATGACGATAAGTCCGGCGCGCGGTCTTATCTTCGGCATTGCAGGGCGGGTTCCTCCTCCAAATACTCCAAGGTAATTATCGAACACTCAAACCGTGTCCGGATCCGCAAGATGATCTTCGTACGCCACCGTAGAGAGAATGATGTTTCGCAAATGCAATATGCTAAAAAATTTTCAAGCAACGCAACGTGTCATTACAGTCGGGTCAGTATTCGAACCATCTTCCCACAACCAGCCACTGCGCATATTGGAAGGCGGTTTCCTTGACACGTCTTGTCAAAGCAGAGATCGCGCCCCCTTATCACGGGATTCTCATCATTACGGGCATGGGTAATCCAACCGCACCGCTAATCGCGGCGAGTGGGAGGCAAACGGGCTCAACCAGGCAAGTGGGGAGGCGCAAAAAGCACTTACCGCCCCTATAAAGAGGCAAGGTCTCCTTCTCTTTACCCACGCCTTTCTCCTTCCGCTCGCTCATTCCCCTCTTTTCGAGCCCTAACGCCCAAGCACTCTTCCTTTCCACCAAAGAGAGGCTTTCCAAAGATGTACGGATCCGGAGCAGGAAGCAAATGGATGGCCTCTACTGTCTAGGAGAAGGATGTTAAGAAGCTCCGGAATGCCGGGTATCTGGCTCAGAAGATCGGCCACCGTCTCCCCCCGGCGAGACAGGTCGTCCCCACTCCGGAACCTCACGAGAGAGTCGTGTTCCTTCCTCACTTTGTCCGCGGGCTTGGGTTTCCCCTGCACCCATTTGTTCGCGGAGTCATGTATTACTACGGGATTGATTTTCATGATCTCTCCCCCAACTCCTTCCTCAATATTTCGACGTTCATTGTCGTGTGCGAGGCTTTTCTTCGAATCTCACCTCACTTCGGCCTGTGGCTAAAGATTTTTAATGTGAAGCCCAAGGTGGTGAGTGGCGAACATGCCGAGTGCGGCGGCGCCATGGTAAGCAAGATGCCCACGACCGTTTGGCCGACGGGCGCTTTCAGCGATTCCGTCAAGGAGTTGCAGCAGCAGTGGTTCTATTTGGCGGAGCCACGCGGCAAAAAATGGGCGGCCGCTCCAGAGTACAGATCCGGAGCTCCGCTGCGGCTCACATCCTGACCCGAGAAGGGCCCGAACTGGTCCTCGTCTGACGAGCTGTCACTGCTCCAGACGCGCCTTCAGGGTGTGGTTGATAGGGACGTCAAACTTGTGGACGTAGTTCAGGTGATGCTAGTTCGCCTGGTTCTCCCTTGTCAGCCGAGCTTGTACTCTGTGGGAGTTCGACCCCGCCGAGCACCAAACCCTTCGGGAGCTTTACGATTCCTCCCACAAGGATATCTGGAAGGTGCTCTTCAAGTCCGGCAAATCGTGGCCGGACCCCACCAAGGATCGTGGGTATCAGTTATCCCTTCTCCAAGCTCGGTAAGTCACAACCACGCTCTGTCTATTCATGCTTCAGCTGGCATGCCATGGGGGAAACATTCTAATTGTGTTTCATCGTGACCTCATGGATGGATAAAGAAAGTGGAGCGGATACACTGTCTGGCCTCGTTGCCGAAGGAACCGGCCGGACCTCTTCTGACGAAGATGCTGGTCCCCGCGCCTTATGAGTCACCCAAGAAGGAGGCCTCCAAGAAGGTCAAGAAGACCCGGAGTGGCCTCCGTCACCGGGAGGCTTCGGACGCAAATTCCGAAGACTCAAGCGACGCTCCCTCTTCGGAAGAGGAAGAGGAAGAAGCAGAGGAGGGCGAGCCTCATTTTGGAGGTGGGAAGAAGCGCGTAGCTTCCTTGTCCCTGGAGGCCGAATCGCCCAAGAGGAGAAAAGGTTCCCTCCCAGAGGCATCCACCACGGCTGCCGACAGCAGTCCGGAGTGGGATCCCAGGGCCCAGCCCCTTGAGAAGTCGTAAGTGTACAAGATCCGAACATGCATATGCGTCCGGGATTGTTTTTAGGTATAATAGTTTTAACTGTTGCTATATTTTGCACAGTCCGGCGAGGTCCCGTGCCCGCCAGTCCTCATCCGAGGATTCGCTGAGCTCGGACACTTTGGCGAGCGAGACGCCTCCAGAGGCCCCTTCCCCAAAGTCCCGGCACGATATCGAGGTGTCGTCTCAACGGGGCTCGGACCAGGGGGGCGTATCACAGGGGCCGGACACACAGGAGCGATGGCCCCAGAGTGTGCCGTCGGGGGGGACCTTGGGTTCGGCCCGCAGCCGGACAAGGTCCGGGAGACCTCTAAGGCCCCCAGATCGGGCGAGCAGCCACCTTCAACGGTGGGGGGCCTGCCTACTCCGGCAGCAACCTCTGTTCGGATAGATCTGCCAGGCGGTCTATCGACGGCGTTAAATAACGCGTCTATCATCGATGAACATCGGACCCTTATGTGTGCGGTGGTTGAAAAGATTCATCCGAGGCGGGCTGAACGAAGTCTACCTTGGCCTTATAAAGGCCTTTGAGGTATGTTTTCCAAGAAACCTTTGAGGAATCGTCATTATATGAGTAGTAGCCCCTGATACACTATCCGGCAAAGGAGAGGGAGCCGGGCAGGGGATCAAATCCTCTCTTGTCGTGGGAAGTTATGTTAATGACATGTACCTCTTTTTTTGAATACAGGCGTCTACGGAGAGGACGACCGCTCATAATGTGGAAGTGTCTGAACTGAAGCGGAGCCTGGAACGGGCCGAGGAAGAACTTGGCCACGTGAGGAAGCAATTAGAAGATAAACAAGGTATGATAAAACATTGTCTTGCATTAGGCACAAATAAGCAATTGTGCTTATTGAAAATTGTTTGTGTTGTACGCCCTAGGAGCGAGTGCCGAATACGAGGCACTGAAGAAGGTTGTGGATGATGCCAACAAGAAGGCTGCCGCCGAACAGGCACTCCGTGAAAAACACGAGGCCAGGGTTGTCACAGCTGAGCGGGAGCTCCAGGAGGCTGTGAAGAAAGGCGAGGGCTTGGAGCAAAGTGTAATAGAAAAAGAAGCCAAACTCGCCCAAGCGCTCCATGCTGCGGAAGATGCCCGGGAAGAAGCCGAGGTGCTGTACGGGACATTCAAGATGCCCGGAAAGTTGCGGTTGGTAAGGCCTTCTGCATTCTTAGCCATTTATTCATGATAATGGAAGAATTCTAAGCGGCAAGCTGAATTCTTATTTTTCCAGGGGCGTTTGCAGATCTTCCTCGCAGCATATCAGATGCCGCCCAATTCTACCAAACCGAGGAAAAGAAGTCTGTAGAGAGGGATTTCTGGTCGCGGTATTTGGCACCGAACTATTCGGTGCCCTTTATCGATCAGCTGAAGCAGCTGGTCGAACTGCACCAGGCGGCCGAACTAGCCATGAAGGACTTGATTGTCCGGCTGTGGCCGGCGGAGCCAATTCCAAGCAATTACTTCGGGCTCGTGAAGGGGATTGCGGGTGCTTGTCCTCGGCTTGATGCTATTAAGCGATCGGTCTGCATAGAGGGTGCACGTATGGCATTCGCCCGTGCAAAAGTGCATTGGGGGAAGCTTGACGCGGAGAAGCTGATGACTAAGGGGCCGCCAGAGGGTAAGGAGCATCGCAAGCCCGAACTGTACTATGAAGGTGTATTGAAGGGGGCCCGCCTTGCGGCGGATAAATGTACCAAAGACATTATATTTCCGTGAGGGCATTCATGCCACTTTTTGTAATATGGGATTATGGCGTTTATATATTGCCTGTTGTATTTGAACATATGTTCTTCCTGTGCGGCTGTTTAATGTATGTAAATCCCGAGAGTTGACCATTAAGTAAACGCTTTACGTAAAAACAATACTGGGGTGTTCGGGATATATCTGAACGCTCTTTATCCCATAGTTGGGTCCCTTTGCGGAGGCGTTTCTCACCACGAACCAGGCAATCAGACTATAAGGCTTTATTACTCTGACTTAGCCATAGGAATTGGAGGATGGTCGGCGCAGCCCCTAGTGTTCGGAAGGCCGAACTAGGGGCTCTATTGGCGCCTGATCAGAAGACCGACCCGTCGCACTCTGCATTTATAATGGCGTTGTGCGGAATAAATCTTTAGGGATTTTACAACCTCTCGAACAGCTGACCACCTCTCGCTATATCATGACAGTCGGTTTTCGGCTTTCTCTACTGAGGTGCTCGTCCGGCAGATCCGGGACACAATCACAGTAGTTCTCCCTGCGCTACCTTAGCCGATATAACGGAACGTAAGGTACCAAAACAAGGGAGCCGGGAAAACCCAACCAATGACCCAAGAAATGATTCGGAGCTGATGCATATAGTGCTATAAGTTCGGGGTGCCAGACGACCGAGAAGGTGGTCGGACTTTATTGCCGTATTATGAAGCCCCTGGCATAATCGGGCGTAACACGAGGTGTCGATGAAAAGCGACGGCCGGTAAGTGTTATTTAAGTCTACGTATTGTAGCAAAATGATATGTCTATGCATATGAGTACTATGTATGATTATGAAAAGAGGTGTTTTTTGGCGGAACCTGTGATGGCCGGACTGGAGGGAGTTTGTCAGTGGATCAGAAGTGAATCCGGCTGCCTTCTTTTAGGGGATGGGCTCCTTGTGTGTCCTGGCCGATTCCGCGTCACCTATCCTGTTCTGCGTAAAAGTTGGTTTGTAAGGCAAATACTCGGAGGTAGCCGAGCGTCCGCTTGTGGTTGGTCCAAGGGCTCCTGATCGGGCCCTGGTAAACCCGGCCGTCATACCGGTGGGTAGCGCGGACTCCTCAATTGGTGTCCGGATAGTCGTCTGTCATATCAAAATCTTGATAGGCATGCATGACTCGCTACTCCGGTAGCTGTATGATATCCGCCCCGAGGGCGGGGTTTGGCCTTGCCCATAGGTGTGATTACATCACATGGTGTTGGCCTGAGTTATTTACCACGCCGAATCCAGCCAACGTGGTTCATCTCGTTAGCATACGGTAAATTGCCGCATGGTCGGAAGGTGCCGAAGATTTATTCTTTGGCGTAGTATTTGTTTGGTGATCCGAAGACAACCGTTTAGAGTGATGGGCCAGAAAAACTTGGCCTTTGCTCCCAGCATCTTTTAAGAGATGTTGTTGGTGATTTCACACCTGCGGGGGTTTTATGTTGTGTGGGGCCCCTGGTTTGCTATGTCCTTAGGTACTGCAACTAAGTTGCTATGGTCAGCGCGGTCTGGGGCAAGTGGACGTACTTGTATGCTATGGAGGGGGGGGATATCCTGACTAGAAGTCTCCCTTCATTGTTTCCAGCACGCGGCCAGCCGTTCTGCTTTGAGGATCCGGCATTCTCTATTGGTATGCTTTGTCGTCCTTCTGGGAGTATCATCAATTTCGCATGGTTGATCTAGTGTGTGGCTCGGGCCGGATAGGTCTGAGCTCTTCTTTGTCCGTTGACCGGACTGGGAGTTGCTGAAGTTAGCACCAGCTTTCCTGACTTGACGCTTGTGACCGTTGCGCCGGGGCTTGAGTATGCTTCTTCTTGTGTCCTTCATGTTGTTTTGGACCGTCGTGGTGTGTTGACGTCGGGGCATGTGCCTTGAGTTCTCCTGCTTAGGTTGGGGTGGCTGGTTGTGGCCTTTGTCGGGGCGGTCAGGTCCGTATCTTTCAGTGGCCAGGACCTTGGTCCATCTGTCCACCAGCGAATCTTGGTCAGCCTTGAGCTGCTGTTGCTTCCTTTGCAGACTTTTTGCCGTGGCCATGAGCCGTCGCTCGAAGCGAGCTTGTTCCACTGGGTCTTCAGGCACGCCGAATTCGTCGTTGCCGAGGTTTGCCTCGTCCCCGGAAGGGGGTGTATAGTTGTCCCTTTCCAAGTATCCCACAGTGGCCAGGCCAGCCTTATGAAAGGCACGCCGACTAGGGTTATATTCGTCTTCGGCGCCATCCGGATTGTTTTCGACTTCTGGTCCGGTATTCCTGTGGCGGGGCTCGGAGCGGCGCCAACGACGCCCATACTTTGCTTTTCCCCCTGGGGGATTATCCTCCGCTGCCCCATCGCCATTGGTTTCCTTCGGAGTGTCCGCCATATGTATATCATGGGGATAGGCGGCTATCCACCGCCCAGTGAGCGGTGGCTCTTGTGATTCTCCTGCATCGTCGTTCGTACCATCGATGTCTTTGGAGTCAAAGTCAGTCACGTCGGTTAAATCATCGACTGTGGCAATGAAGTGGGTGGTGGGTGGGCAAAGAATTCCTTGATCGCCTGCTTCCCACTCGAGCCAGATGTAGTTTGGCCAAGAGCCTCCTGATAAAGAGAGGAGCTTTAATGAGTTCGGCGTGTCGCCGAAGGGCGAGTGTTGGAAGATATCCGTCGCAGTGAACTCCTTTATCAGAGCCCCACCTGGCTCGACCGGATCGTGAGTGTGTGGACCAGAATCAACGTCCGGATACGAACCCGGGGGTCCGGATTCACAGGCCGCTACAGGGGTAAGGCCCGTGTTCGGCTCTGCCGCCGATGAGTGTGCGACCGGCAAGGCGGGGTCCATCCCTCCGTCCTTAAACGGCGCGGCCTGCTCCGGATCTAGGTCCGGAGATACTACAGGGGCGATACCCCGAGCTTCGTCCGATGGCCGGTCTAAGCCGTGCTCGTCGAGACTCTCCGGTGCTCCTGGCATAGGCCCAAATCCATCGAAGATCGAGTCTCCGCAGATATCCGCCGTGTAGATCAGGTTTCCAAACCTGACCTAGTGGCCAGGGGCGTAGCTGTCAATCGGCTCCAGATGGCCAAGCGAGTTGGACTGCAGTGCGAAGCCGCCGAGCACGAAGATCTGTACGGGGAGGAAAGTCTCACCCTGGACAGAGTCGTTGAAGATGATTGAAGGAGCCATCGAGCCTGACAGTGACGACACAGAGGAACTCTCAATGAAAGCACCAATGTCGGTGTCAAAACCGGCGGATCTCGGGTAGAGAGTCCCGATCTGTGCATCAAGGCTGATGGTTATAGGAAGCAAGGGACACAGATGTTTACCCAGGTTCGGGCCCTCTCGATGGAGGTAAAACCCTACTTCCTGCTTGATTAATATTGATGATATGGGTAGTACAAGAGTAGATCTACCACGGGATCGTAGAGGCTAAACCCTAAGAGCTAGCCTATGATGGTATGATTGTAATTGTGATCGTCCTGCTAAGGAACAACCTCTCCGGTTTATATAGGCACCGGAGAGGGCTAGGGTTTACATGGAGTCAGTTAGAAGGAAGGAAACATAATATCTGGATCGTCAAGCTTGCCTTCCATGCCAAGGAAAGTCCCATCCGGACACGAGCGGAATTCTTCAGTCTTGTATCTTCACGCTTCAATAGTCCGGACGTTGTGCATAGTCTGGCTGTCCGGATACCCCCTAATCTAGGACTCCCTCAGCTGCCGCAGGCCCGGGCGTCGCGCCATCGTCCGCTGCTGGGGCTCGTGCGCGGGTGCCCCAGTCCGTGAAGGCTGCAGGCGTGGCGCTCCTGAAGAGGACGAGGGATTACGCCGTCGTGGACCAGTAAGTGCTCCACCTTGATCCTTGTTTCCTGCTCCTGCTCCTGTATCTTGATACCTCCCTTTTGTACGGGCAGGCCGACGCCGATGAAGAAGAAGAAGAAGGAGACGATCACGGTCCCCGAGACCCAGCAACCTGCCATGGTTGCACCACCTCCACTGAAGGGGGATGGGGCCAGTTCGCGTGCTCCTACAACGGGGTCGTCCTCCCGAGGCCCGAAGGCCCGACCTCATGAGGAGGTGATTCCTGCGGTCGAGGCGACCCTCGGGACACTCGCCCTCAGCTCGCCTGTTGAAGTCCCGGAGGCTCCGGAGTTCCCGGCTCCTCCTGCCGCACCTGATGCTTTGGAGGAGGCTCTCTCCATGCTGACACAACTTTGCGACGATCTCCAAGGCGCCGACCGTCGCCTGGCGTCGGGGCGCTTGGAGCTGATCTCGGGATGGCTGTGGTCTGATGCATCCGTCAGGGCGGCATGGAGCCATGCCATAACGACCTCCAAGGAAGGTGAACAGGTTGCCGGCCTGGCTGCGGCAACCCGCGACATGGCGCTGAAGGATGCTGAGATTGCCAAGGAGCGCTGCCGGGTGGTGGAGGTCGAGCTAGAGACCCTGCGCGGCGAGCGTGC
This sequence comes from Aegilops longissima, assembly GCA_021605205.1. Lineage (NCBI taxonomy): Eukaryota > Viridiplantae > Streptophyta > Magnoliopsida > Poales > Poaceae > Aegilops > Aegilops longissima. The sequence goes on from CM038678.1 coordinate 254,149,864, forward strand.
CATCGAGGCCCGCCAGCACGAGGCACGGGAGGAGGAGCTGAAGGCTCGAGAAGACGCGGTCGCCGGTTGAGACACCGAGCTAGAGCAATCAGCGCGGGAGCAGGCCACGGAGCATGACCGCTTGGAGAAGCTGAAGGGGGAGGTGGAGGCGGAGAAAACCCGGCTGGAGGCCAAGGTGAAAATCCTTGCCATCGATCGAGCCGCCTTCGATTCTCTTAAGCAGAGGTCCAGCGAGGTACTGTGGGACCTCTATGGGAGGGGGTTGAAGAAGCCGTTGGTGACTGCTGAGGAAGGCCCCGCCGAGCTGCTTCCCCAGCTGGTCACGGCGGTCGAGGACATTGTCCTTGGGGTCGGCCCCATGGTGGAAGGAGACGCCCGCATGCTCTCTGCTTCAGCTATGACGTGCGTCTTCAGCCACCTCCATCTTCGCGACCCCAACACCAAATTAGGAGCCCTGCTTGAGCCTATGGACGAGGAGCACTGCACTGCCGCCACCAAAGCTGTGAAGGACCAAGTGGAGGCCCTACTGCAGAAGTTCCTCACCGTCGATCGACCCTGCGCCCCCGGCTGATGGTGCCGCCGAACCTAGAGCCACAGCCGATGGTACAGGTGACGGCGACGTTGTCGATGACGGGGCACTTCTTGCGGGCGATGGCAATGCCCATGGATGAAGAGGCTTGCTGGCGGCGCTTCCCTCCATTTTTATTTCCTGCATCATGCACCGTGCCTTGTGGAGGCGTTAAAACTTTATGTGTTCTGCACCTTAATAGACAGTGTTTATTGTAATAATTTGCTAGGGTTTTGTGATTTCCTTCCCGCTTGCTTGGTGTTCTGCGTCGGCAGGGCCCAACCCCGCGCATACCTCCGTCGCCGTTGGGTCGTCCGGATCACCAGTACGAGACCAAGAGGTGAGGGGCTACGTAACCAGTTAGGCTCCTGAGTCGCGATGCTCAGGAGTGCCCCTTGACATACAAATAGCCCGTGGGGAGGAGATGCGAGAGTAGGCCTTAGCGTTCTGTGTCGGCAGGGCCCGGTCCCATGCATACCTCAGCCACCGTTGGGTCGTCTGAATCGCCAGGACGAGACCAAGGGGTGAGGGGCTACGCGACCAGTTAGGCTCCTGAGTCGCGATGCTCAGGAGTCCCCCTTGATGTACAAACAGACCTCCATACATTTCCTCACCGAGGTCCCGCTTGGAGGGGCGCGCGACGACCAGGTCTGAGGGACCTGGCAGGGTGGCGTGCGCTAGGCGTGACCTGAGCGTAGCCCCCGTGCCCAGCCCCCTCGCGTGACTCTCCCGAGGGGAAAGTCTTGTGATGAGGCTAGACACTGAGCCTTGCGGCTCCCTGAGGTTGATGCGGCCAGGGGGCCGCCCTCAGTTGTTTATCATCAGCGCGGAGCATGGCGCTTCCACACTTGCACAGGCATAGCCGCTCCTCGACCGTGTCGACTGCCAGCGCGGAGCGTGGTGCTTCCACTGGTGCGTGGGTGGGGGCTCCCTTTGAGTGGAACCCCCAGGGCGTGTACATCCCCGCCCTCACACGTGGCTTGCACGACAGGGCTAGAAGAGGTGTGTCTGGGCACTCCTGAGCCAGCATGGGACTCACGAGGCCCTACCTCAAGGCGGGTTGCGCCTGAATTTGATTCTTGACAACTGTGATGGCCCAGCGAGGTGGTTAGACAACCTGCGACGAATGAATCTCCTGAGGTGATCACATGAGAAGGCCAAACACCAATAACCAGGAGGTGATGTGAACGGGACCGGCCCGCCAGACAGAACTCAGTCATTGGGTTTATCGACGCTGCAGGGACAGACCCGAGCACAGACGCCATGCCCAATCTTCTCATGCGAAAATCCTGAAGAAAGACAACCGGCGCGCGGCTCTCGTGGTGGCGAGGCACCGAGTCGCGCGCCCTAGCTCGTCCGCCCGCGATTAGCTCATGCGAGAACAAGGCACCAAGGACCACGGGAGGTGATGTACATGGGAGCTGGCCCGCGAGCCAGAGCTCAGTCACTTGGATTTAGCAACGCTGCAGGGACGTACCCAAGCACAGACACCGCGCCAGCCCTTAGTCATGAGGCGGTCGTGGGTGGGTTCGTAAGGATGTACGACATTCATGGTATCGAAGTACCGGGCAGGCATATATGTAGGATCGAAAGTATGTCTAGAGGGGGTGATTAGACTACTTGACCAAATAAAAATCTAGCCTTTTCCAAATTTTAAGTCTTGGCAGATTTTAGCAACTTAGAACAAGTCAAGCAATCAACCTACACATGCAAGTCTAAGAGTATAGCAGCAGAATGTAAAACATTGCATATGAAGGTGAATGGAGGAGTTTGGAGAGGGCAAACAAAATGTAGACGCGGAGATTTTTTCCGTGGTTCCGATAGGTGGTGCTATCGTACATCCACGTTGATGGTGAATTCAACCCATGAAGGGCTATCATACATCCACAATTGTAGCAATTACACTCATGACTTGAAGATATTTTATCATTGTAGGACCTTGACTTGGAACTTCTTTCCTTGCTTCTACTCTTGTAGAAGTTGTTGAAGTTCTTCACCATTAGGCTCAATTCCTCATTGAAGGTTTGTTTCTCACTTGATGATGTAGGAGCATCACATGAGGCTTTGTAAGCACCACTTGACTTGTTGTGAAGCTCTTCCTTATCCTTGAGTGACATCTCATGAGCAACAATTCTTCCAATGACTTCCGTTGGCTTGAGATCTTTGTAATTGGGCATCATTTGGATCAATGTGCACACGGTATCATATTTTCCATCCAAGGCTCTTAGGATCTTCTTGATGATGAATCTATCGGTCATCTCCTCACTTCCTAAGTTGGCAATCTCATTTGTGATGAGAGCAAGCCTAGAGTACATTTCAGCGACACCTTCACCATCCTTCATTTTGAACTTGTCAAGTTGACTTTCAAACACATCCAATTTGGATTCCTTGACGGAGTCGGTACCTTCGTGCATATCAATCAAAGTATCCCAAATTTCCTTTGCATTCTCAAGACGGCTGATTTTGTTGAATTCTTCGGGGCACAATCCGTTGAAGAGGATATCGCAGGCTTGAGCATTGTATTGTAGCATCTTCAACTCTTCCGTGGTATCTTCACAGTTTGGTTCTCTCCCATCAAAGAATTCACCTTGCAAGCCAATACACACAATAGCCCAAACGGCGGGGTTATTTCTAAGAATATGCATTTTCATCTTATGCTTCCAACTAGCAAAATTAGTACCATGAAAGTAAAACCTCTATGGTGGTAATTTCCCTCGCTAGACGCCATACTCTCCTAGCTTGTCAAACCAAGGCTATGATCACCAAAAGCTATGGAAATCAAGGAAAATTGAGACCAAAGCTCTGATACCACTTGTATGATCGAAAGTATGTCTAGAGGGGGGGTGATTAGACTACTTGACCAAATAAAAATCTAGCCTTTTCCCAATTTTAAGTCTTGGCTGTTTTTAGCAACTTAGAACAAGTCAAGCAATCAACCTACACATGCAAGTCTAAGAGTATAGCAGCGGAATGTAAAACATTGCATATGAAGGTGAAGGGAGGAGTTTGGAGAGGGCAAACGCAATGTAGACACGGAGATTTTTTTCGTGGTTCCGATAGGTGGAGCTATCGTACATCCACGTGAATGGAGACTTCAACCCACGAAGGGTAACGGTTGTGCGAGTCCACGGAGGGCTCCACCCATGAAGGGTCCACGAAGAAGCAACCTTGTCTATCCCACCATGGCCACCGCCCACGAAGGACTTGCCTATCTTGGGTAGATCTTCACGAAGTAGGCAATCTCCTTGCCCTTACAAACTCCTTGGTTCAACTCCACAATATTGCCAGAGGCTCCCAAGTGACACCTAACCAATCTAGGAGACACCACTCTCCAACAGGTAAAAGATGGTGTGTTGATGATGAACTCCTTGCTCTTGTGCTTCAAATGATAGTCTCCCCAACACTCAACTCTCTCACACAGATTTGGATTTGGCGGAAAAATGATTTGAGTGGAAAGCAACTTGGGGAAGGCTAAAGATCAAGATTCTTGTGGTTGGAATGGAATATCTTGGTCTCAAGACATGAGTAGGTGGTTCTCTCTCAGAAAATGAACGCTGGAAGTGTTGGCACGTTCTGATGGCTCTCTCCAAGAACGAAGAGAGGTGGAGGGGTATATATAGCCTCCACAAAAATCTAACAGTTACACACAATTTACCAAATTCGGTGAGACCGAATCATGAAACTCGGTCAGACCGATTTAGTTCAAAATGTGAACGTTAGGCTTTTCGGTGGGACCGACATGTCAACTCGGTGGGACCGATTTCATTAGGGTTAGGGCATAATGTAATCTTGGTGAGACCGATCACATAAACTCGGTAGGACCGATTTCTGTAATAGGCAAACAGAGAGTTGGTCAGGCAAACTTGGTGGGACCGATTCGCTCATTTCGGTGAGACCGAAATGTTATGAAAGGGAAACAGAGAGTTTGCATTGTGAACTTGGTGGGACCGATCGCTCATCTCGGTTGGACCGAAACGTTACGAAGGGAAACATAGAGTTTGCAATCCCATCTTGGTGAGACCCAGATCACTATCAGTGAGACCAAAGTGACTAGGGTTTCTGGCAGTGGCTATGTCAAATAAACTTGGTGGCGCCGGATAGATCAAATCGGTAGGGCCGAGTTTGACTTTTGGTTTGGGACATATGTGGATATATGAAAGTGGTTGAGTGCTTTTGGAGCATATCACTAAGCATTTTGAGCAAGCAAGCTATTAAGCAACACCTCACCCCCTTTTAATAGTATTGGCTTTTCCTATGGACTCAATGTGATCTTGGATCACTAAAATGAAAATGTAGAGCCTTGAGCTTGAGCCAATATGTGTCCTTAGCATTTTGAGGGGTCCACATTTCTAATCCATGCCATGCCAAATCACTGAACTTTCTGAAATGATCATCTTGAAATAGCATTAGTTCAGTGAGCTATATGTTGTTAGTAATTACCAAAACCACCCAGGGATAGTTGCACTTTCAATCTCCCCCTTTTTGGTAATTGATGACAACATATAGATCAAAGCTTTGACAAATGATAATAACATTGAAATGCATTGTCGCTTTGAGAAGTATGTGATAAGAAAGAGTTCCCCCTAAATTTGTGCATTATTTAAAATTTACTTTTGAATGCAAATGCACAATCGATTAGGATCATGGGTCACTCTTCCATGTCACATACATCTTGGTGGAGCGCTCAAAATGATAGAAATTAAAATATGCACTCATCACCAAGCAAAGTGAATGATCATATATGAGATATAGAAGATAATATCATCCAAGCTAACATTAAAGTAGAATATGATCATACAAGATTCTCACACACAGACATAAAGAGTATCAAACGAGCACACAAAAAAGTATCAAGCAAATAGCAAGAGAGACAAAGAAGCAAAACACTCTCTCTCGAAGCCTATGATCTATACATTTCTCCCCCTTTGGCAATATTTACCAAAAAGTTTGAAAATGCATAGTGCTATGCGTCTCTCTAGGCTTGGTCTTCGGGAGGTGGTGTAGAGAGAACTCGAAGGCATCAGTAGATGTTGTTGGAGCTGGTGGAGTGGCAACTGGAGGTGGCACGGAAGCTGTTGCTGCTGGTGCTGAAGTAGTTGCTCTAGTGTTAGCCATGGGTACTGCAGTAGACCTCTGACCTCTAGGCAATTTCTGAAAAGCATTTGTGGTAGCCTTCCCTTTCTTCTCCTCTGCTTCCTCCTGGAGCTTCTCAATAGCTGTCTGTATCTCTGTTACTTTTAGATCAAGATCATAGAACTTGGTCTCAATGATCCTCTCCAAGCTCTCCTGATTCTGAGTCAGGGTGGCCAATCCCTTCTCAATCCTCAAAGTTTCTTGAATCAGATAGCTACCTGATCTTGTTTTGACTTTAGAAAAACTTGATATGCCTCCTCAACACTTGGCATCTTTGCAGCCTTCTCAGCCTTTGCCTTTTCTCTCTTCTCTTTTGCTTGCACAGATGTAGGATCATCCTCATTCATCACAACTGTGTTATCCTCAAATTCTGGTCTCAAAGGTAAGTGCTCCTTGTCCAACAAATAAGTGCCTATGCCCATCTTGGAGTTGATGAGCACCTGAATGTGTGGATCATACCCACAGATCTCTTCTGATCTACAGCTGTCCTCTTGATTGTCTCAACAATCAGACTCATGACCTTGAATTTTTGAGGAACATCAAATATTTGCAGCAAGTTGATTGAATGTCCTCTGATCATCTTGTGATCTCCAGATTTGGGCAACAAAGTATTCCTCAAGATTGTGTTGATTGTAGCTAGACTAGACAACAAGTAATGTACAGATCCAAATCTATGTGTATCCAAGGCTTTGTCTGGGATCTCTTTGTACATATTTGCCATAGAGTTGTGGTCTTTCTTCTTCTTGGCATAGACATCCAAATCATCCTCATGCTCTTCAGGGGCTTTGATCAACTTGGCCCACTCATCAACAGTTGACTGCTACCTTCTACCCTCAGACATCCATACAATTCTACCATCTGGATAGAAATGAGCTGTAGAATAGAACTGCATAATGAGCTCATCATTCCATTTGGTAAGCTTATGTCCCACAAACTTCTCAACTCCACAAGCTTTGAAACTTTCATGTACTCCTGGAAAATAGTCTTCATTCTCATCAATGAATTCCCAATCAACCCACTTCATATCACAGACTATAGGCTTCTTGTCAAGCAGAATGGTTTCATAGAAATCTTGTTGTTCTTTGGTGTGGAATCTGTAGTCCACAGTAGTCTTCCTTCTCACAGCATATGGATCAGTCTGTCTCCAAAGTCTCAGACTTGCGTCCTTCCTGATGCTCATATCCTCTGCCACTGGATGACTGTCATTATGATCTGGAATCTTTGCTTTAAGCTTCATTAGCACTTGATCTTCAACATCTTCTTCTTCCATCTCAGGCACTGGGGCCTTGTTCTTCTCTTTAGCTGGGATGTTCCTAGTGCTCCTCTTGGGCTTAGAAGTATTTTGAGCTTGAGCAGTAGCTTTGGGGGCAGTCTTGGGCTTTGAAGGAGCAGCCCGTGACTTAATAGCATCCCCCATAAGATTTTGGGACCTGGGTGCTGGTGTAGCATCCTCTTCCTCTTCATCTTCTTTTGCTGGATCTCTAAACATGGAGGATCTCCCAATGACTCTGGCAGTGGTCTTGTTGACCCTCTCTTTCCTCTTCTTGCCCTCACCAGCCTCCTTTGGTTCAAGTGTGAACTCCATGGTTTCCTGAGTGGAGGCCCTGGCCTTAGACATTGGAACTCTCTTAGCTGGTGCCTTCTTGTGCAAACCAGGCTTTGTTGCAGCAGCAGTACCATATTCCTTCTTCAGGACTTTGTTCTTGGAGCTAACTTCCTCCTCTGTAGCCACATAATCCTCATCCTCAGGATCTGAGGTTCTCTTCTTCCTTGATCTGGTGGCTGCCTTGGGAAAATTGCTTGGAGTGCTCCTGCTGCCCTCATCATAGATGCTTGAGGGACTAGTGCCCTCACTCATGTGCACTTGCTCTTCTGATTTGTTCTGGCTATCACTCTGGTTAGACATTCTGGCAAGCAAACTGACAGCAGACCCTGTGAATAGATATAGATGAGATAGAGTGGATGAGCATCACAAAGTGCAGAGTTTTTGCAAAACAGATGAGTCAAAACTTAGTTTTAGTTCTCCACAGAAAGCATTTCGGAGCTACCAATTTCTTAAACTCAGTGACACCGAAGCAACTTAAGGAGTCTAAACTAGTGAACTCGGTCAGACCGATTCATAGTTCGGTGGCTCTGAGATTTCTAGGGTTTCACAGAGAGTTGAATTCGATCGCACCGATTTGCAGCTTTCAGTTAGATCGAAAAGTGCAAGTGCAATGGCCTAAGCCCAATCGGTGAGACCGATTTCCACAACTAGGCCGGTCCGAGATGAGTTCGGCGGAAACCTAACCCTAAATTTTCAAATCAAACCTAACCTAAAGGAAGTTTTCTCTGGATAGATTGATCTCATACGTGGTAAAGAACATGGAATTGCATTGTGCTAAGAATCAGAGTAAGGAATTAGCACAAACGTTCGAACTTATACACTAGTTCAGCGGTGAGTTCTCTACAGCGACAACGGTGGGGTTGAATCCCATTGAAGGCGACGGAAACCAACGGCGGGAGGTCACTGGCGACAAGAAGACAGTCCGGAGACCCGAGGAGACAGAGCAGGACACGCGCGGGCTGAGGAGTTCTGAAGAAATTTCTAAAATCTCAGCTGTGTGTTTATATATCCTGACCCTGTCGGTGTGACCGAGTGGAACAACTCGGGGGCACCGAGATGTAGAATCGCAAGCAGTTACTGCAACTCGGTGTGACCAAAAAGTTCAAATCGGTTGCACCGAGGTTGAAAACCTAGATAAACTCAGTGAACTTGGTGTGACCGAAGAAGATGGATCGGTATACCGAAATGCACAGAGAGCTTTTGGAAGTTTAAGTCTATGACGAATCGGGAGACTCCGAGTGCTCCTCACACAGAGTGGTTTGAATCTGACTTGATCAAACTTTGTGATGTAGCATGAATAGAGTTTGAGATGAGAAAAGCGTAGATAACTAGAGGAAGTTCTTAGGCATTCTTGTCCATCCACTTGGCAAAAGAGAAAAGAGCCAAACAATCAAACCAACAAGTGGATGTCCTTGAATGAGAAAAATATGCAATCAACATGCTCACACAATAAAATGGCAAATTAAATATGTGACAAAGCATGCACAAACACTCTAGCATCTATCAAGCAATTGGCGATGACTAGGTCATCTATATATGAGTATATTGACTTAGGATTCAAATGAGAACATTTGATCATAGGTCATACTCATTGTTTAAGCACAAGTGGGGTTACCACTTTTACATAAAGCATTGTTGTGTTCACACCATTAAAGTTGCTTTAGCTCAATTGATTAGAGTAAAGCTCCTCCTAGATGTGATATCCCCCCTAAGAGGGATGAACTAACCTTGGGTTTTGTCCATAATGACTTCATGTAGATGTTGAAGATGTGGATGCTCAATGTTGATGTAGATCATTCGGTGCAATCCATTGGAGTGAGTTGCACTTTCAATACCTACACGGGTTAGTCCAACAAGGAACAAACAAGGATATCCATAGACAGAGTGATGTACACACACAAGATGATGTCCATGAAAGCATTAGGTTACCTTGTCCCTTGTCTTACCAACAAGAGGGTTTGTGACTCCTTGAACTAGTACATGATGTGGAATTTGTTTGCACTTGTCCTCACCAAAATGATATGAGTGAAGTATGTTGGCGGAGTCACCCTCAAGAACTCTCTAGTTCTTCTTCTTCGGGATCCACATCATCTTGATGGGAACCCTTGGAGTTGTAGTCGTACTTGATGAAGTAGAACTTGATGTAGTATTGGGAACCCACTTGAACAAGGCCTTAGGAGCTTCTTCAAATGCATCAATCTCCTCTTGAAGCTTATCCTTGCCTTTTTGCTTGTGGTATTGTGGTGGAAGATCACCTTGAGCTTGTGTCCCTTGGAAAGAAGTAGGTGTTGAGGAACGTAGTAATTTCAAAAAAATTCCTACGCACATGCAAGATCATGGTGATGCATAGTAACGAGAGGGGAGAGTGTCGTCCACGTACCCTCGTAGACCGTAAGCGGAAGCGTTATGAGAACGCGGTTGATGTAGTCGTACGTCTTCACAATCCGACCGATCCAAGTACCGAACGCACGGAACCTCCGAGTTCAGCACATGTTCAGCTCGGTGACGTCCCACGATCTCCGATCTAGCAGAGCTTCGAGGGAGAGTTTCGTCGGCACAATGGCATGATGACGGTGATGATGATGCTACCTACACAGGGCTTCGCCTAGGCATCGCTGCAATATGACTGAGGTGGATTATGGTGGAGGGGGGCACCGCACACGGCTAAAAGATGAATGATGAATTGTTGTGTCTATGGGGTGCCCCCTGGCCATGTATATAAAGGATGGAGGGAGGAGGAGGCCGTCCCTCATAGGGCGCGTCCAAAGTGTGGAGTCCTACTCGGACTCCCTAGTCCTAGTAGGATTCCACCTCCCACATGGAATAGGAAAAAGGGAAGGGAGAAGGAGAAGGAAGGAAGGGGGCGCCCCCTTTCCCTAGTCCAATTCGGACCAGTCCATGGGGAAGGGGTGCGGCCACCCTTGAGGCCTTTCTCTCCTTTCCCGTATGGCCCATTAAGGCCCAATACAAATTCCCGTAACTCTCCGGTACTCCGAAAAATATTCGAATCACTCGGAACCTTTACGATGTCCAAATGTAGCCTTCCAATATATCGATCTTTACGTCTCGACCATTTCGAGACTCCTCATCATGTCTCCGATCTCATTCGGAACTCCGAACAAACTTCGGTCATCAAATCACATAACTCATAATACAAATCGTCACAGAACGTTAAGCGTGCGGACCCTACGGGTTCGAGAACTATGTAGACATGAATGAGACTCATCTCCAGTCAATAACCAATAGCGGAACCTAGATGCTTATATTGGTTCCTACATATTCTACGAAGATCTTTATCGGTCAAACCGCATAACAACATACGTTGTTCCCTTTGTCATCGGTATGTTACTTGCCCGAGATTTGATCGTCGGTATCTCAATACCTAGTTCAATCTCGTTATCGGCAAGTCTCTTTACTCGTTCCGTAATACATCATCCCGCAACTAACTCATTAGTTACATTGCTTGCAAGGCTTTTAGTTATGTGTATTACCGAGAGGGCCCAGAGATACCTCTCCGATACTCGGAGTGACAAATCCTAATCTCGATCTATGCCAACCCAACAAACACCTTCGGAGACACATGTAGAGCATCTTTATAATCACCCAGCTACGTTGTGACATTTGATAGCACACAAGGTGTTCCTCCGGTATTCAGGAGTCGCATAATCTCATAGTCATAGGAACATGTATAAGTCATGAAGAAAGCAATAGCAACATACTAAACGATCAAGTGCTAAGCTAACGGAATGGGTCAAGTCAATCACATCATTCTGTAATGATGTGATCCTGTTAATCAAATGACAACTCATGTCTATGGCTAGGAAACTTAACCATCTTTGATTCAACGCGCTAGTCAAGTAGAGGCATACTAGTGACACTCTGTTTGTCTATGTATTCACACATGTACTAAGTTTCCAGTTAATATAATTCTAGCATGGATAATAAACATTTATCATGATATGAGGAAATATAAATAACAACTTTATTATTGCCTCTAGGGCATATGTAGCGACTCGACCTCAGACGGTCAAGTCTCCGTGCTTCAGTGTCATCCCTGGATTGGTAATGCTGACACACACAGTGCTTGAAGGATTTATAATAGAGTAGCAATCACACACTTATTACATCGAATGTCTCAAAAGAGAACTTAATACAATAAATATGGCTTAAGGCCATCTAATACGATAACAGCGGAAGGCTTGGAAGATAAAGTGAGTCCATCAACTCCAACGGCATAGCTGAGTGCATCACAACGGCCTAGCGAACCTTACTCCTCGTCTGAAAAGTCTGCAACAGGATATCTGCTCCAGCTTCGTCTTCATAGTCATCATCACTACTGTCGGGGTCGTAGTCGGTGTTGTCGATGATGATGTAGTCTTCAGAACCTATCTCCTTGGGTCCGTCGTCACCTCTTCCTAGTGCGGGGTCTCCCAGGTATACTCCGAGCTTCTTAATCAGGTCGTCATTCTCCTCCAATAGTATTGTGATTTCCTCCTCGTACCCGTCGAGTGTAGACTTGAGTTCCTTATCTAGCTCCATGTTCCTGGTCATCGCCTTCTTCAAATTTATCATGTTTGCGCACATCTGGTTCTCCTGGCGTCGAATGTGCTGGTTTAACTCCGGGATGAAAGCTGCAATGGACCTCTCCTTCCTAGTGTTGATCATCTCCCATTGCTCATCTCGGCGCCCACATATCCGGTAGATAGTGTCCTTCAGCTCCTATTCATAGACTTCTCAAATATGTCCCATAGCAATGTGGGCTGCCATGCTTTTGCCTAGACTCCAGGTTGGTGCATCAAAGGAAAACTCTATGGGCTCAGTGACTGGCGTGAACGTCCTTCCTGGAACTTGAACTCGAATCATCCAACGCTCCTCTTCTGGTAAAGTGGCGGTGTAGGTCCCGGTGAAGCTTGGTATTCCAATGTTCAGGTACCTCGTGACTTCCTTCAAGTGTCGTTCGAAGGGTGTGTGCTCATCCGGCTGTGCAAACTTGTTCCTTGAGTCTGCCATCCTAAAGAGTAGAAAATGGAGAGGAGTCAGAAATGGGTAGAGAAGAGTGACCTATGGCTCATCTTAGTGGTCGTGTCCTACATTCAGTGTGTGCTCTGATACCATCTTGTAGGGACTCGACCTTAGACGGTCAAGTCTTTGTGCTTCAGTGTCATCCCTGGATTTGTAATGCTGACACACACAGTACTTGAAGGATTTATAACAGAGTAGCAATCACACACTTATTACATCAATTGTCTCAAAAGAGAACTTAATACAATAAATATGGCTTAAGGCCACCTAATACGATAACAGCGGAAGGCTTGGAGGATAAAGTGAGTCCATCAACTCCAACGGCATAGCTGAGTGCACGACAACGACCTAGCGAACCTTACTCCTTGTTTGAAAAGTCTGCAACAAGATACGTTGCAGCCCGAAAACGGGTCAGCACATGGAATATGTTGGCATAGTAACACAGTAGAGTAATGAACAAAATAAATGCTATCACTACATGCATATATGGCTGGTGGAGGCTGTATGATTAATATATTATGTGAAAAGCCAATTTTTTCCTACAACAAAGGAATATATTTTATTTAACTATCATGGTAGTTGAAACATTGTGAATGGTACCCCCATGTCAATCCCAATTAAATGTAATTATCAACCCAACAAAATTAATTTAGAGTGATGAGATCCATATGATAATCCAAGAACCAGATACTCAAGATGTCCATAACAGGGGACACGGCTAACCATGATTAGTTTGTACACTCTGCAGAGGTTTGCGCACTGTTCCCCACAAGACTCGATCTCCTCCGTTGAATTTCTCGCACTACATGGTGTTTGAGAAACGGATGACCGAGACACAGTCTTTCAGAAGCATTAACTCTAACCCCGGGTAGACAGTACCAACCTACATCCCCTACATCTGCTAGCCTACCACTGGAAGAGGTCATGCAACCTACTCGACTATGCTAGAGCCCAAAATAGCTCGTGGCTGCACACGGAAGTTTCTAGCATGAATAATCTTATGATCCCTTTGAGCCTGGGTGGCGGACCGTAGGAGGATCACATGGTATAACCCCGGGATCTCCTAGGACAACACTGGTATAACCCCAGGTGCCCAAACCAACAATCCACCCATATGTGTATCAAAGTTGCCACCTTAAGTTGAACCATTAAATTAAACAATCTCACATCTTTCATGGATACACTCAAACCCAATCCACGTCTACGAGCATAGCATAGCAATATAAGCATAACGTAGAAGTAACTCCCAGGGTTTGATAATAAACAGGGCAATAGGTTCTACCTCATCAACTACTTCCCAATACCCACATGTTAATCACATCCTAATCATGTAGTGTTTGAGGATTGTAACTAATGCATAAAAACTGGGTATGAAAGAGTATGATCAATGTGTTACTTGCCTTGCTGACGATCCGCAAAACCTAGTGACTAGTGGTAGCACGCTTCGCACTCCGGAAATTCTATCACAAACAAACAATAGCACACATAAGCAATCAAGCAAAGATGCACGGGAAAAACTCAAATAAGAAGATCTAACTAGAAATTTCAACTGAAGAACTCCGGTTTGCAAAAAGAATCAAATCAAACAGAGCAACAAAACTCAAACTGCGAAAGAAACAAGATCCGATTACTAATCTGGACTAAAGTCAAATTTTACTGTATCAAAATCTTGTTCAAGTTGGTTAAACAGAAAGAGAACTTCGAGACGAAGATCTAGGCGCTTGTTTCACCTGATTTGGATAAACGAGCAAAAAGATAAACTAAAACGAAGTTTAGGGCAGAAATCGCGATCGAAAATAATCGCGAAAAAACCCTGGAAAAAGAAAAACCGACGAACAGACTAACGAACGAACGCTCATTGTCTGTGACTAACGGACGGACAACGTTCGTTAAAACGATCGTACGGACGAACGTCCGCGATTTAACCGAACCGAGAAAAACTAAACCGGTAAAATAAAAAAGGCAACTAGGGTTTTTTTTAAACCGGGGTTTTACCTAAAAACCAAAAAAACGAACGGCGAGATCCGTCGGCGGCGGCTCGGATTCCGGCGAGGTGAGGCACTCCGGCGGTGTGGTGGCTCGGCGGAGCGGGCAACGGCAGCGCGGCACGGAGCGGGCGTCGGCGGGCACGGGCTGCGGCTGCTGCTGCTTGCGGTGGAGGCGTCGGCTGGTGATGGTGGGGGTCGAGGCGGTGGGGCGGGCGACATATAAAGGGCTGGGGGCCGTGGCTTGGGGCAGGGGGCGACGAGGCGGAGGCGGCGTCGGACTCCTCCGGCGAGTCCGTCTCTGGTATGGGACAGGAAGGCGGCGCGGTTGGCGGCTGGGCCTCGGCCCAGTGCGGTCTAGCGAAAGTTCTTTTTTTTTTTAAAACATATTCCTCCGAAGATAAAATCCTAGAAAAATAAATAAAAATCTAAAATACCAAAACAAATTTTCACCGTCTAAATAAAATATTTAGGACAGGGTGAACATTTTCTTGGCCCTAAAATGCAATTTCAAAAAAGCATATTTCTCCTAATTCAAATAAAATAGCGATAAAATCCAAATAGAATTTATTTATTGATTTTAATATTTTTCCTCCAATATTTCATTTATTTTGGAGAAGTCATATTATCTCCTCTCATATATTTAACATGAAATAATTTCAGCGAGAAAAACAATTAAAACCAAATTAATCCTTGTTTTGATATTTGATAAAAAATCAAATACCAAAAACAATGAAATCCCCAACTCTCTCCGTGGGTCCTTGAGTTGCTTAAAATTTCAAGGATCACAAACGAAAAAGGCAATAAAATATGATATGCATGAATGACCTATATATATATATATATATATATATATATATATATATATATATATATATATATATATATATATATATATATATACTTTCCAAATTGAAAATTTGTGATGTTACAAACCTACCCCCCTTAAGATGAATCTCGCCCTCGAGATTCGGGTTGGCTAGAAAATAGGTGTGGGTGGTCCTTCCGTAAATCATCTTCTCGTTCCCAGGTGGCTTCATCCTCGGTATGGTGGCTCCACTGAACTTTGCAAAACTTAATAACCTTGCTGCGAGTAACTCGGCTCGCAACCTCGAAAATCTTGACAGGTTTCTCTTCATAGGTCAAATCAGTGTCCAACTGAATTGCTTCCAGGGGTACCGTATCTCTCAGAGGTATATCGGCCATCTCAGCATGTCACTTCTTCAACTGGGAAACGTGAAACACATCATGAACTCTTGACAAACCTTCGGGTAACTCCAACTTGTAGGCAACCTGTAACGCCCTCGATGCGGCTATATCTCCCACGTGTCGAAGCACGACTTAGAGGCATAACCGCATTGAAAGCAATGTCGCAAGTGAGGTAATCTTCACACAACCCATGTAATACATAAGGGAAAGAGATACATAGTTGGCTTACAATCGCCACTTCACACAATACATGAGTAAAGCATTACATCATACAGATACAATCAAGGTCCGACTACAGAACCAAAATAAAAGAAGACTACCCCAAATGCTACGCAGATCCCCGATCGTCCCAACTGGGCTCCACTACTGATTAACTGAAAAGAAACAACACAAAGAACAAGATCTTCATCGAGCTCCTCCTTGAGCTCGGATGCGTCACCTGCACGGTTTCATCGTCACCTGCAAACTGGTTTTGGAGTATCTGTGAGTCACGGGGACTCAGCAATCTCACACCCGCGAGATCAAGACAATTTAAGCTTATAGGTAGGATAGAGTTGTGAGGTGGAGCTGCAGCAAGCGACTAGCATATATGGTGGCTACATTCGCAAAAGAGAGCGAGAAGAGAAGCAAGGCACGGTCGAACAACTATGATCAAGAAGTGATCCTGAAACTACTTACGTCAAACATAACTCCAACACCGTGTTCACTTCCCGGACTCCACCGAGAAGATACCATCACGGTTACACACGCGTTGATGTATTTTAATTAAGATCAACTTCGGTTTTCTACAACCGACATTAACAAATTCCCATCTGCCTCATAACCATGGGCACGGCTTTGAAAGATAATACCTGCAGGGTGTCCCAACTTAGCCCATTATAAGCTCTCACGGTCAAAGAAGGATATTCCTTCTACCGAAAGACCCGATCATCTCAAATCCCGGACTACAAGACATTTCGACAGCAATAAAACAAGACCAGCAAAGCCACTGATGTGCCGACAAATCCCGATAGGAGTCGCACGTACCTCGTTCTCGTGGCACACCGGATAAGTCAAGCTACGAGTAAAACCAAGCCTCGAGTTTCCCGTGGTGGCCCATGATTGCTCGGTTCGGACCAACACTCGGAGGAGCACCGCCCGGGGAGGCTAAAATAAAGATGACCCTTGAGTCTGCAGAACCCAAGGGAAGGGGTATATGTGGTAGGTAGTCAAATGGTAAAACCAAGGTTGGGCCTTCTTGGAGGAGTCTTATTCAAAGCGAACTGTCAAGGGGTCCCATAAATCACCCAACCGTGTAAGGAACGCAAAATCCGGGAACATAACACCGGTATGACGGAAACTAGGGCGGCAAGAGTGGAACAAAACACGGGCATAAGGCCGAGCCTTCCACCCTTTACCAAGTATATAGATGCATTACTTAAATAAGATATATTGTGATATCCCAACAAGTAAACATGTTCCAACAAGGAACAACATCTCCATGTTCCAACAAGGAACAAACTTCATCTTCACCTGCAACTAACAACGCTATAAGAGGGGCTGAGCAAAGCGGTAACATAGCCAAACAACGGTTTGCTAGGAAAGGATGGTTAGAGGCTTGACATGGCAACATGGGAGGCATGATATAGCAAGTGGTAGGCATCATAGCATAGGCATAGCAAAAGAGCGAGCATCTAGCAAGCAAAGATAGAAGTGATTTTGAGGGTATGGTCATCTTGCCTGAGATCCCGCAAGGAAGAAGAACGAGTCCATGCAGAAGACAAACGGACGAAGTCGAACGAATCCTCACAACTCCGGAACGAAACCGAAGCTAAGCGAGAAGCAAACCGGAAATAAGCAAACAACATAGTAAACACACAATCATAAACATGTCATGATGCACAAACAAGTATGATGCATGTCCGGTTTAATGAGGCATGACAATATATGCGCAAACAAAACTACAAGTTAAATGGAGCCCAATATGCAACGAGTTGCATATTGACGGAACACCACATCAATTATTTAGTTCTCTCTCGGTTATGTACCCAACAATATTAAATATCGGTTAACATGGCAAGTGGTGAAGCATATCAAAACTGTACCACCTAAACAATTTAAATGGGGCCTGACATAAAAACAACAAATCCGGTAAATCCCCATATGCATTTAGCAATTTAATGCAACAACAATTATAAACATTTAAATGTTGTTATCATGATGCGGATGACATATGCAAGTTTTAAGCAATTTTTATGAAAATGTTGACATAAGCATGTTATGAAGCATTTGGTCACCATGGCGGAACGAAAGGGGTGCCACGGTAACGACAACGGAAATGGTGCCACGGCAACATATTGATCTAGATAACTTGATTGAGATACCGATGCAAACGAGAAGTGTGTGGATGTGTAGAACACGCAAGAGATGGTGGGGTGCTCCCGACTACCGGGTTCCCAAGGGTTAGGGGCATGGAAACGAGTGACAATTCGGACACGAGCGTCGTCTCGGCGTTATACCTTCGAAGCGTGCATTTCGGGGCGGTTCAAAACGTCGAGGGAAGTAGTCGTTCACGTTCGTTTCGAAGCGGCACTTGACGAATCCAACATCTTCGGGGCGACGGTAGTGGAAGTAGTGGAAGTAGTGGTACACGTCTCGAAGAGGGACTTGACGCATCCGATGTCCCCGGGGTCGACGGTAGTGGTTCACGGACGTCGTGGAAGCAGTCGTACACGGCGGCGGCGGTAGTGGTACTCGCGATCTTGGCGATGGTAGTGGTACATCTTGTAGTCGAACTTGACGGAACCAAATGTCCTCGAGGGTAGTCGTGGTACTTGGCGATTTCGGAGACGGCAGCAGGGTACTTGACGTGTCACGATGTAGTCGTGCGTTTGTTGGAGAGGATCTTGGCGCATCCAAGGCGAAGAAATACAAAAGGGCCTCAGGTCTCGGTGGTCAACGAACGGGAGGCCGACCCGTGGACCTGGCATTTGACTGAATCGAGTCCACGAGGACAAGCGGGCGAGCTGCTGCTGCTGTTCGAGGCGAAGCAGGGGCGCAGTTCAGGCAAAACGAAGGCAGCAGCGGCGAGGCTTGGGGCTGGCGACGAAGATCCGGGCGAGGACGGGGCTCTCTGGCGAGGTGGCGATGGACTTGGCATGCTGCTGCTCGATGCAGCCAGGGGATGCAGAGGACACTGGGAAGACAGGGAGGAGAGCCCGGGTGCAGAGGTCGGGCGTGCCGGCGAGGACGGCCGGGATGGCTGGGGTTGCGAGGAAGCAGAGGTCGGCCGGTCGTGGCAGACGGCGGAGAGCATCTCAGCCACGGGGAAGGTGGACGGCGGGCTTCGGAGCAAGGTGGTGGCGCGGAGGCGACAAGGAGGAGGCCGCAGGTGAGGGAGGAGGCGGTGGAGGCCGGCTCCGAGGCGGGCGGGCGCGGGGTCAGGCACTGGAGGCGCAGGCGTGGCCATGGACGACGGCGAGGAGGGTTGAGGGCGGCGGCGCTCGTGGAAGCGAGAGGGAACGAGGGAAGGACGAGAGGCTGCGAGGGGGATGAGGGAGGAGCGATCGAGAGATGAGGGGATCGAGCGGAGGGGAGTTGCGGCCCAAGGGGAGGGAGCAGGGGATCGGGAGAGTGTGGTGAGGAGCTAGGGTTCAAGGCGCGACTGGGCCTTGGGCCAAATGGACTGGGGTTGCAGGCTCTCTTCTCTCTCTCTCTAGCAGGGGAAAAAAGGAAGAAGAGAAAGGCTAGGAGGGCATTTCCTTAGGCTCACAAAAATATGAGGAATTTAACAAAAATGGCCCGAGGATTGAATGTAAAATCCACACATGTTGAATTTAACTCGACATGTTTGAATTTTGAAACCCATTCGAATGAACTCCAAATGGGTTGAAATTATAGGAGATGGCCCTACACACTAGATGTGATTTATGGGATGATTTGGAACATTTGTGGATAAAGTAAAATTGCAACTCAATTTTACTAAAAGGTCGAAAAGGAAGGATAGAAAGTTGAGTCGGATAAAAGTAGAGTTGACAAATAATGCAAATGTGTTATGGGTGATTTCCAGTTAATGGAATATTTATTATAGCTCCCTAATAATATTGGGAGTATATGTTATAAAGAGAAATCACCATGTGAATTCCCTCGATTTAATGGATCAAAGACCCATGCAATTTATTTAGTTGAGTTTTAAAAATTAAATGACATGATGGCATGATGACATGATGCAATGCAAAAATAAAAGAGCAAGCACAAAAGAAACACACGGCCAAACCCGGAATATATGGAAGTCTTCTGGAGCGTCGGTCTCGGGGCGTTACAACACTCCACCACTACAAGAGGATCTCGTCCCGAGATCTAGAACGGCACCGGAGAGAAACGGAAGAGGAAGAGAAGAGGTAAAACTAAGTTGCTTCTTCGACCAATGAGTGAACCCAAAGAACCTTGAGAGGTTGAGCAAAATGAAAGAAAGAACACAACGGAGTTGAACACAATTGAGAGCACTGCGGTAGAAAATAGAAACAAGGAACACCATTTGAACCTTGGAGGTTGCAAAGCTATGAATGACGATTACAATGGACAAGAAGGAATTGGAACCACTCTGGTTGAAACGAGATAAGAATGAATAAGAATTATATAATTTTGGCAGCACTCCGACTGTAAATGGAAGGAATTAGAATCATGAACTTGAGAAGATGGGATGATACTTGATGAAATCAACAACACACGCCTCCTAACTATTGAAAGAATGGCACAAGGGTAAGAAAGATTTGAGACAGCTCTCCGGTTGAGGAAGCAGGCAAAACTTGATAAGATGAGAGAACTCGAATGAAAACATGACACTCCGGCTAAATGGATAATGCGAGAAAAAGAACATGATCTTGGCAAAATGAGATGATGGGACGAAGAGAGCAACATCACAATGCCTCCGGAAGAAATAATAGAAGATAGATCATTGGAATAATAAAATGGAGAACAAAATGCCAACTTCTTCCACAAATGAGCTTGGAAAGCACCCTTCCAAGAAGGTTATAACGGAGTTGTCGGAAAACCAACAACGAAAAGAATAAGCTTGTAGTGGGCTTATGGAAACATCTCAAAATTATGAGGTGAGCTTCTGCCACCAACGGAAACAATTGATTGGATTGAGAGCAACACGGAGATGAAAACTTCTTTCACCGAGAGGACAAATGAAGAACTTGGGTCATTTATAAGCACCATAATTAGCAACAATCCTTAGGGAAAGCTTTAGGTGAAATATAGCCCAAGATAACTCCAATGAAGAGATTGATGGATTTAAAATACCTCATTCTTGACAACATGTGAATCATGAAACGCGAACTCAAATTGTCAAGAATGACATAACACCACCTCAAATGATAAGATAGAACGAATTGCACTTTGGAATGCAAGATGAAGAATGCTTGAACTCCTCAAAACAAAACATGTGTTGAGCACCATGTTTATTTTAGAGTATAGCTTGGCGGATCTTAACTTCGAGAAAAACTTGAAGGACAATTCGAGAAAGAAATGAATCCTTGACGAACCACAGTGTAGAGCCTCCATGAAGAACTCCGGTAATGAAAGGATGATAGAAAGAAAGAGAAGTTGACAACACAAAGTGAAGCCTTGCAGTGATAAGATGAAGCTTTGAAATGATATAACCGAGAAAACTTGGAACTCTGGAAAGAAAGATGAACAAATGAAACCAAGAATTTTGATGATCCTCCGGAATAAGGAATTGAACTTACTCGATGAAACAAGAATAAGAATTACATTATGCTGATCCTTCACCAATTAAATTGATGGCAAGCAATGGATTTGGCATACTACTTATTCTCATTGAAAAATGATTACAGATAGAGATATAGCGCAAACTTGAGAAGGTATTGATGGAACCATCGGTGGAATTTGGAAACAACGAATGAATCAATATGATAACGAAGGAAGTGAAATCTTGAACGAACCACCATAAGAATTGAAAATGAACGTAGAAAAGGCACAATTCACCGGGAAGAATTAGAAAATGAACGAAGATACTTGAGAGAATTTAGATACAAGTGAACGCAGAGATCCCGAGCTGATTAGATAATACTTGAATGATGCACCGGTATGATTTGGAGAACGAGAGCTGAAAGCTGGAATGAATAATTCTGAGATGGTGGGCTCCGAAGAATCAAACTGAAAAGACTCCTAAATTGCTCCGGATGGGTGAAAAGAATTCTCACAATCAAAACAATTATGAGGATGGCATGAAGCTAGAACCATGAATCTTAAAGAGAATGGAGCAAGATTAAAGAGAAACTCTTCTTCGGTCTTCAAAATTCGAGAATGACGATGAGAAACACCACCATGAATTGTTGAGGCACTCCGGAATGAAAATTAGAAAGGTTGAACCAACGATGAAAAGAATTTGAAAGATCTTGGAGAAAGCCATGACTGATGAAAACCCATTCTTACATCAAACTTAGAAAAGAATTTTAGAAGCTCCGGAAAAAATTAGTAGAGTCAGGTAAGATCCTGGGAAAAGACTTGTGGGTTAGGGCCCACTCAAAAGAAACACCGTTGAACGATTGCTTGAAAAGAGAGATTGCACCGGTTGAATTAAATGGCTGAATAAGGTAAGACCTCAAAATAGCTAGAATTGATGCAGAGTGGAAACACGAATCTTCAGAGATATCTTCAACACTCCGGAACAAATGAATAGCGAGAGGTGAATGATTAATTGGTGCATCGGAATGGGAAAGCATTGTGGAAAGAGGAAAAGGGATAAGATCAACACCGAAATCTTGAACTAAATCCACCGGAGAAGAAAAGAACGAAGAATAATAAAGTCGAAGCTTCCTTTAGCATCTTCATGAGAATCACCGGATAAGAGCATTGAGGAAAAGAATGAAGAGACTTCACAGCAATAAAATGGGTACTTGGTTAGGGATATATGAGTCCTTGATGAAAAGGGTGGAGGGCGGGAAAACAAAGACAACTTGGGACGGATGAAGGAAGCACCGTTGCAAAGAACTGAGAATTGATCTCGCGAATGGGGAGAATGATGGGATCATCTTGAAGAGAAGCGCACCGGTGAGAAGAAATTGAGATGACAAACTCGATGATCAAGAAGGATTAGTATTCACATAGAAATATGATAACACCATTTAGGAAAGGTATGGAATCAACACTTGACATTGAAGCAACTCGAATACCACAACTTAAAACAAAACAAAGGAGTGGCTTGCAGAATAAGCCGGAAACAAACATATGATAGATCCCATATCGTATCATGTGTCTGTTGGAAAGATATCCTACGAGATACTTGAATTCCCACTTATAAACTCCCGAAACTTTCTGGTTATGCAATCTGGTGTTGGGGATACAGGGGACACAATATATCTCACCCAAACTAACAATACCTAGATCCAGCTGTATCCATCCGTCAACACATAACCAAGAAAACTCCGGAAATCGTTTACCTCGACCTTCGAAAAGCATCCGTTATACGAGTCATGGCAATACTCCCGAACTCGCCCCAGTACTGGGTTATCGAGGTTATCTCACAAACAACTGCATAAAAGAGATTTTCGATGTCGGCAAAACTCAGGTATTCCGAATCTGCAACGATAAAATTGTGACGACAACACCTCGGAGCTCAACTCCCGGGACACCGCCACAACCCCTAAATGTCGAGGCACCAAGAACAATGTTCTCGTCACAAAACCATCGAACGATTCCAAGATACCCGCGTGATCCTAAAAAAATTTAGTGAAATTTGAGGAGAGAAGAGTCAAAACTTCTCGTCAGAGACCTCACCAGAGCGACGAAGGGAGTGAGGAGTAAAAGAATCCTACTCTCGATATATAATCCTAAGACTCAAAACATTTTTTGTTCTAGACTCAACAACGCCAAACAAACAATCAAGCACGGGCTCCTAAGTCGGGATGGCTCGATTACCAACTTGTAACGCCTCGATGCGGCTATATCTCCCACGTGTCGAAGCACGACTTAGAGGCATAACCGCATTGAAAGCAATGTCGCAAGTGAGGTAATCTTCACACAACCCATGTAATACATAAGGAAAGAGATACATAGTTGGCTTACAATCGCCACTTCACACAATACATGAGTAAAGCATTACATCATACAGATACAATCAAGGTCCGACTACGGAACCAAAATAAAAGAAGACTACCCCAAATGCTACACAGATCCCCGATCGTCCCAACTAGGCTCCACTACTGATCAACTGAAATGAAACAACACAAAGAACAAGATCTTCATCGAGCTCCTCCTTGAGCTCGGATGCGTCACCTGCACGGTTTCATCGGCACCTTCAAACTAGTTTTGGAGTATCTGTGAGTAACGGGGACTCACCAATCTCACACCCGCGAGATCAAGACTATTTAAGCTTATAGGTAGGACAGAGTTGTGAGGTGGAGCTGCAGCAAACGACTAGCATATATGGTGGCTACATTCGCAAAAGAGAGCGAGAAGAGAAGCAAGGCACGGTCGAACAACTATGATCAAGAAGTGATCCCAAACTACTTACGCCAAACATAACTCCAACATCGTGTTCACTTCCGGACTCACGAGAAGAGACCATCAGCGTTACACACGCGTTGATGTATTTTAATTAAGATCAACTTCGGGTTTTCTACAACCGACATTAACAAATTCCCATCTGCCTCATAACCATGGGCACGGCTTTGAAAGATAATACCCTGCAGGGTGTCCCAACTTAGCCCATTATAAGCTCTCACGGTCAACGAAGGATATTCCTTCTACCGGAAGACCCGATCAGTCTCGAATCCGGACTACAAGACATTTCGACAAAGAATAAAACAAGACCAGCAAAGCCACTGATGTGCCGACAAATCCCGATAGGAGTCGCACGTACCTCGCTCTCGTGGCACACCGGATAAGTCAAGCTACGACTAAAACCAAGCCTCGAGTTTCCCGTGGTGGCCCAAGCAGTTGCCCGGTTCGGACCAACACTCGGAGGAGCACTTGCCCGGGGTAAAATAAAGATGACCCTTGAGTCTGCAGAACCCAAGGGAAGGGGTATATGTGGTAGGTAGTCAAATGGTAAAACCAAGGTTGGGCCTTGCTGGAGGAGTCTTATTCAAAGCGAACTATCAAGGGGGTCCCATAAATCACCCAACCATGTAAGGAACGCAAAATCCGGGAACATAACACCGGTATGACGGAAACTAGGGCGGCAAGAGTGGAACAAAACACCAGGCATAAGGCCGAGCCTTCCACCCTTTACCAAGTATATAGATTCATTACTTAAATAAGATATATTGTGATATCCCAACAAGTAAACATGTTCCAACAAGGAACAACATCTCCATGTTCCAACAAGGAACAAACTTCATCTTCACCTGCAACTAACAACGCTATAAGAGGGGCTGAGCAAAGCGGTAACATAGCCAAACAACGGTTTGCTAGGAAAGGATGGTTAGATGCTTGCCATGGCAACATGGGAGGCGTGATGTAGCAAGTGGTAGGCATCGTAGCATAGGCATAGCAAAAGAGCGAGCATCTAGCAAGCAAAGATAGAAGTGATTTCGAGGGTATGGTCATCTTGCCTGAGATCCCGCAAGGAAGAAGAACAAGTCCATGCAGAAGACAAACAGAGGAAGTCGAACGAATCCGCACAACTCCGAAACGAAACCGAAGCTAAGCGAGAAGCAAACCGGAAAGAAGCAAACAACATAGTAAACACACAATCATAAACATGTCATGATGCACAAACAAGTATGATGCATGTCCGGTTTAATGAGGCATGACAATATATGCGCAAACAAAACTACAAGTTAAATGGAGCCCAATATGCAACGAGTTGCATATTGACGAAACACCACATCAATTATTTAGTTCTCTCTCGGTTATGTACCCAACAATATTAAATATTGGTTAACATGGCAAGTGGTGAAGCATATCAAAACTATACCACCTAAACAATTTAAATGGGGCCGGACATAAAAACAAGAAATCTGGTAAATCCCCATATGCATTTAGAAATTTAATGCAACAACAATTATAAACATTTAAATGTTGTTATCATGATGCGGATGACATATGCAAGTTTTAAGAAATTTTTATGAAAATGTTGACATAAGCATGTTATGAAGCATTTGGTCACCATGGCGGAACGAAAGGGGTGCCACGGTAACAATAACGGAAATGGTGCCACGGCAACATATCGATCTCGATAACTTGATTGAGATACCGATGCAAACGAGAAGTGTGCGGATGTGTAGAACACGCAAGAGATGGTGGGGTGCTCCCAACTACCGGGTTCCCACGGGTTAGGGGCATGGAAACGAGTGACAATTCGGACACGGGCGTCGTCTCGGCGTTATACCTTCGAAGCGTGCATTTCGGGGCGGTTCAAAACGTCGAGGGAAGTAGTCGTTCACGTTCATTTCGAAGAGGCACTTGACGAATCCAACATCTTCGGGGCGACGGTAGTGGAAGTAGTGGAAGTAGTGGTACACGTCTCGAAGAGGGACTTGACGCATCCGATGTCTCCGGGGTCGACGGTAGTGGTTCACGGACGTCGTGGAAGTAGTCGTACACGGCGGCGGCGGTAGTGGTACTCGCGATCTTGGCGATGGTAGTGGTACATCTTGTAGTCGAACTTGACGGAACCAAATGTCCTCGAGGGTAGTCGTGGTATTTGGCGATTTTGGAGACGGCAGCAGGGTACTTGACGTGTCACGATGTAGTCGTGCGTTTGTTTGAGAGGATCTTGGCGCATCCAAGGCGAAGAAATACAAAAGGGCCTCAGGTCTCGGTGGTCAACGAACGGGAGGCCGACCCGTGGACCTGGCATTTGACTGAATCGAGTCCATGAGGACAAGCAGACGAGCTGCTGCTGCTGTTCGAGGCAAAGCAGGGGCGCAGTTCAGGCAAAACGAAGGCAGCAGCGGCGAGGCTTGGGGCTGGCGACGAAGATCCGGGCGAGGACGGGGCTCTCTGGCGAGGTGGCGATGGACTTGGCATGCCGCTGCTCGATGCAGCCAGGGGATGCAGAGGACGCCGGGAAGACAGGGAGGAGAGCCCGGGTGCAGAGGTCGGGCGTGCCGGCGAGGACGGCCGGGATGGCTGGGGTTGCGAGGAAGCAGAGGTCGGCCGGTCGTGGCAGACGGCGGAGAGCATCTCAGCCACGGGGAAGGTGGACGGCGGGCTTCGGAGCAAGGTGGTGGCGCGGATGCGAAGAGGAGGAGGCCGCAGGTGAGGGAGGAGGCGGAGGCCGGCCCGAGGCGACAAAGCTGGGTCAGGCTGGAGGCGCAGGCGTGGCCATGGACGACGGCGAGGAGGGTTGAGGGCGGCGGCGCTCGTGGAAGCGAGAGGGAACGAGGGGAGGAAGAGAGGCTGCGAGCGGGATGAGGGAGGAGCGATCGAGAGACGAGGGGATCGAGCGGAGGGGAGTTGCGGCCCAAGGGGAGGGAGCAGGGGATCGGGAGAGTATGGTGAGGAGCTAGGGTTAAAGGCGCGACTGGGCCTTGGGCCAAATGGACTGGGGTTGCAGGCTCTCTTCTCTCTCTCTCTCTAGCAGGGGAAAAAAGGAAGAAGAGAAAGGCTAGGAGGGCATTTCCTTAGGCTCACAAAAATATGAGGAATTTAACAAAAATGGCCCGAGGATTTTTAGAGAATGTAAAATCCACACATGTTGAATTTAACTCGACATGTTTGAATTTCGAAACCCATTCGAATGAACTCCAAATGGGTTGAAATTATAGGAGATGGCCCTACACACTAGATGTGATTTATGGGCTGATTTGGAACATTTGTGGATAAAGTAAAATTGCAACTCAATTTTACTAAAAGGTCGAAAAGGAAGGATAGAAAGTTGAGTCGGATAAAAGTAGAGTTGACAAATAATGCAAATGTGTTATGGGTGATTTCCAGTTAATGGAATATTTATTATAGCTCCCTAATAATATTGGGAGTATATGTTATAAAGAGAAATCACCATGTGAATTCCCTCGATTTAATGGATCAAAGACCCATGCAATTTATTTAGTTGAGTTTTAAAAATTAAATGACATGATGGCATGATGACATGATGCAATGCAAAAATAAAAGAGCAAGCACAAAAGAAACACACGGCGAAACCCGGAGTATATGGAAGTCTTTTGGAGCGTCGGTATCGGGGCGTTACACAACCTCTCCCATACGTTCCAAAACTCGGTATGGTCCTACAAATCTTGGGGCTAATATTCCCTTAACTCCAAAACGTTTAACTCCTCGCAGAGGTGATACTCGCAGATATGCTCTGTCTCCGATCTCATAGACTACCTCCTTGCATTTTGAATTGGCATAACTCTTCCGCCTGGACTAAGATACCTTCAGTCTATCTCGAATCAGCTTAACCTTCTCTTCAGACTCTTTGATCAAATTCGGTCCAAACAACTGACGGTCCCCAACTTCATCCCACATCAACGGTGTTCTGCACCTTCTTCCATACAGGGCTTCAAGCGGTGCCATCTTCAAACTGGCCTGGTAGTTATTGTTGTATGAGAACTCCGCGTATGGCAAATTATCATCCCAACTAGACCCATAGTCTAGCGCACATGCTCTCAACATGTCTTCCAGAATCTGATTGACTCTCTCGGTCTGTCCATCTGTCTGTGGATGAAAAGTTGTATTGAACTCTAGACTGGTACCCAAAGTCTGGTGCAGCTGGTGCCAAAACTTTGAAGTAAACCGTGTTCCTCTATCTGATACGATGGTCCTCGGAACTCCGTGCAGACATATGATCCTATTCATATATATCTTGGCCAACTTAGCACTGGTATAGGTGGTTTTCACTGGGATAAAGTGAGCTACCTTGGTCAAGCGATCCACTACTACCCAGATAGAATCATATCCGGATCGGGTCCTGGGTAATCCAGTAATAAAGTCCATGCCAAGCTTGTCCCACTTCCATTCGGGTATCGGCATAGGCTGCAGTAATCCTGCTGGCTTCTGATGTTCTACCTTCACTCTCTGACATACATCACATACGGCTACATACTCGGCAATATCCTTCTTCATTCCAGTCCACCAGAAACGCTCCTTCAAATCCAAATACATCTTAGTGTTTCCGGGATGTATCGAGTATGGCGAGTCATGAGCTTCTTGAAGTATCAGTTTCCTGATCTCTGCATTATTTGGCACATAAACTCGGTCCTCAAACCAGAAGGTGTCGTGCTCATCCTCACGAAAACCTTTGGCCTTTCCTTTGCTCATTCTCTCCTTTAATTCAGCGATCTCCTTGTCATCCTTCTGAGCTTCACGAATCTTTCCCAACAATATAGATTGAACTTCCATTGCTACAACAAAACCTCTGGGAAAAATCTCCAAACGAAGTTCCCTGAGATCCTCGGCTAACTCCTTTGGCATCCCTCCCATTAAGAGGGTATTAACATAACTCTTCCAGCTCAAAGCGTCTGCTATGACATTGGCCTTTCCTGGATGATAGTGCATCTTCATATCATAATCCTTTATAAGCTCCAACCATCTCCTCCGCCTGAGGTTCAACTCCTTCTGTGTGAAAATGTACTTCAAACTCTTATGATCCTTGTACACATCACAACGGTTTCCAATGAGAAAATGTCTCCAGGTCTTGAGGGCATGCACTACGGCTGCTAACTCCAAATCATGTGTGGCATAATTCAACTCATGCGGTCGAAGTTGACGTGAGGCATATGAAACAACTCTTCTATCTTGCATAAGTACACCTCCAAGTCCTAAGTGAGATGCGTCGCAATACACTTGGAAATCCTTGCGTATATCCGGCAGAATTAGCACTGGGGCTATAGTCAGACGTTTCTTCAACTCCTGGAAACTGGCCTCACATTCTTCTGTCCATTTGAACTTGGTGTCCTTCTTCAACAACTCCGTCATAGGCTTCGCAATTTTAGAGAAATTCTCAATAAATCTCCTATAGTATCCCACGAGTCCAAGGAAACTGTGGATCTCCTCAACTGTGGTGGGTGGTAGCCAGTCGGTGACTAATTTAACCTTGGTGGGGTAGCTATACCTTCTCCTGATATAACATGTCCAAGGAATCCAACTTCCTTCAACCAAAACTCACATTTGCTGAACTTGGCATACAACTGATGTTCCCTGAGCTTCTCGAGCACTAAGCGCAAATGCTCCTTGTGCTCCTCTTCATTCTTTGAGGATACCAGAATATTATCAATGAACACCACAACAAACTTATCCAAGAACTCCATGAATACCTTATTCATCATACTCATGAAGTAGGCAGGGGCATTAGTCAATCCAAATGACATAACCGTGTACTCATACAGCCCGTACCTTGTGGTGAAAGCTGTCTTGGGTATATCTTTTTCTCGAATCTTCAACTGGTGGTATCCTGATCGCAGATCGATCTTAGAGAACACTTTAGCTCCTTGCAACTGGTCAAACAAATCATTGATCATCGGCAGTGGGTACTTGTTTTTTATCGTCACTTCATTCAATGCTCGATAGTCAACAACTATCCTCAATGATACATCCTTCTTCTCAACCAAGAGCACTGGGGCTCCCCATGGTGATGAACTTCGTCGAATGTAACCTTTCTCCAATAACTCCTTAATCTGCTTCTTGATCTCTTCCAGATCTTTTGCGGGCATCCGGTATGGTCTCTTCGGTATAGATCCGGTGCCTGGCAATAGCTCTATTAAAAACTCAATGTCTCGATCTGGTGGCATGCTGGTAATTCCTCTGGAAATACATCCGGGTAATCCTTCACTACTGGCACTTCCTCCTGAACAACTCCAGAGAGGGAATTTACTTGGGTTCTCCTTGGTGCATGCCTGGATACATACTTAATTCTTTTTCCCTCCGGGGTAGTGAGCAGAATTGACTTGCTAGCGCAATCTATGCTTGCTCCATACTTCTATAGCCAATCCATTCCCAGTATCACATCCAATCCTTGTGATTCCAAAATTATGAGGTCTGAGGGGAAAACATCGTTGCCAATGGTTAAGGGTAACCCGTCGCACCATCGGCTGGCCATATACTCTGCACCGGGTGAGCTCACTAACAAGGGTGTCCTAAGGGCTAAGGTGGGTAACTTAAACTTGTCCACAAATCCCCTTGAAATGTATGAATGCGATGCACCAGTATCAAAAAGAACAAGAGCGGTAAATGACTTAACCAAAAACTTACCAATAACAGCATCTGGATGATCTTCAACCTCCTCCACGTTCACGTGATTCACCTGTCCCCTGTTGAAAGGGTTGGGCTTCTTCCCAGAGTTTCCATTTCCATTGCCATTCTTCAACTCTGGACAATCATTAGCGTAATGTCCAGTCTTCCCACACTTGAAACAGGTAACGTGACTCTGGTCCTTCTTGGCGGGTGTGGCTGGGTTAGAGCGGTTCTGATTGCTGCTTGCTCCATTCCCATTCCCATTCTTTGGGCCATTGTGGTTAGGAGAAATTCCTCCATTGTGGGTGTGGCCTCCATGGTTGGGTAAATCCTCCCGAGTTCGGGGTAAAACGAGGCTTCTGCGATGCTCCTGAATTGTACTTCCCTTGCCAATACTTCCTCTTGCGGCTCTCAATCTGCTGCTGCTTCCCTTCAATCATAAGAGCCTTATCTACCAACTCCTGGTAGTTTTTAAATGTTGCCACCATCAACTGCATGCTCATCTCATCATTCAGCCCTTCCATAAACTTCTCCTGCTTTGCAGCATCTATGGCCACATCATCAGGGGCATAACGAGATAGCTTACTAAACTCATCTACGTACTGAGCCACAGTACGATTTCCCTGGTGTAAGTTGCGAAACTCACGCTTCTTCATGCTCATAGCTCCAGTTGAGACATGGGCTGTGCGGAAAGCTTGCTGAAACTGCTTTGATGACCCACAAGTATAGGGGATCTATCGTAGTCCTTTCGATAAGTAAGAGTGTCGAACCCAACGAGGAGCAGAAGGAAATGATAAGCGGTTTTCAGCAAGGTATTCTCTACAAGTACTGAAATAAGTAGTAACAGATAGTTTTGTGATAAGATAATTTATAACGAGCAACAAGTAACAAAAGTAAATAAAGTGCAGCAAGGTGGCCCAATCCTTTTTGTAGCAAAGGACAAGCCTAGACAAACTCTTATATAAGGAAAAACGCTCCCGAGGACACATGGGAATATCGTCAAGCTAGTTTTCATCACGTTCATATGATTCGCGTTCGGTACTTTGATAATTTGATATGTGGGTGGACCGGTGCTTGGGTGCTGTTCTTACTTGAACAAGCATCCCACTTATGATTAACCTCTATTGCAATCATCCGCAACTACAAAAAAAGTATTAAGGTAAACCTAACCACAACATGAAACATATGGATCCAAATCAGCCCCTTACGAAGCAACGCATAAACTAGGGTTTAAGCTTTTGTCACTCTAGCAACCCATCATCTACTTGTTACTTCCCAATGCCTTCCTCTAGGCCGAAATAATGGTCAAGTGTTATGTAGTCGACGTTCACATAACACCAGTAGAGGCTAGACAACATACATCTCATCAAAATATCGAGCGAATACCAAATTCACATGACTACTGATAGCAAGACTTCTCCCATGTCCTCAGGAACAAACGTAACTACTCACAAAGCATATTCATGTTCATAATCAGAGGGGTATTAATATGCATAAAGGATCTGAACATATGATCTTCCACCAAATAAACCAACTAGCATCAACTACAAGGAGTAATCAACACTACTAGCAACCTACTAGTACCAATCCCGGACTTGGAGACAAGAATTGGATACAAGAGATGAACTAGGGTTTTGAGAGGAGATGGTGCTCGTGAAGATGTTGATGGAGATTGCCCTCTCCGATGAGAGGAGCGTTGGTGATGATGATGGCGATGATTTCCCCCCGAGAGAAGTATCCCCGAGAATAGCTCTGCGGAGCCCTAGATTGGTTCCGCCAAGGTTCCGCCTCGTGGCGGCGGAGTTTCATCCAAAGGTTGCTTATGATTTTTCCTCATCGAAAGACCTCATATAGCGAAGATGGCCATCGAAGAGCCAGCAGGGTCTCACGAGGTAGGGGCGCGCCTGGGGGTAGGGCGCCCCCCTCGTGGATAGGTGGGCCCCTCCGTGAACTTCTTCCACTGGATATTTTTTATTATTTCCCAAAATGACTTTCGTGGAGTTTCAGGACTTTTGGAGTTGCGCAGAATAGGTCTCTAATATTTGCTCCTTTTCCAGCCCAGAATTCCAGCTGTCGGCATTCTCCCTCCTTATGTAAACCTTGTAAAACAAGAGAGAATAGGCATAAGTATTGTGACATAACATGTAATAACAGCCCATAATGCAATATATATCGATATAAAAGCATGATGCAAAATGGACGTATCAACTCCCCCAAGCTTAGACCTCGCTTGTCCTCAAGCAAAAGCCGATAACGATAAATATGTCCCCATGTTTAGAGGTAGAGGTGTCGATAAAAATAAAATACGGACATGAAGGCATCATGATTATTCTCATAACAACAACATATATAGATATTGTCATATGATTTCTTATGCTCAAGTAATAATCCATTCACAATGCAGAGTACGAATCATAAACTTTATTGAGAACCAACAAACTATAATCTCGGCCATTGAAGAAATTGCAATTTATCATAACATCAGAAAGAGTCTATGTCAGAGCTTAATAGCAAGTCCACATACTCAACTATCATCTAATCCTTCATAATTACTAACACTCACACAATACTTGGGGTTACAGAGTTTTAATCGAACACAGAGAAAGATAGGGGCTTATAGTTTCGCCCCACAACCTTTTACCTCAAGGGTAATGTCAACAATAATAACTCATGCCCCCTACATCCAATTAGGTACGTATATCAGGATCTTTCCAACATACTGTGCTTGCCAAAGGATAAAGTGTAAAAAGGAAAGGTGAAGATCACCATGACTCTTGCATAAGGTAGAAGGTAATAGTAAAAGATAGGCCCTTCACAGAGGGAGGCAGAGGTTGCCATGCGCTTTTAAGGTTGGATGCACAACATCTTAATGCGAAAGAACGTCACTTTATATTGCCACTTGTGATATGAACCTTTATTATGCAGTCCGTCGCTTTTATTACTTCCACATCACAATATCATATAAAGCTTATTTCTCCCACACCAATCAATCATACATATTTAGAGCAATTTTTATTGCTTTGCACCGACGACAACTTACTTGAAGGATCTTACTCAATCCATTGGTAGATATGGTGGACTCTTATGGCAAAACTGGTTTAAGGGTTTTGGAAGCACAAGTAGTATCTCTACTTGGTGCCGAGAATTTGGCTAGCATGAGGGGGAAAGGCAAGCATACTTTATCTCAGATATAAGAAAACATAACTCATTACGTTGTCTTCCTTGTCCAACATCAACTCTTTAGCATGTCATATTTTAATGAGTGCTCCCAATCATAAAAGATGTCAATAATAGTATATTTATATGTGAAACCTATCTTTCCTTATTACTTCCTATTAATTGCAACGATGACCAAAGCTATGTTTGCCAACTCCCAACAACTTTTAATCATCATACTCTTTCTATGTGAAGTCATCACTCTCAATAAGATCAATATGATCTCTTTGCTCCTTTTTATTCTTTTTTCTTTTCTTTTATTCACTCAAGATCATGGCAAAATAATCAAGCCCTTGACTCAACACTAATCTTTATTATATATAGCTCACGGACTCGATTACATAGAGAGATCATAAAGCAAAACTCAAAACTAGATCATGCCATAAACTTTATTCTACTAGATCAAGATACTACTAATAAGATCGAACTAAGAAAAACCGTAAAGATAGGAGTGTGATTGTGATACGACACTGGGGCACCTCCCCCAAGCTTGGCAGTTGCCAAGGGGAGTGCCCATACCCATGTGATTATGTCTCCTTCTTTGTTGGTGGAGAGGATGGTGGTGATGTTGACTTAGTTGATGGCATAGACTTCTCCCTTAATTTATGCTTGAGGACATAATTTTGATCCCTCAAATCATCAATCTCCCACTCCAGGGTGAATATCTTTTCGCATAGGTCCTGCTTAGTTTCCTGTAAGAGACGAAAAGGGATAAACTCGATCTTTGGTTTCTTTATCCTATCAGGGAGACTTGACTTTTTAAACTCCTGCATGTCCCCAGGTTGAGGTAATGGGGCTTCATCTTCATCTGAGCTCGTCTCCTTCTTCCCCTTGGGTTCATAGTCCTCTTCTTCCTCCGTGGTCCAACCATCGTGCTCCATATCTCCATAGACCTTAGGATTTGCTAGGTAATCATCCACATAGCTTTCTCCTTCCGAATCCTGGGACGACATGTCGATCTAATCTGCAGTAGGACAGCTCGAAACAAGAACAGAGGATAATTGCGTGATACAGGAGTCAAAACCTTCGGGAGAATATATAATGAATTTTTACCGACCAAAATATGTATCGTGCAAGAAAACAGAGCCCGGAAGGCACACGAGGTGCCCACGAGGTAGGGGGCGCGCCCTCCACCCTCGTGGAGCCCTCGTGTCCTTCCCGGACTGCTAATTTTTCTATTTTTCTAAATATTCCAAAACGGAGAAATATTGCCTTAAAAACTGTTTTGGAGTTGGTTTACTTACCGTACCACATACCTATTCATTTTCGGAGTCTGAAACATTCTGGAAAGTGTCCCTTATGTATTCCTCCGGGTTTACGGTTTCAATAACATTGGTTTCAACATTTATGGGATTACCTGAGATATAATGTTTAATTCTTTGACCGTTCACCACCTTCGGGTTTGTGCCTTCGAAGTTGTTGATTTTTATGGCACCGGACCGATAGACCTCCTCGATAACGTAGGGGCCTTCCCATTTAGAGAGAAGTTTTCCTGCAAAAAATCTTAAATGAGAGTTGTATAGCAATACATAATCACCTATGTTAAACTCACGCTTTTGTATCCTTTTGTCATGCCATCTTTTGACCTTTTCTTTAAACAACTTGGCATTTTCATAAGCTTGGGTTCTCCATTCATCAAGTGAGCTAATATCAAATAACCTCTTCTCACCAGCAAGTTTGAAATCATAATTGAGCTCTTTAATAGCCCAATATGCCTTATGTTCTAGTTCGAGAGGTATGTGACATGCTTTTCCATAAACCGTTTTATACGGAGACATGCCCATAGGATTTTTATATGCAGTTTATAGGCCCATAATGCATCATCAAGTTTCTTGGACCAATTCTTCCTAGATCTATTAACTGTCTTTTGCAAAATTAATTTTAGTTCTCTATTACTCAATTCTACTTGACCACTAGACTGCGGGTGATACGGAGATGCAATTCTATGATTAACATCATACTTAGCAAGCATTTTCCGGAAAGCACCATGAATAAAATGCGAACCACCATCAGTCATTAAATATCTAGGGACTCCAAACCTCAGAAAAATAACTTCTTTAAGCATCTTAATAGAGGTGTTATGATCAGCACTACTAGTTGGAATAGCTTCTACCCACTTACTAACGTAATCAACAACAACTAAAATATGTGTATATCCATTAGAGGCAGGAAAAAGGTCCCATATAATCAAAGCCCCAAACATCAAATGGTTCAATAACAAGTGAATAATTCATAGGCATTTCTTGACGTTTACTAATATTGACAATTCTTTGACATTCATCACAAGATATGACAAACTTACGGGCATCCTTGAAGAGAGTAGGCAAATAAAAACCGGATTGCAATACCTTATGTGTAGTTCTATCCCCAGCGTGGTGTCCTTCATAAGCTTCGGAGTGACACTTGCGTAGGATCTGTTCCTGTTCATGCTCAGGTACACAACGTCTAATAACACCATCTACTCCTTCTTTATAAAGATGTGGGTCATCCCAAAAGTAATGCCTCAAATCATAGAAAAACTTTTTCTTTTGCTGGTATGTGAAACTAGGCGGTATGAATTTAGCAACAATATAATTAGCATAATCAGCATACCATGGATTATTACGAGAAGTACTTATAACATTTAATTGTTCATCGGGAAAGCTATCATCAATAGGTAGTGGGTCATCGAGAACATTTTCTAACCTAGACAAGTTGTCTGCAACGGGGTTCTCAGCCCCTTTTCTATCAACTATATGCAAATCAAATTCTTGTAGCAAGAGAACCCATCTAATAAGTCTAGGTTTAACATCTTTCTTTTCTATCAGATATTTAATAGCACCATGATCAGTGTGAATAGTTACTTTAGAATCAACAATATAAGGTCTAAACTTTCACAAGCAAATACAACTGCTAAGAATTCCTTTTCAGTGGTAGCATAATTTGTTTGATCATTGTCTAGAGTTTTACTAGCATAATGGATAACATTTAATTTCTTATCAACTCTTTGCCCTAGAACAGCACCTATAGCATAATCACTAGCATCACACATAATTTCAAAGGGTAAATTCCAATCAGGTGGCTGAACAATAGGTGCAGAGATCAATGCTTTCTTAAGTATTTCAAATGCTTCTACACAATCATCATCAAACACAAATTCTTTGCCTTGGGATCAAATTGGCTATTGGGCAGTCAAAATTGTGACAGGTGTACCTGATGCCATTCCGGTAATATGATCTCCTTAATGGTATATCTTTTTGTAATAAATTAGTCAGAGGCCGAGAAATCTTTGAGAAGTCCTTAATGAACCCCCTATAAAATCCGGCGTGACCAAGGAAACTTCTTATACCTTTGATGTCCTTGGGACATGGCATCTTTTCAATAGCATCAACCTTGGCTTTATCAACTTCAATACCTCTTTCAGAAACTTTATGACCCAAGACAATCCCTTGATTAACCATAAAGTGGCACTTTTCCCAATTCAAGACAAAATTAGTTTCTTCACATCTCTGCAAAACTCGATCAAGATTGCTCAAGCAATCATCAAAAGAAGATCCATAGACGGAAACGTCGTCCATCAAAACCTCACAAATCTTTTCACAAAAGTCAGAGAATATAGCCATCATGCATCTTTGAAAGGTAGCAGGTGCATTACATAAACCAAAAGGCATACGTCTATAAGCAAAAGTACCAAAAGGGCATGTAAAAGTAGTCTATGATTGATCTTTAGCCGACACGGGTATTTGAGAGAAACCAGAATAACCATCTAGAAAGCAGTAGTGTGTATGTTTGCATAATCTTTCTAGCATTTGATCGATAAAAGGTAAGGGGTAATGATCCTTTTTAGTAGCCTTATTTAATTTTCGGAAATCAATTACCATCCTATAACCTGTAATAATTCTTTGTGGAATCAATTCATCTTTATCATTAGGAACAACAGTAATGCCTCCCTTCTTAGGGACACAATGAACAGGACTTACCCACTGACTATCAGCAACGGGATAAATTATAACTGCCTCCAGAAGCTTTTCTTACCACTTTGTAGCGACCCGACCTCAGACGGTCAAGTCTCTGTGTGTCTGTGCCATCCCTGGATCAGTATGCTGGCACACACAGTACATCAATGTATATATCAAAGTGCAATCACATGTATAAATAACGTAAAAATGATATATACCTCATAAGTCTCAGCGGAAACAAACAATCGGGTGTGGAATCCCATCAACGCCATCGGTAGGTTGAGTGTAGACTGTAACCCTGTATCGTAACTCTTACTCGTCGAGGAAATATCTGCAACATGATACGTTGCAGCCGTGTAGGTCAGTACATTGAATGTACCGGCAAGAACACAATAAGAGAAAACAGATGATAAACTATACTATATGCAGTTTGGCTTTGTGGCTCTGTATCTGAGTTTTGTTTGCGTAAAAGCAGGTTTTATTTTCCCTACATCAAAGGAATAAATGAAGTCTGTACTATGGAGTTTTCTATCATGACATGGTTCCGCCAACCGATGTCTCATAGCCCAAAATCATCATAAGTTGCCCACAATTAAGTTATCAATCCGGTGTTGAGAGTTCCGAGATAGATCCAGGTCCAGATGCTCAAATTGTCCGTAACCGGGGACACGGCTAATCGATTAGGTTTAAACCCTCTGCAGAGGTTTGTACACTTTACCCGCAAGATTCGATCCCTCTTTTACGTTCTCGCACTTCGTGGTGTTTGAGAACAAGACGATCAAACATGGTCTTCCAAGAGTTCCTCGACCACCGTCCGTACTCATCCCATCCTACCGTAGTTCTACATCTGCTAGCACCGCCCCAGCCAGAGTCACAACTAAGGTCAACCAAGCGAGCCCATAATGACTTGCGGTTGCACAGGTAAGCTTCCGGCATGAAGTATTCTTCCGTCTCTTTGAGTCTAGGTGAAGCTTTCCGCAAGATGTCATGGCGCTTCTCCATGCATCCCGCCAACCACTGGTTTCTCCAGGTGCCCACAACCGCCCTTCACCCAAGAGTGTGTATTGAATTCTTGTCTTGAGTCTTGAAGTCTTGAGGCCTTGAAAATGCAGTCCTTGCAGATGCCATCATGGAGTTGTCGTCATTGACGTAGAGTCCTCCTTCTTCACACCACTCTCGAGCACTCATACCAACCCCGTCTACTATAGCGTAGCATAAAACTAAATAACGTCCCGGGCTTGGTAACAGGGTGATGGGTGCTTACCTCATGCATACTACTCAACTTCAAGAATCAATAACACTACTGGAGGTGGTTGCAAAGATGCCGCTAAGTGCAATAAAACATAGGAATGAAAGCATGGTCACAGTGAACTTGCCTTGCTGACGATCTTCGAAAACTAGGGACTCGTGGTAGCAAACTTCGCACTCCGGAAATTCTACCGAGGAAAACAATAACCATAATAAGCACATAGCATATGATCACTTAACACAATAGCATAGCAACATAACACACCAAAACAAACGAATCAAAACCCAAAGGAAAATCAAAGAACTCCAACTCAAAGTTTTTCCTACTCCAAGCAACAACTAAAAATAGTTTTTTTTCATAACAAAAATTTTCTTAACATAACCTAAGCATGAGTTTATGTTAACTTAACAGAAAAATAATGCATTAAGCAACTAGGAGCAAAAAGAATCAATTTAAAAGCTATTATAAAACTCCTATTAGGCCTAATTAAAATTCTATTAAGAAAAAATAAAATAAAAGTTTTATTTATTATAAATAAAAGTTCATGCTATAAAGTGACAGAAACTATCCTAGAATAATCAATCACATGTGAAAAATAAATTTATTTACTAACTAAAATAATAGGAAAACAGTAGCTAGTTAATTAATTAAGAATAACAAGATTCTGTTTAAAACTATTTTTATTAATCCTAAAATAGCCAAATTAATTCCTATGGTTTGGCAATGTCAAAACAAAGTTGGGACAAAAGAATCATATAAAATAATTTTCTAACTCATTTTATGACAGATTTACTATTCTGACTAAATCTAAAATAAAGCAATTTTAAATAATTTTAACATAGCTAATTATATTTTCTACAGAAACTATAGAAAATTTTCAAACCAACAAAAAAAGAATCACTCAAAAATATTAAGTAGAATAAAAGATATGAATTTTTCAAATCTGAAACTATTCTGTTAAAACAGAAAAACGAAAATAAAGAAAAACGACTAAATGGGCCTAACTAACGCACTCCGCGTAATATAACTAAAACGTCCTAGGGTTAAACTGAATCGGGCCGGTACTAAAAATAAAACCCTAACTAAAAATAAACCGCAACGAACCGGACTGAACCGGTTTATTTTAAAAAGAACGTACCCCTTCGGGGGGGTTCTAATCTAGGCCGTTGGACTAGATCGGACGGCGGGAGGGGTTCCGCGACGTACGGTCGGCGACAGACGGCGGCTCGGCAGCGATGGTTCAGCGTCGCCGGTGGTCGGGGTGACGGCGGAGGGTCCGTGGGTGCAGCGCGAGGGGAGTCCGGGGTGGGGTCAGGCGAGCTCGGGGTGGCTGGGTCGGTCGGGACGGTGGCAATGGCGGCGGCGGCGCTCTCGGGCTCCGGCGAGGCCTTGCGGGGAGAGGGAGAGGTCCGGCGAGGGGGAAATGGGGTGAGGGGGAGGGCTTTTATAGGGCGGGGGCGTCGGCGGGCGCGGGGAAGCGAATCGGGGAGGATCGGGGCGGATCCCGGAGATCACGGGATCTCCGGTGAGCGGCTGCGCTCGTCTTGAGGGGCGAGGGGAGAAGGAGGTGGGGTCCGCCTGGCAGTGAGGAGAGGGGGAGGGCGGCGCGGTCGGTCGACCGAGCGGAAGGAGGTTCGGGCGAGGGGGAGGCGCTGGCTGGCTCGCTGGGCTGGCTCGGCCGTTGGCTGGGCAGTTCGATTGGGCCGCTGGGTGGTCGCCAGTCTTTGGCTGGGCGGTCTGCTGGCTTGTGCTGGGCATTTTTTCTTTTTTTTTCTTTTTTTTTGAAAAATAAAAACAGAGGTATACTTTATAAAATATAAATATTTTATATAGGACATATATATATCAAAATGATCAAAAAGATTTCCTACAACATGAACTATTTTTCAAGTTCAAATAAAATTCTCAAAATTTACAAAATTCCAGCAGTGTTGCTATTGCAATAAAACCCAACAAAATCATTTTAAAATACCAAAATTATTTCAAATTTATTTTCTCCCAATTTTCCATTGAAGGAATCATTTTCCCTAATTTCCATTTATTTATTTTAGGAGGAAAATAATTTGAATAAAGTCCAAATAATTCCAAATTTGAAAGGGGTTTCAAAATACTTTCCAATGACTTTCAATTTGGTTCTTTTTAACTTCCAACTCATATTTCATATAATTGAAGAAGTCATTTTATCTTCCCTCATGAAAATCATTGAGTTGCATAAAATTTTGAATTTGAAATATTCTCAAATGAAATTCAAATCTTTTCAAAACCCTTTTCATTTCAAATTGAAGAAGTCATTTCATCTTCACTCTAGGGTTTTGGTGTTGGAATGGAATTGAATTCATTGAGATCCAAAAAGGGCAAAGGGGATAGTTT
The DNA here is from genome assembly GCA_021605205.1 of Aegilops longissima. Taxonomy (NCBI): domain Eukaryota; kingdom Viridiplantae; phylum Streptophyta; class Magnoliopsida; order Poales; family Poaceae; genus Aegilops; species Aegilops longissima. Next base: position 254,191,286 of record CM038678.1, read on the forward strand.
TGGGAAAGTCATTTTATTCCCTCTCATCCAAATTTCAAAAATTTGAAATTCCACTCAATTTCACTCAATCACTCAAACCAACAATCAGACACAAGCATAGTTATTTATCTAATATAACATTCCAAAATTTAGAATTTTGGGATGTTACAAACCTACCACACTTAAATTGAATCTCGTCCTCGAGATTCGAATAGGCTAGCAAGAAAGGGTTAGGGGTTGGGGGTCTTCTAGTAAGTATTTTGGTCGGAAAGGTCAGAGGTGCTACCACACTTAAAATGAGGTTACGGTTCTGATAAACTCAGACACTTCCTCTGGAGTGCCGACAATGTATGTATCTTCACGTATCTTACAATAGCTCCTTCACTAAAGCTCTTCTGTCAGAAGCATAGTTTACCTCAAAATCTTGGGTCGGTTCTTCAAAGTTGTGGTTCGTCCGAGACTGGATCTTATTAGCTGATAGGTCCGTGTCCATTCTAGACAACTATCGAAATACTCATGGTGGTCTACAATTCATGGTTTCTCCTGCAGAAAGCGGGTGCAGGTTGAACCTCACCGTATAACCTCGATTGGCAGCGGTTGCTGTAAGGGGTTCCATCGTCCTGCCATTCTATGGTTTTATGGCTTATCGCGTCGACACTCTTCTAGAGTTTTCGAGGCTCTCTGATTTTCCATCAACATATGATAGTTCATGATAGAAGTCTCCAGTATGGGGGCCAATCCATCCCGTACTTGAATCATTACCACATACGTAAACAGTGAATCACGTATTCTAACACTTGGGCATACTCACAAGCATTGCAGAATTTCTCTTGTTCTCGAACTGGTTTCGAGTAAATCCATGGTTTCTGCAAGCTGAACAAAACATCTATGGTTACTTCACCACTCTCAGGTTTTTGCGTAACCTCCTACGAAACGTATGCTGATTTGATCACTGATTCTTCCAAGTTTATTCCTGTATCAGGGTTACATCTGTTCCTTTTCAAAATCCTGGGCCTGTGGGTTATGGCCCACTTCAACACTAGTGCAGCTTTAACTCATCCTTGGAGTAACTCTCTTGTCCCATATTACACCTCCTTTAAATCCAGTAGTACTCTGTTTCTTCATACCATCATATCAAAGGCACAACTCCAACTTATTTTGTCCAGCTTCCTTCTATGGACCGTCATGCATAACACATTTCTTTCTTCATTGATCCTGTGGCTTTACGGAGTACTACGACACCAAAGGAAATGCACTAGCTTATCCATAAATCTCATTATTTTCATATCAATCTTTCATTACATCCTCAACCATATTTTGTGAATCCAAATTCCAAAAAGTTTATTACAAATGCCGCCACCCACATGGTTTGGTGTGGTCAGACATTACTTCCAACTTTATTTATTTATCTTCCTCGAAGATTCCTTAGTCCTGCTGGAATTGTGCGACATGCGCCTTGAAGTCTTCAATCTTCTGTTTCATCGCTGTGGCCTTGACTTTCAGCTCCATCATCTCTGCATGCACTTCGCTTAGGTATTCCTGAGTGTAACGGAGTCTTGCTTCAAGTATTTCTCCGATCTGGCGTATGGCTTCCATGGCTGCTTCACGAACAGCATCGAAGAAAGTTGCTTGTGGCACACGTGAAATGAAAAAGTACTGTCCCATCATCTTTGGGCAAACTCCTTTCAAATGGTGGAGGTGTACCTCCACATACCAAAGTTCCACTCCCTTTTGCATGAAGGGGTTGCCTTTGTAGACTGCATCTCCTTCATGGTGAATATGCTTCATCATGTCCTTTAGGATCTTCGGGTAATCATGATCACTTGTCAGGGTCATGATTGTTTCTGGACCTTTAAGGAAAGACTCATAAAGGGTCGTCATCTGCAGTTGTAAAACAAAATGGTGCTCAGAATAAGGTACTTATCTCCTGGGCACACATTCATATCATCCAAACAAAACTTCAAACTCAATTCCAATTTCCCGTTTATGCATCACAACTCACTTTCTTCCATGTTCATCCAGAATATTTATTTCCAAGATAACAACTCCTTAAAGCCTTTCAGCATGTGACATTACAACTTTATTGAGTCATGAACTATTACAATCTCTGAGTAATCTATTACATAACTCAACTCATCGCACTCATGAAAATGAAATTGCTTTCTACTACTCTTATTATCCATATCAAAATTCCAACTACTCAACTCCAGCTTTCATCTTGTTGGGACATTTAATAGCATAATGTCCTGCTTCCTTGCAGCGAAAAAAAATGACTTCCGACATGTCTCGGGGCTTCTTTGTGATTATGTGGGCTCCTTGGATTATTGGCTTCTTTTCTGGACATTTACTAGCGTAATGACCTAAATCCTTGCACCTGTAACAAGTGATATGACTTAGGTCCTTCTCTGCAAAAATTTCGTTGTTCTCGGGTTGCCTTCTCTTCCTGGATTTCTCTATAATGATCAAAGCTTCTATTTCCCGAGGGTCAAACTTCACTTCTGTTGTCGGGAAATATCCCAGATACTCCTTTCTTTCCTTGGTGCAATACTGCAAAAAATGTCCTTCTTCTCCACATGTATAGCAGGCATTGGAGTAAAATCTGTTGAGGCCTTCTCCATCAAGGTCTTCAACATATTCACTCATCACTGGTTCTTTCATAACTTCTCGGAGGGCTTCTTTCATTCCTTCTTCCTGCTCCTGAATAGTTTGTTGCACCATGGGGTAAATGTGACACTGAGTCAGGTAGTGGGTGGTTCCTTCACACAAGAAACAAGTCACCTGACTAGTTGGGCATTCCTCAGCTGGGTGTTTCTCCTCACAATGAGGCCATCCATCCTTGTGTTCCTCCTGGGTGTGTCCTATTTCTCTGCAAATCTTGCAGGCACAAGGTTTATTTCTTGGTGTATCATGGTGTTTCTGGATAAGACGTGATCTCATCAGGGTCTTCTTGAATTCTTCCCAAGTTCTTGCTCCACTAAATCCTTGTATGGCTTGATGCATTTTCCACCAGGTTGCAGCACTTTCTGTAAAGTACCGAAGAGCGTATTGGACCTCATACTTCCTTGAAACCAAATTGCTCCCGAAGTGATTTTACATGTTCTGCATCCATAGCTCTGCCTCCGGCTGAGTCTTCGGTCCAGAGAATATCAGTCCAACTTCATTCATCATCTATGGGGTTCAAAAGTTTTGGGATGAGATATGAGAGAGGTGGGAGGGATATACACACAATACAAACAATAGTTTTTCGAAGAAACAAATTTTACTTTGTGGCTGTCGGAAAACATCAAACAAATGACAGCTCACAAATCGTTGCATCCAACGTAAGTGTGTAATAGGGGTTTGGTCTTCTAAAGGTGAAATATTCCTTCAGGAACTTCAAATCTTCGGAGTCTTCAACTGTTGTAGCTTCTAATACATGGTGAAATCCTCTTTACTCTGAAGGGGTCATCAGTTCTCCGATATCAAATCCTTCTTGGAGCGTCTACAGTTGATCCTCCGGGTGATCAAAGGATAAGGGGTATATTCTAACTATTTGAGGTGAGAGTGTCAGAAGAGATGAGAAGTAAGAGTCTTTTTGTAAATAGAGTTTTTGAGATATCCTGTCCTAGGGCTTTCCGGTTTCTAGGGTCACGTCCTCACATCAACATGTGCTCGATACCATTTACATGGCGACCCGACCTCGAGACGGTCAAGTCTCGTGTGTGCATGCCATCCTCGGATCAGTATCTTTGCACACACAGTACATCAATGTATATATCAAAGTGCAATCACATGTATAAATAACGTAAAACTGATATATACCTCATAAGTCTCGTGAAACAAACAATCGGTGTGGAATCCCATCAACGCCATCGGCAGGTTGAGTGTAGATCGTAACCCTGTATCGTAACTCTTACTCGTCGAGGAAATATCTGCAACATGATACGTTGCAGCCGTGTAGGTCAGTACATTGAATGTACCGGCAAGAACACAATAAGAGAAAACAGATGATAAACTATACTATATGCAGTTTGGCTTTGTGGCTCTGTATCTGAGTTTTGTTTGCGTAAAAGCTGGTTTTATTTTCCCTACATCAAAGGAATAAATGAAGTCTATACTAGGAGTTTTCTATCATGACATGGTTCCGCCAACCGATGTCTCATAGCCCAAAATCATCATAAGTTGCCCACAATTAAGTTATCAATCCGGTGTTGAGAGTTCCGAGATAGATCCAGGTCCAGATGCTCAAATTGTCCGTAACCGGGGACACGGCTAATCGATTAGGTTTAAACCCTCTGCAGAGGTTTGTACACTTTACCCGCAAGATTCGATCCTCTTTTACGTTCTCGCACTTCGGGTGTTTGAGAACAAGACGATCAAACATGGTCTTCGAAGATTTCCTCGACCACCGTCCGGTACTCATCCGATTTACAGAGCGACCCGACCTCGAGACGGTCAAGTCTCGTGTGTCTGCCCATCCTCGATCAGTATGCTGGCACACACAGTACATCAATGTATATATCAAAGTGCAATCACATGTATAAATAACGTAAAACTGATATATACCTCATAAGTCTCAGTGAAACAAACAATCGGTGTGGAATCCCATCAACGCCATCGGCAGGTTGAGTGTAGATGTAACCCTGTATCGTAACTCTTACTGTCGAGGAAATATCTGCAACATGATACGTTGCAGCCGTGTAGGTCAGTACATTGAATGTACCGCAAGAACACAATAAGAGAAAACAGATGATAAACTATACTATATGCAGTTTGGCTTTGTGGCTCAGATCTCGAGTTTTGTTTGCGTAAAAGCTGATTTTATTTTCCCTACATCAAAGGAATAAATGAAGTCTGTACTATGGAGTTTTCTATCATGACATGGTTCCGCCAACCGATGTCTCATAGCCCAAAATCATCATAAGTTGCCCACAATTAAGTTATCAATCCGGTGTTGAGAGTTCGAGATAGATCCAGTCCAGATGCTCAAATTGTCCGTAATCGGGACACGGCTAATCGATTAGGTTTAAACCCTCTGCAGAGGTTTGTACACTTTACCCGCAAGATTCGATCCTCTTTTACGTTCTCGCACTTCAGGTGTTTGAGAACAAGACGATCAAACATGGTCTTCGAAGAGTTCCTCGACCACCGTCCGTACTCATCCCATCCTACCGTAGTTCTACATCTGCTAGCACCGTCCCCAGCCAGAGTCACAACTAAGGTCAACCAAGCCAGAGCCCATAATGACTTGCGGTTGCATGTAAGCTTCGGGCATGAAGTATTCTTCCGTCACTTTGAGTCTGGGTTAAGCTTTCCGCAAGATGTCATGGCGCTTCTCCATGCATCCCGGCCAACCACTGGTTTCTCCGGGGTGCCCGTCAACCGTCCTTCACCCAGTAGTGTGTATTGAATTCTTGTCTTGAGGCCTTGAAAATGCAGTCCTTGCAGATGCCATCATGGAGTTGTCGTCATTGACGTAGAGTCCTCCTTCACACCACTCTCGAGCACTCATACCAACCCCGTCTACTATAGCATAGCATAAAACTAAATAACGTCCCGGGCTTGGTAACAGGGTGATGGGTGCTTACCTCATGCATACTACTCAACTTCAAGAATCAATAACACTACTGGAGGTGGTTGCAAAGATGCCGCTAAGTGCAATAAAACATAGGAATGAAAGCATGGTCACAGTGAACTTGCCTTGCTGACGATCTTCGAAAACTAGGGACTCGTGGTAGCAAATTTCGCACTCCGGAAATTCTACCGAGGCAAACAATAACCATAATAAGCACATAGCATATGATCACTTAACACAATAGCATAGCAACATAACACACCAAAACAAACGAATCAAAACCCAAAGGAAAATCAAAGAACTCCAACTCAAAGTTTTTCCTACTCCAAGCAACAACTAAAAATAGTTTTTTTTCATAACAAAAATTTTCTTAACATAACCTAAGCATGAGTTTATGTTAACTTAACAGAAAAATAATGCATTAAGCAACTAGGAGCAAAAAGAATCAATTTAAAAGCTATTATAAAACTCCTATTAGGCCTAATTCAAATTCTATTAAGAAAAAATAAAATAAAAGTTTTATTTATTATAAATAAAATTTCATGCTTTAAAGTGACAGAAACTATCCTAGAATAATCAATCACATGTGAAAAATAAATTTATTTACTAATTAAAATAATAGGAAAACAGTAGCTAGTTAATTAATTAAGAATAACAAGATTCTGTTTAAAACTATTTTTTATTAATCCTAAAATACCCAAATTAATTCCTATGGTTTAGCAATGTCAAAACAAAGTTTGGACAAAAGAATCATATAAAATAATTTTTCTAACTCATTTTATGATAGATTTACTATTCTGACTAAATCTAAAATAAAGCAATTTTAAATAATTTTAACATAGCTAATTATATTTTCTACAAAAACTATAGAAAATTTGCAAACCAACAAAAAAAGAATCACTCAAAAATATTAAGTAGAATAAAAGATATGAATTTTTCAAATCTGAAACTATTCTGTTAAAACAGAAAAACGAAAATAAAGAAAAACGACTAAATGGGCCTAACTAACGCACTGCGCGTAATATAACTAAAACGGCATAGGGTTAAACTGAATCGGGCCGGTACTAAAAATAAAACCCTAACTAAAAATAAACCGCAACGAACCGGACTGAACCGGTTTATTTTAAAAAGAACGTACCCCTTCGGGGGGTTCTAATCTAGGCCGTTGGACTAGATCGGATGGCGAGGAGGGTTCGGCGACGCATCGTCGGCGACGGTGACGGCGGCTCGGCGGCGATGGTTCAGCGTCGCCGGTGGTCGAGGTGACGGCGGAGGGTCCGTGGGTGCAGCGCGAGGGGAGTCCGGGGTGGGGGTCAGGCGAGCTCGGGTGGCGGGGTGGGTCGGGACAGTGGCAATGACGGCGGCGCGCGCTCTCGGCTCAGCGAGGCCTTGAGGGAGAGGAAGAGGTCCGGCGAGGTGGAAATGGGGTGAGGGGGAGGGCTTTTATAGGGCGGGGGCGTCGGCGGGCGCGGGAAGCGAATCGGGAGGATCGGGCGGATCCGGAGATCACGGGATCTCCGTGAAGGCGCGCTCTCGTCTTGTGAGGGGCGAGGGGAGAAGGAGGTGGGGTCCGCCTGGCAGTGAGGAGAGGGGGAGGGCGGCGCGGTCGGTCGACCGAGCGGAAGGAGGTTCGGGCGGGGAGGCGCGCTGGCTCATTGGGCTGGCTCGGCCGTTAGGCGGGGCAGTTTGGTGGGCCGCTGGGTGGGTCGCCAGTCTTTGGCTGGGCCGGTCGGCGGGCTGGTGCTGGGCACTTTTTTCTTTGTTTTCTATTTTTTTTTGAAAAATAAAAACAGAGGTATACTTTATAAAATATAAATATTTTATATAGAACATATATATATCAAAATGATCGAAAAAGATTTCCTACAACATGAACAATTTTTCAAGTTCAAATAAAATTCTCAAAATTTACAAAATTCCAACAGTGTTCTTTGTTGCAATAAAACCCAACAAAATCATTTTTAAAATACCAAAATTATTTCAAATTTATTTTCTCCCAATTTTCCATTGAAGGAATCATTTTCCCTAATTTCCATTTATTTATTTTTAGGAGGAAAATAATTTGAATAAAGTCCAAATAATTCCAAATTTGAAAGGGGTTTCAAAATACTTTCCAATGACTTTCAATTTGGTTCTTTTTAACTTCAACTCATATTTCATATAATTGAAGAAGTCATTTTATCTTCCCTCATGAAAATCATTGAGTTGCATAAAATTTTAATTTGAAATATTCTCAAATGAAATTCAAATCTTTTCAAAACCCTTTTCATTTCAAATGGAAGAAGTCATTTCATCTTCACTCTAGGGTTTTGGTGTTGGAATGGAATTGAATTCATTGAGATCCAAAAAGGGCAAAGGGGATAGTTTTGGGAAAGTCATTTTATTCCCTCTCATCCAAATTTCAAAAATTTGAAATTCCACTCAATTTCACTCAATCACTCAAACCAACAATCAGACACAAGCATAGTTATTTATCTAATATAACATTTCAAAAATTAGAATTTTGGGATATTACACACTTCTTTCATTTTAGAATTCAGACGTCATTGAGGATCACGAACTGGTTTGGCATCTTCTTCCAAATTTATTTTATGTTGACATAGAGTGGGACTAATGCCCTTAAGATCATCAATAGTATATCCAATAGCAGCACGGTGCTTCTTCAGAGTTATCAATAATCTTTCTTCTTCATGTTCTGAAAGGTTAGCACTAATAATAGCAGGATATATCTTCTTTTCATCAAGATAAGCATATTTAAGATTATCAGGCAACGATTTAAGCTCAAACACGGGATCACCCTTGGGTGGAGGAGGATCCCCTAAGATTTCAACAGGCAAATTTTGTTTTAGAATAGGCTCCTGCTTAAAGAATACTTCATCTATTTCCCTTCTTTCATTCATAAACATATCATTTTCATGGTCTAGCAAATATTGTTCTAAAGGATCACTAGGAGGTACGGCAATAGAAGCAAGACCAATAATTTCATCCTTACTAGGTAATTCTTCTTCACGATGTTGTTTACTAAATTTAGAGAAATTAAACTCGTGAATCATATCATCCAAGCCAATAGTAACAACATTCTTTTCGCAGTCTATCTTAGCATTAACAGTGTTCAAGAAGGGTCTACCAAATATAATAGGAGAAAAGCTATCTTTTGGGGAACCAAGAACAAGGAAATCAGCAGGATATTTAGTTTTCCCACACAAGACTTCAACATCTCTAACAATTCCCATTGCTGATATAGTATCTCTATTGGCAAGTTTAATTGTGACATCAATATCTTCTAACTCAGCAGGTGCAATTTCATGCTTAATTTCTTCATATAAGGTAATAGGTATAACACTAGCACTAGCACCCATATCACCTAAGCCATGATAACAATGATCTCCTATTTTAACAGAAATAACAGGCACGCCCACCACATGTCTATGTTTATCTTTAGCACAAGGTTTGGCAATTCTAGCGGGTTTCACCGCAGAATTGAATAACATGCCCATCAATATTATCAGCCAAGAGATCTTTAACAATAGAAATATTAGGTTCAACTTTAACTTGCTCAGGAGGTGTATAAGTTCTAATATTGCTTTTACGAACCACTGTTGAAGCTTTAGGATGATCCTTTATTCTAACAGGGAAAGATGGTTTCTCAACATAAGAAGTAGGAACAATAGGATCATTATAAGTGACAGTCTTTTCTTGAACTTTAGTAGGTGCAGCTACTTTTACTTCTATGCGAGGATGATATTTAAACCACTTCTCCTTAGAGAGATCAACATAAGTAGCAAAAGATTCACAGAAAGAAGCTACTATCTTAGAGTCAAGTCCATATTTGTTGCTAAACTTACGGAAAACATCGGTGTCCATAAAAGATTTAACACAATCAAACTTAGGTGTCATACCTGACTCCTTACCTTCATCGAGATCCCAATCTTCAGAGTTGCGTTTAATTCTATCCAATAAATTCCATTTGAATTCAATAGTCTTCATCATGAAAGAGCCAGCACAAGAAGTATCGAGCATGGTTTGATTATTATGAGAAAGCCGAGCATAAAAACTTTGGAGAATTGTTTCTCTTGGGAGCTCATGATTGGGGCATGAATATAACATTGATTTAAGCCTCCCCCAAGCTTGAGCGATGCTTTCTCCTTCGCGAGGCAAAAAATTATATATATATAATTGCGATCACGATGAACAAGATGCATAGGATAATATTTTTGATGAAATTCCAGCTCCATTCGTTTATAGTTCCATGATCCCGTATCATCACATAGCATATACCATGTCGATACATCTCCCTTCAAAGATAAAGGGAAGACCTTCTTCTTAACAACATCATCGGTTATACCTGCAAGCTTAAATAATCCACAAACTTCATCCACAAATATTAGGTGCTCATCAGGATGCTTTGTTCCATCTCCTGTAAAGGGATTATCTAGCAGTTTTTTGATCATACCCGAAGGAACTTCAAAAGGAACATTTTCATTTTCAATAGGTTCAGTAGGTTAAGGAGCAACTCTTTGCTCTACTGGTCGGGGTGAAGATACCCCGAACAAGCCCCTCAGAGGATTACTTTCCATAGTAACAAGTGACAGTAAATTTCAGCACACTATGTAAATTTTCCCTTACCAAATTCCACCTACCAAAGGCGCTTCACTCCCCGGCAACACCGCCAGAAAAGAGTCTTGATGACCCACAAGTATAGGGGATCTATCGTAGTCCTTTCGATCAGTAAGAGTGTCGAACCCAACGAGGAGCAGAAGGAAATGATAAGCGGTTTTCAGCAAGGTATTCTCTGCAAGTACAGAAATAAGTGGTAACAGATAGTTTTGTGATAAGATAATTTGTAACGAGCAACAAGTAACAAAAGTAAATAAAGTGCAGCAAGGTGGCCCAATCCTTTTTGTAGCAAAGGACAAGCCTAGACAAACTCTTATGTAAGGAAAAGCGCTCCCCAGGACACAAGGGAATATCGTCAAGCTAGTTTTTATCACGTTCATATGATTCGCGTTCGATACTTTGATAATTTGATATGTGGGTGGACCGGTGCTTGGGTGCTGTTCTTAATTGAACAAGCATCCCACTTATGATTAACCTCTATTGCAAGCATCCGCAACAACAACAAAAGTATTAAGGTAAACCTAACCATAGCATGAAACATATGGATCCAAATCAGCCCTTACGAAACAACGCATAAACTAGGGTTTAAGCTTCATCACTCTAGCAACCCATCATCTACTTATTACTTCCCAATGCCTTCCTCTAGGCCGAAATAATGGTGAAGTGTTATGTAGTCGACGTTCACATAACACCACTAGAGGCTAGACAACATACATCTCATCAAAATATCGAACGAATACCAAATTCACATGACTACTAATAGCAAGACTTTTCCCATGTCCTCAGGAACAAACGTAACTACTCACAAAGCATATTCATGTTCATAATCAGAGAGGTATTAATATGCATAAAGGATCTGAACATATGATCTTCCACCAAATAAACCAATTAGCATCAACTACAAGGAGTAATCAACACTACTAGCAACCTACTAGTACCAATCCCGGACTTGGAGACAAGAATTGGATACAAGAGATGAACTAGGGTTTTGAGAGGAGATGGTGTTGGTGAATATGTTGATGGAGATTGCCCTCTCTCGATGAGAGGAGCGTTGGTGATGATGATGGCGATGATTTCCCCCTCCTGGAGGGAAGTATCCCCGGCAGAACAGCTCTGCCGGAGCCCTAGATTGGTTCCGCCAAGGTTCCGCCTCGTGGCAGCGGAGTTTCGTCCCGAAAGGTGCTTATGATTTTTTCCTCATCGAAAGACCTCATATAGGAGAAGATGGCCATCGGAGAGCCAGCAGGGGGCCCACGAGGTAGGGGGCGCGCCCTGGGGGGTAGGGCGCGCCCCCCACCCTCGTGCACAGGTGGGCCCCCCTCTGGTGAACTTCTTCCGCTGGATATTTTTTATTATATCCCAAAATGACTTTCGTGGAGTTTCAGGACTTTTGGAGTTGCGCAGAATAGGTCTCTAATATTTGCTCCTTTTCCAGCCCAGAATTCCAGCTGCCAGCATTCTCCCTCCTTATGTAAACCTTGTAAAACAAGAGAGAATAGGCATAAGTATTGTGACATAACATGTAATAACAACCCATAATGCAATAAATATCGATATAAAAGCATGATGCAAAAAGGACGTATCATGCTCCCAAGTGACATTGGCTTTAGGGAAAGTGGCTTTGTAATTCTCCCACCGTGAGGCTGCTGGTCCATCCAATTGATGTGCGGCAAAACGCACCTTCTCAGCATCTGTGCAACCTGCAGTGGTCAACTCCCTTCCAATCCTGCATAGCCAGTCATCCGCAACTATTGGCTCGGTGTTACTGGAAAACACCGGTGGCTGCAACCTCAGAAAACGTGCTAAGTTGTCAACTGGAGGTGGTGGCGGTGGATTGTTGTTGTTGTTGCCTTGGTTCTGAACTAACAACTGCATCAAGGCATTCTGCTGTTGGATCAACTGAGTGAGCTCCGGTGGGAAGACAAATCTGGTATCACGTCTCGCAGGCATCTGATGGGTTTAGATGGGAGATATTAGAATAGAATGAGGTCTAGTGAGAAAGCACTACCCATATGCACATGAGACAAACACAATCATATCATATCACTCAATCAATGAAGCAAGGGCATACAATCGATCTAACTGTCGTTACAGTGCTCAGACTACTACTATATACATGGGGGAATACTACTTGATCATATGGTGGTCTAATAGAAATTTTGATCGGTGGAAGACTCCATGATATCTGCTCCAGCTTCGTCTTCATAGTCATCATCACTACTGTCGGGGTCAGAGTCGGTGTCGTCGATGATGATGTAGTCTTCAGAACATATCTCCTTGAGTCCATCGTCACCTCTTCCTAGTGCGGGGTCTCCCAGGAATACTTCGAGCTTCTTCATCAGGTCGTCATTCTTCTCCAATAGTATGGCGATTTCCTCCTCGTATCCGTCGCGTGTAGACTTGAGTTCCTTCTCTAGCTCCATGTTCCTGGTCATCGCCTTCTTCAAATTTATCATGTTTGCGCACTCTGGTTCTCCTGGCGTCGAATGTGCTGGTTTAACTCCTAGATGAAAGCTGCAACGGACCTGTCCTTCCTGGTGCTGATCATCTCCCATTTGTCATCTCGGCGCCCACATATCCGGTAGATAGTGTCCTTCAGCTCCTGTTTGTAGACTTCTCCAATACGTCCCATAGCAATGTGGGCTGCCATGCTTTTGCCTAGATTCCAGGTTGGTGCATCAAAGGAAAACTCTATGGGCACAATGACTGGTGTGAACGTCCTTCCTAGAACTTGAACTCGAATCATCCAATGCTCCTCTTCTGGTAAAGTGGCGGTGTAGGTCCCGGTGAAGTTTGGTATTCCAATGTTCAGGTACCTCGTGACTTCCTTCAAGTGTCGTCCGAAGGGTGTGTGCTCATCCGGCTGTGCAAACTTGTTCCTTGAGTCCGCCATCCTAAAGAGTAGAAAATGGAGAGGAGGCACAAATGGGTAGAGAAGAGTGACCTATGGCTCATCTTAGTGGTCGTGTCCTACATTCAGCATGTGCTCTGATACCATCTTGTAGCGACCCGACCTCAGATGGTCAAGTCTCTGTGCTTCAGTGTCATCCCTGGATTGGTAATGCTGACACACACAATACTCGAAGGATTTATAACAGAGTAGCAATCACACACTTATTACATCAAATGTCTCAAAAGAGAACTAAATACAATAAATATGGCTTAAGGCCATCTAATACGATAACAACGGAAGGCTTGGAAGATAAAGAGAGTCCATCAACTCCAACGGCATAGCTGAGTGCACGACAACGACTTAGCGAACCTTACTCCTTGTCTGAAAAGTCTGCAACATGATACGTTGTAGCCCGAAAACGGGTTAGCACATGGAATATGCTGGCATAGTAACACGGTAGAGTAATGAACAGGATAAATGCTATCACTACATGCATATATGGCTTGTCGGAGTAAATGACCACGGGCAGCCTAGCCGGCTCCCCGCGGCACTTCAGAAAAAATTACAGGCCGATCGGGCCTTCAAGCATCCAAGGCGTGGGGCCGCCTTCCTCTGGCCGGCTACCGGGAGGCGGCCTGGCCCTAAACCCGCAAAAGGAAAGCCACAAGAGGGCCGGCTCCAAGAAGCCAGCCACGAGAAGGCCGACTTCAAGAACCCGGCCCCCAACAGGCGGCCTAGATCCCACCCTCAATCTTTGCACCCACATAACGGCGATGAGACGGGGCGTGGCTACAGACAAACCTGCCACCCCCGAATCCCGAGCGCGCATGGCCACAGTGCGCCGTACGGGGCGGCCATCACCCGTCCGGTGCGACACTGTTGCCATGTTGACCATGATGTCACCCACGGCAGTTGTCGAGGCGGCCCAGCGGCGGGCCCTTGATAAGAGAGATGCCCGGCGGCCAGCCTCCTCGGTCGGCTGGGGAATGGCGGCTCAAGCAGCCGGCTTGCTCCCTTCCTCAAAGGAGGCGCCTCATTAATGAGACAAGATGAGGTAAGGCTACAGTGATCGTCGCCAAGGCGGCGGCACTGTAGCCATGCTTACGTCGACAAAGCCCTCGTCATCAGGAGTGAGGCAACAGTAACCAGCCCCTGACAAGGCCCCCGAGCAGTGGGACCAGCTTGTCGACCAGGAAGCCGGCAGCCGGCAGGACCCACTAGTCGGCGGGCCCCAGCGGCCGGCGGAGAAGCCGGCAAGCGTAGACGCTGACGGCCAGGGCCCGCGCCCAGCCAGATTACCATTGTACCCCTGGGGGGTAGGCCTATATAAACCCCCCAGGGCACCCATGCAAAGGGTTGATCTCTTAGAGTTTTAGACACCACATAGAGGGAAGAGGAGAGCTAGTCTTGCCATTCTTCTTCCTCTCGCCGAACAGCTCAAGGAGCCTCTTGTAGCTACTTGTTAACTTAGTGATCATCCGGAGACCCGTAGAGCAGCAGTAGGGGTTTTATCGCAACGGAGAGCCCCGAAGCTGGGTAAGATTCGCCGGCGTGCATGTCTTCGCCTTATCCCGTTTCCAGGCACCGGCGACGTCTTATTGGCTCCCACAATGATAAGCCACCCGTTGGCATATGTCGCACCTACCACCCGACATTTGGCGCCCACCGTGGGGCCAGGTGCACCGTCATCCACCTGTTCTAGACGGGAACCCTTTTCCTTCCCAGTGAGCGTAGCCAGCCCGGCACGCCCGATGGCGCTTGCCCCGACACGTTGCAAGGCGTCGCTGACGCCTGCACGGCGAGCTGCCTTGCCGATCTTCTTGGCGAGGCTCGCATCTCCGACGAGCCCACATCCGATGCGGGCACAGGCTGCCCCGAGAGCCACCTCGTCAGCCTCCTCGACCAACTCCACGTCTCCAGCGAGCCAGCTATGGATTTGAAGTCGGTTGGCTCCACCGACCCGATGCTTATCGACTCCGACACGGCATCGCTCGACGCTTTCCCCACCAACGTTGTGATCTTCAACGACCCACTCCTTCGAGCCGACAGCTGTGGCAGCGCCATCACCGAGGTGCTGGTCATCAGCCACGACGTCGCCTCTGGCGAGAACGCCCACGACGCCCTGCAAGCGGCGTTGCACGACTTGTCCGTCCCCCTTCCGGCTGATGCCGACGCCGAAGCACTGGAGGCACGCCGCCTTTCCCTCATCGCGGAGGGCCAGAAGATAGCCACCATGAGACGCCTCACCGAGGCTCACCAGCGCGAAGTCGACCGCGCCGCCTTTGGCACGCCGTCCCCTGACGGGCCGAGCCGAATCAGCATCATCAAGAAGCGTGGTGCAGCCATCGCCGACATGCTGGGAGCAGACCGCCCAGTCTATGCCACGCCCCTCGAGAACCTACGCGCCGCCCAGGTGGCCGTAGACGAGTTGGATGGACTTGGGGCCGACGAGCTCCCCTACATGACCAGACACATCCAGCAGTTGATCGACGCGGCCGCAAAGCGGCATGAAGCCCACGTCCGCGCTGAGAGCCCTCCCCCATGCCGAGAGCACGACGCGACGTCACGTACGCCGACCGCGGACAACACTCGCGCGAGGCAAGAAAAGGAGCCGGCTGCCAGCCGCAGCCGGACCCGAATCTCCATCGAGCGCGACGCAGAAGGTCGCCCTCGAGCTGTAGAGCGACGAGGCAACCCGCTTCCTCCTCCGCCACGTGGGGAGAGATATCCTACCTCGCCGCCTGTCACGCATCCGACTCTCAGCGGCCGGCTAGGCCGCCGCAAAGGAGTCAGCAGAAATACGCCCGCCATCGGATCGACCGCCTAGTGCGATCCCTGGCCCTAGAAGAAGAAGACGATATCGGCCCGCCTTGCTTTGGCCCCCACATCCACGACGAGCCCTTCCCGAAAGGGTTCTCGCTCCCAAGAGACACGCCCAAGTACAACGGCTCCGTGAAGCCGGAAGATTGGCTGATCGACTACTCCACTACAGTCAGCGTAGCCAACGGCAACAGACGTGTTGCCGTGAAATACGTCCCCCTCATGCTCCAAGGCACGGCGCGTACCTGGCTTAACAGCCTCAAGCCGTACAGCGTCAACAGCTGGCTAGACTTCACCGAAGCCTTCATCCGTAACTTCACCAGCACCTACAAGCGGGCTCCCAAGCCCCGATAGCTCTCCTTGTGCGTTCAAGGGCCCAACGAATCGACGCGCGAGCACGACTACCTCACACGTTGGGCCGAGCTCAGCAACTCCTGCGAGGGGGTGTACGAGGTTCAAGCCATAGAGTACTTCACCGCCGGGTGCCGAGAAGGCACCGTCCTCAAGCACAAGCTCCTCTACGACGAACCGACTACCCTCGACGAGCTACTGGTCATAGCAGACAAGTACGCTACGGCTGACTCTTCGATGAAGACGGAGCTCCGGGTAGACGCCTCCGGGAAGGTGCTCAATCCGGCTCCCAAGACGCCGGCTGGGGACTCCAGCCGACGCCCGTACGAGAACGACAACAAGCGCAAGGGCCCTATGCCGCCTCCACCACCGGCGGTGGCCACATCGAAGATGGACAACACGAGGGACCCGCGCCAAGAAACAGAGGGTAGGTAGGCGGCAGCCGGCTTTCTCCTACGAGCAAGCCCTTGATGCCCCTTGCAAGTTCCATAGCGGCGCGAAGCCGTCCAACCACACGACCCGGAAATGCCACTGGCTCACGTGAATCTCCAAAGGCGAATAAACAATATCAAAGACGTAAATATGGTTGAGAAACTTACATAATGGTATAACTGGAGGCATCGCACATCGACCGGATGTCGGTATTACCTTCAATATCATCTTCCGGACGAATATCAAAGGTGATAACCATATCGTGCTCAAATGCCTTGCATAGTGCTCGCCATGTTTTGCATCCAAAATAGGTGCGATCGTCTGAATTGTATAATTTTGCATGGAAAATATAACCATGCTCGGTCTTCAAATAAACTTTCTTTACCTCCATGCATATATGACCGAACCTATCTTATCAATACAAAAACTCTTGCATGGCAGGGGATACGCTAGTAGAATAGTAAAAATATAAGTTCAAGCAAATGAAGCAGATGTCATGCTTAGCTACGAAAAAAGACTTGTCGTTATGACTTCATCAGTATCCACTTGAAGTTCTCGTCCAGCTTGATCTTTGAAGCGCCTATCATTATCTAGGAAGATTCCGTCGCACAAAGCCGCACTCGTCTTCGCAGTATTTGCAAATACCGAAATCCTTTTAAATCGTCGGACATTTCCTTTGTTCATAGTTAAAACATTAATTGAAAATAGATCGAAGACAACTACCAGGATACTCAACACACAAATCCGGGCACTCGATATTTCCTACATATTCGGCGAAGTCATGCCAAAATTCACGGAAAAATCCGGCATGACCTTTGCTAAAATAGGACATATCGAGCGCCTGAAATTTGCCGGAACGGAAATGAATCAACACTCCGGCAAAACATAGGCCACTCGGAGGTGTAACATGCAAACATGACCGGCCACTTGGATATTGAGCAACACAAGATATACATTTCAAAATATCTTATAGGACTCAAATTAGCGTGCATTCAATAAGCAAAAGTAAATCATCTCATGCGTCCCTACATCGTCGAATATTATCACTAATACATCACGAATAGTGTCATACATATAACATCACTAATACAACTAAAACCCTAGCACACGACGGGTATCGGCGCGGCGGTGGACACCTGAGAAGGAACCATCACGGGATCATAGCTCGGTGAGATCCACAGAGAACCTGCCGGTATTGGAGAACGACCTGTGCTCCAACGCAAACAAGTAGCGACGGATGTGCGCGTCCTCCTCACTGACACGGTGATGCACCACCTCCGCGGAGTCCTGAAGCCTCTGGATCGTCACTGGCCCACGCGACCGCCACCAAAGAAGGTTTGGGTCAACAACAGGCTGGCTCCTCACCAACCTGCGCCCCCTGGTAGGTAGCGCCTCCCAGTACCACCCGGGAGCCAGGTCCCGGACTTGGCCGATCTGGTCAAGCAGGTGTAGCCCTCCGCCGACTCGGCGACGAGGATGCGGGATAGGCATCGTCCACGTCGAGGTGGGAAAAATTGCTTTAACTAAAAAATAGCAACAAGTTCTTACTAACTAGTTCTATTAATTCAACTAGTTCTTACTAAAAATAAACTTACTATAAATAAAAGGGTTTTTATCACTTATGCCACCGTTTGTGTCTCACTACTCAATTTTGCCACTAGGAATTTCAACTGCTCAAAAATGCCATCACTTCGTTAGGTACATGCTCAAAAATGCCACTGGATACCATTATTGTGATCTCAAAACCCTTTTGCTATGTTATAGTGACATAAATACCTATGAACCAACATGCCAACTCTCCCTCTATCTCACTACAATAAAGTGTGGGGCCCACTTAATCCTAACAACGTTCTTATTTTCCTGTAAAATTATTAAGCTTGGTTACTCGACAAGTAGGGATACACTTAGGAACCGACATATGGGTCTAGACTTATTTTGTCATATAACATGGTCAACGGGTTTGACATGAAAATAATAATGTCTAATGGCATTTTGAGCAAACATCTAACGGGATGGTGGCATTTTTTAGATATCTAATGGCATTTTTTAGCAACCATCTCACGGATCGATGGCATTTTTTAGCAGTTGTAACTTCTAATGGCAAAACTGAGTAGTGGGACACTATTAGTACCTAGTTCTTAATATGCAACTAAAATAAACTTACTATAAATAAAAATAAACTTAATATGCAACTAAAATATAAAAAACCCTAGGCAGATCAGGTAGGGAGAGGGAGGCGGGCGTGCTCACCTCGGGTCCCTACTGACGAGGAGGGCAGGGAGGCGTCGAGGTCGGAGTCGGGGCGGGGTCGGGGCAGCGTCCGGGGCAGCGTTGAGGTCGGGGGCGGGGGCGGCGTTGAATCTGGGGTTGGGGCGGCGTTGAGGTCGGGGGCGGGGGCGGCGTTGAGGTCGGGGGTTGGGGCGGCGTAGAGGGCGACGGCGGCGGCGAGAGTGGAGAGATTTGGGGGAAAGTGTGGCGTGGGGAAGGACGAACCCGGCCCGTGGTTAAGTCAGAAGTAGCAGTAGCGCGTTCCGATAAAAGCGCTGCTACTACATTAGCTACAGCGCTTTCTTATACACGCTACTGCTACTCCTTTCTCTTTTTTCCCTTTTTCATTTAGTTTCCTTCACATTTTATTTGTTTCCTTTCACCTTATTCTATTTCTTTCATTGTCAATTACCTTTCCATTTTCTTTCCATTTAATTTTATAACCTTTAGCAACAACAAGTTTACATTAAAACGCGCTGCTACAAACAACATAGCGGTAGCGCGGTTCGTCATAGATCGCTACTACTATGTGTAGCTTATGGGCTAAGCCGTGGGAATTTTAGTAGTAACGTGTGTACAGCAAGACGCGCTACTGCTATATCTTTATCTGCAGCGCGGTTACCTCAGGCGCGCTACTGCTAATTAGCACCAGCGTGCTTTCCTGACCCACGCTGCTGCTAAAGTTCTGTGTATAGGGTTTTCCCTAGTAGTGGATGCCTACTCAGGCTACCACCAGATAAAGTTAGATCCAGCCGACCGCCTGAAGACCGCCTTCATCACACCATTCGGAGCTTTCCGCTACCTGACTATGACATTCGGCTTGAGAAATGCCGATGCCACTTTTCAGCGTTGCATGCAGAAATGCCTCCTCAAGCAGCTCGGTAGAAATGCCCACGTCTATGTAGATGATATTGTTGTGAAGATGGAGAAGCGCGATACCTTGCTGGAAGATGTCAAGGAGACGTTTGAAAACTTGCGCCGATTTCAGATAAAGCTCAACCCTGAGAAATGCGTGTTCGGAGTACCAACTGGCCAGCTCCTAGGCTTCCTGGTCTCCGAACACGGCATCGAGTGCAACCCAGTGAAGATCAAGGCCATAGAGAGAATGGAGATTCCCACCAAGCTACGCGACGTCCAAAAGTTCACCGGATGCCTGGCCTCTCTGAACCGCTTTATCAGCCGGCTCGGAGAGAAAGCTCTCCCCCTCTACCGACTCATGAAGAAGACCACTCATTTCGAGTGGAACGACCAAGCCGACCAAGCTTTCCACGAGCTCAAGAAGACGCTGGCCACGCCGCCTGTCTTGGCAGCACCGACTGAGAAAGAGCCCATGCTCCTTTACATTGCCGCTACCAGTCGGGTGGTCAGCACCGTTATCGTGGTTCAGCGCCCGGAAGAAGGCCGAGCTAAGCCAGTCCAGAGGCCGGTGTATTATTTAAGTGAAGTACTGTCCACCTCGAAGCAGAACTACCCGCACTACCAGAAGATGTGCTATGGTGTGTACTTCTCCGCCAAGAAGCTCAAGCCCTACTTTCAAGAGCACCCCATCACGGTCGTATGTACTGCCCCGCTCGCCGAGATCATAGGCAGCCGGGATGCATCCGGTCGGGTGGCAAAATGGGCCATTGAGGTGGCCCCTTACACGATCTTCTACCAGCCTTGCACCGCCATCAAGTCCCGAGCATTGGCCGGCTTCCTCGTCGACTAGGCTGAGACCCAATACCTGCCGCCGGCCCCCGACTCCACTCATTGGCGGAAGCACTTCTATGGGTCCAAGACGCGCACCGGCTTGGGAGCCGGCATCATCCTCACCTCTCCCAAAGGCGACAAGCTCAGATACACATTGCAAATTCATTTTGCCGCCTCCAACAACATGGCCGAATACGAGGCGCTCATACACGGGCTCCGGCTAGCCAAAGAGCTCGGCATCCGCCGGATCCTGTGCTATGGCGACTCGGATTTGGTAGTCCAACAATCATCTGGCGACTGGGACGCCAAGGACGCAAACATGGCGAGCTACCGCTTCCTTGTTCAGCAAATCAGTAGATATTTTGAAATATGCGAGTTCCTCCACATGCCACGGGCCGACAACGAGCAAGCAGATGCCCTGGCACGAATAGGTTCCACCCGACAAGCTATACCAACCGGCGTCTCTCTCCAACGCTTTCTCAAGCCGTCTATCAAACCATCTCCATAATCCGATTCCATCTTCGTACCGCCTAACCCCGACGCAGTCGGATCCGGCTTGGGGAACTGAGCAGGCGGCTCGGGGACTTCAACAGGCGGCTCGGGGACTGCCATAGTCGCACCCGACCCGGGGACTTCAGAACCCGGCCCAGGGACTACGGCAGTCGGCCCTGGGACTGCATCGACACAGCAGGCGGTGGCCGACTCCAGCTCTTCACCACCCAGCCCACCCGCCCTGGTCGCAATAGCCATGTTGGCAATAGAAGAAGTCACAGCTCCATCATGGGCCCAGCCCATCCTCAACTTCCTGGTAAACAGAGAGCTGTCGGCTGACGAGATCGCGGCAAGACAAGTCCAACGCCGAGCCGGAGCCTACACGATAGTTAACCGAGAGCTCATTAGGCGCAGCGTCACTGGAGTCTTCCAGCGCTGCGTCGAGCCAGAGAAGGGCATAGCTATCCTCAAGGACATTCACCAAGGCGAATGCGGCCACCACGCGGCCTCAAGATCACTCGTCGCCAAAGCTTTCCGTCATGGATTCTTCTGGCCGACTGCTTTGGATGACGCCAAGGAGTTAGTCAAATACTGCAAAGGGTGCCAAGTTTTGAGCTCCAAGCAACACCTACCGGCTTCTGCACTCAAGACCATTCCCCTCACCTGGCCTTTTGCCATCTGGAGACTGGATATGGTGGGCCCGTTCAAGACGGTGCGCGGCGGCATGACACATCTACTCGTCGCCGTGGACAAATTTACCAAGTGGATCAAAGCGAAGCCGATCAAGAAGCTGAATGGGCCGACTGCCGTGACATTCATCGCAGATATTACAACCCGGTAAGGCATACCACACAGCATCATCACCGACAACGGCACGAATTTTTCCAAGGGAGCACTGGCACGTTTCTACATGACACAGGGCATCCGACTGGACCTAGTGTCCGTTGCCCACTCGCAGTCAAACGGCCAAGTTGAGCGAGCAAACGGCCTCATCCTCTCCGGCATCAAGCCCCGACTGGTCGTGCCACTAGAGCGTTCGGCCGGCTGTTGGCTCGAGGAGCTGCCGTCCGTCCTCTAGAGTCTGCGCACTACCCCGAACAAGTCAACCGGCTTCACCCCTTTCTTCCTTGTATATGGTGCCGAGGCTCTCATCCCAACTGACATCGAGTTCGACTCACCTCGGGTCACCATGTGCATGGAGGCGGAGGCCAAGGAAGCACGAGAAGACGGTGTCGACCTGCTGGAAGAAAGTCGGCTGTTAGCCCTCAGCCGGTCCGCCATCTACCAGCAGGGTTTACACCGCTACCACAGCGGAAGGTCAAGCCAAGATCCCTCCAAGAGGACGACCTTGTGCTCCGGCTGATCCAGCGAACAGCCGGCCAGCACAAGCTCTCGGCCCCTTGGGAAGGCCCTTCGTCATCAGCAGAGCATTAGGCAATGACTCCTACTACCTGATCGACGCGCAGAAGCCAAAGGCACGCAAGAGAGATGATTCCGGCAAGGAGTCGGAACGACCAAGGAATGCCAATCTCCTCCGAAGATTTTACAGTTAAAAAGCAGTATGTACCACGCTACCTTTTGTACTAAGTATGAGACAACGGGCCCCTCAAGGAATACTCAGGGACTACCCTGTTCTATCTATGAATGATGAGTATCATGCCTGTGATTATGTTACTACATTCATTTTTTCTCGTCCGGCACCGAGTTCGACCAGTCGGCCCGGGAACTTCCCGCCTTGAGTTATATTCAAGTTCTACTTGCAGTCAGACAAGTAGTGTGCCGGCACCCAAGCCCTCTCTTGTCGAAAGCCACAGCTCGAAGAATCGGCTGTCCGACTGGCAAAAGCTAAAGGCAGGAAAGGATGCCCACATGAAAAACGGCTAAGGGCTAATGAACTTTTATAACGCGAGCCAGCTTCCCACCCCGCCAACCGGCTGTCAGAGCAGCCGGCTGGCCGGCTTCCCATTCACCTTGCTACAACCTAAGAAAGCTCGAGTACTTGCCTTCCCAAAACGGCCAAGTTCTTCCCTAGCCACAGACTGCAGAGCAGCTGTCCGGCTGGGAAGGCGGCGACCAAGGGAAGGCAGCAAAGGAAACAACCAAAGGATGAAAAGCAAACATGAATGGAAGCCAAACACATGCATGATTATATTTACACAAAAGACCTTCGAAAGGCTAGCATTCAACATAGTTTGAATACGCCCCCGGTGGGTGGAACTGCCAAAATTTAATAAAAGTTGTTCAAAAGAGTAACGAGCAGGAAAGTAAAGACGGCGGATCAGGCCAAGGGAGCAACAGGCGAGTCGGGCAGGTTGGTGGTGACGGCAGTGCCGGCCGGAGGAGTGGCCAGCTGGCGAGTCTCGGCATGATCGTCGCCTCTTGAAGGTGGCGCGTTCGCACGCGCTTCGTTGCTAGAGGCACGATCAGGCTGAGGCTGGCTGGTCGCTTCACCGTCTGGCACGACGTCTTCGCCATCCTCCCCTTCTTCATCTTCGCCCTCGTCGCTGGAAGCGATCTCCTCCACTGAGTCCTCACCTTCTGCCGGGTTCAGCCCGAACCACTCCTCCGGCTGAGCAACACTGTTATCATCCACCTCTGGAGCAACGGCGCTGGTGTCGGTGTAGTCGGCAATCGCCGAGGTGCGCTGGATGATAGCCGGCCGCACCACCACCAGCTCTTCGTCGGCCTCCTGCCGCCAGGTACTCAGCTGGGCCAAGCTCGGCCCGGGCTACCAGGCTCGGACGAACTCCAGCGCCCGCCTGGCGCCGGACCGAGCTGCAGAAGCCTTCCAGGCCTCGAAGCGGCCGACTGCAACCGCCAGCCAGTCGGCAGTCCGACTGGGGGTGCGGGGAACCGCCTCGCCGGGCCAGAGGGCGGCCAGCACCTGCGCTCCGGCATGCTGAAGACGGCGGAGCATGCGGTGAGCCGGCTGCAAGTGGGTCTGGATCGCCAGAAGCTGCTCCTCAAGTGTCTGGCTGGCATCCGGTGCGATCTCAACTCCTGCCTGCCGGCGTGCGTCGTGGTGGGCCTCGATGGCTTGGGTGGCGGCGACGGAGTAGCCAGGGAAGTAATCTGCACAAAGAAGAAAGAAGCAGCACAAAGTAAGAAGACAAAATTAGATGACAAGGGCAAGCGGAGGGGCGAAGAAGGAGGCGGCCTACCGTCAATTAAATCTTCAATTCGCCCATAGCCTTCGTGCAGCGCTTGCTTCGCCTCAGCCCGGCCTGCCGCCTCGGTTTCATATTTGGCTTTGAGGGCGGCCTCCCTATCCTGCGCTGTCTTCAAGGCCGCCTTGTGGCTCTCCTCCTGGTCGGCTAGTTTCTTGGCCAGGCGGTCGCATTCTTGGGCCAAGGCGTTGCACTCGGCTTCCTTGGCACGAAGGGTGGTCTGGACCCCGCCTAGCTGCTCCCTCAAGTCGGCATTGGCCTCTACAAATATGAAGAAGAAGAAAAAAACAATAAGGAAGAAGTCGTCAGGGAAGATCCGACCCATTGCTCGTGATCGGCCCAAATCTCGGGACTACACCCGGTGGAGTGACGCCGCCCCACATGAGATAAGAAATGGAGCACTTACTCCGGCTCTCAGTCAGATCGGTGGTCTTCTGGCTCATCTCCTGGGCCTGGGAGTTGAAAGCAGCCGCACGGAGATTGTGATATTCCTTCGAATAGGACGGAGGTGCGAATAAGAACAAGACCAAAATCAAAGTTTACCAAGAAGTTCCAAGCCGCCTGCTCAGCAGCCGACTTGGAACTCGGGGACTACACCCAGTGGGTGCGCTGATGCGCCCCCACGGAAGAAATCAAGAAACAATCAACGAAAAGCAGGAGGACTCACCCGAATGACCGTCCGCGTCGCTAGGAACTCTTGGTTATACCATTTGAGCGCGGCGGCCTGGGCCTGAAGCTGGCTCCGTACCTCCTGCGCCGCCACGTTCAGCTCGATCGTCCCGCTGCTGGGTGTCCACTCAGACAAGCTGGCGCAGGCCGCCTCCAGATCCTGAGCCGACGAGCTGGCGCCCGCAGTCTTCTGCGGCTTTGGCGCTGAGGTCGCCTCCAGAGCGCGCCGACGAGGCGGCGACTGAACCACAAGATCCGCCCCCACAGTCGGCTCGCCTCCAGCCGGCTTCTCGGGCAGCACGACAGGCCGGTTGCCTTGGCCCGTTCCAATCGGCGCCGACTGTGCCGCCTCCCCCTCCAGGACGATCACGTTGCCCTCCTCCCTCTCCATCGTCGGCCGGTCGTGGTCAGCTTCCTCCGCCGGGGGCACTGGGATGTTGGGGGCCACGGTGCGTAGGGGGATGACGAGCTGCGGAGGCTGGTTACGCAGGGCCTCCGCCTGAGACTTGGCCGCCGCGTCGGCTTGCGCCTCGGCCGACTTTTCCTTCGCCTCCTGGGCGGCCCTCCATTCCTCCGCCTCCTGCTCCTCCCGCGCGTTCCGCTCCGGTGCCTCCAGGAGGTCGGCGCGGGGATCCACGTGGCGGGAGCTCGCAGACCCTCCCGCCGTTCCAACTATGGAGGCGGCAGGGACCCGCTCGAGGGAAAGCGGCGCCCTGATTGACGAATCAAGAAAAAGGCTTAGAGGAGCATCAACCGAAGAGAAAAAATAAAGGCGTGAGATACTCAACACTTATGCCGAAACTGCCTGCGGCTGCTTCACCACCTTGCAGAAGCGGGCCGCCTTCGCGACGGCCTAGTCCCACTTGGTCGCAGCCATGGAACCCCTGGGCTTCTTCGGCCGACTGCCGAAAAGGGTCGGCACGGCCCGACGCTTCTGCGCGCCACCACGAGCAGCTGGCGCGGCAGATGGGCCCGCGCCTTGATGATCGGCCACCGGATGACGACGCGGAATGGCTTTGGCCTCGTCGTCATCCGGCCAGTCCCCGAAGCCAGCTCCGAGCTCGGGGCCGCCTGCCTCGTCGCCTCCTCCTACGACGGCGTCGTCCAGGGCGGCCGCCCCCAAGTCTGGATCGTCCAAGTCGTCCACCACGCGGTCGGGCATGAACTGGCGCTCCGGCCCTGCGGCTCCGGCTGCCGGTCAAACAAGGGGGCTCTGCCAAAAACAAGCCAGCTGGTCAAGAGTCGGCCATTGTGAATCCGGCAACAAGAGAAGAAGAAAGAAGGGAAGCTTACTATAGGCGGAGGGTCGGCGCGAGAGTACGACCCCTTGCCGTACCGCCACTCCTCGGTGAGCTTGCAGTTGGAGATGTAGTTCACCATGTAAGATACCTCATCATGAGGCATCTCCTTGGTGCTCAGCCGACTTGGGTCGAAGCGGCCGCTCATCTGGCAGATCATGTGCGGTCGGCCTTGGAGCGGGAGCACCCGGCGCTCCATGAAGGCGGCCACCAGGTCGGCCCCGACAAGGCCTTCCGACTGGACCATCACCCGGAGCCGGGCGACGGCTGCAGCCCCAGCTGGAGACAGCGTCCTGGCTCGGTAGGACCATGAGGGTTGCCTCCCAGCCGGCAGATTGACGAAGTCGCCTTGCGGGGCGACGTTCTTCACGTAGAAGTAGGATTGCTGCCAGAGTTTCACCGACTGGATCAGCGGGATGGGCGGAAATGGGTTGTTGCCGCTCGACCTCCGCATGGCTATGAAGGCGCCACATGGGGCGGGCACGCCCGTGGTGACGGTGCCGAGCTTGCACTGAAAGAACTCCCCCCAGAGCTCGAGGGTGGGGAGGACGCCGAGAAAGCCTTTGCACAGAGTGACGAAGGCCGACAGCAGCATCACCGTGTTGGGGGTGAGGTGATGCGGCTGGAGATGGTAAAACTCGAGGAAGGCGCGGAAGAACCCGCTCGCCGGCAGGCCGAGGCCGCGCAGGCAGTGCGAGCGGAAGATTACCCGCTCGTCCTACTCCGGCGCCGGCGAGACCTCCATCTCTAGCGCGAGGCGGGCCTGCACGTAACCCACGCCCGGCAGCCGCCGCGTCTTGCAGAGCCAGTCGATGTGGTCCTCATGGACGTTGGAACCATCCCAAGAGCTGGACAACGCCATGGGGATGAGGAAGCATCGGGAAGGGCAACGCGGTGGTGAGGCGCTGTGGCGGCAGAGGGCGCGCGACCCTGCTGCGGCAGAGCTACGGCAAGCCAAGGAGGTTGGCGGAAGGGCAGCGCGGCGGCGAGGCGCTGTGGCGGCGGAGAAGAGGAAGAAGAAGAAGAAAGGGTGGAGCGAGGGCGAGCGTGCGAGCGTCTGCCGCTCCCCCTCCTCCCCCTACTTATAGCCTCAAGCGGCGAACTCGAGGAGGCAAGGCGTGGGTAACTTGCCTTGCTGACGATCCACAAAACCTAGTGACTCGTAGTAGCACGCTTTGCACTCTGGAAATTCTATCGCAAACAAACAATAGCATACATAAGCAATCAAGCAAAGATGCACGGGTAAAACTCAAATAAGAAGATCTAACCAGAAAGTTCAACTGAAGAACTCTGGTTTGCAAAAAGAATCAAATCCAACGGAGCAGCGAAACTCAAACTGCGAAAGAAACAAGATCCGATTACTAATCTAGAATAAAGTCAAATTTTACTATATCAAAATCTTGTTCAAGTTGGTTAAACAGAAAGAGAACTTCGAGACGAAGATCTAGGCGCTTGTTCACCTGATTTGGATAAATGAGCGAAAAGATAAACTAAAACGAAGTTTAGGGCAGAAATCGCGATCGGAAATAATTGCGGAAAACCCTGGGAAAAGAAAAACCGATGAACAGACTAACGATAGAACGCTCGCTGTCTGTGACTAACGGACGGACAACGTTCGTTAAAACGAACGTACGGACGAACGTCAGCGGTTTAACCGAACAGAGAAAAACCGAACCGGCAAAATAAAAAAATGCAACTAGGTTTTTTTTAAACCGGGGTTTTACCGAAAAACCAAAAAAAACCGAACGACGAGATCCGTCGGCGGCGGCTCAGATTCCGGCGAGGCGAGGCACTCCAGCGGGGCGGCGGCTCGGCGGAGCAGGCAACGACATGGCGCTGGGGCGGCGGCGCGTAGCTACTCTGCTTGCTCTGCTGCGGCGGCGGCCGGTGATGGTGGGGGTCGAGGCGGGCGACGATATATAAAGGGCGGGGGCTGGCTTGGGGCGGCGGCTGGCGAGGCGGGGCGTCGGACTCCTCCGTGATCGTCTCCGTAAGGGACGGGAAGGCGGCGCGGCTGGCGGCTGGGCCTCGGCCTAGTGCGGTCTGGCGGAAGTTTTTTTTAAACATATTCCGCCGAAGATAAAATCCTAGAAAAATAAATAAAAATCTAAAAATACCAAAACAAATTCTCACCGTCTAAATAAAATATTTAGGACAGGGTGAACATTTTCTTGGCCCTAAAATGCAATTTAAAAAATGCATATTTCTCCTAATTCAAATAAAACAGCGATAAAATCCAAATAGAATTTATTTATTGATTTTAATATTTTTCTCCAATATTTATTTTATTTTGGAGAAGTCATATTATCTCCTCTCATATATGTTTAACATGAAATAATTTCAGAGAGAAAAACAATTAAAACCAAATTAATCCTTGTTTCGATATTTGATAAAAAAATCAAATACCAAAAACAGTGAAATCCCCAACTCTCTCTGTGGGTATTTGAGTTGCTTAAAATTTCGAGGATCGCAAACGAAGAAGGCAATAAAATATGATATGCATGAATGACCTATATATATATATATATATAACATCCAAATTGAAAATTTGGGATGTTACAGCTGAAAGTGCTAATTATCGACTAGAGGGGGGTGAATAGGCGATTTTTATGAAAGTCTTCAAAACGTGGAAGTTTCGAAGACAAACAATAGAAATGACCTAATTGATATGCAGCGGAAGATAAACTACAACAAGCAAACCATAGTCAAGTATGCAGTAATGTGAAAGTACAAAGACTAATAGCAGCTTAGTAGTAAGGATCAGGATGGAAGATAGTATGAAGCCAACCAATGATAGTAGTCAAGAAATGAAGTCAAACAGGTACGACAAATAGGCAATGACTTCACGAAGACAAACTATAAGTAAAGGGAGGGAGAGGATAGAACCAGTCACTTGTTGAAGACACAGGATTTGTTGGACCAGTTCGATTCTTTGTGACAAGCTGTGCGTCAGTTAAGGAGGCTGAGATTCAACTCGAAAGACCGCGTCTTCACCTTATTCCCCTTGAGCAAAGGACACACAGTCCTCGCCCAATCACTTTGGTAAGTCTTCAAGGTAGACTTCCGAACCTTCACAGACTTCGTTCACCAGCGATCCACAATGACTCTTGGATGCTCGAGCACGCGACGCCTAACCGGTGGAGGATTCACAGTCCTCAAGTGTAATAAGTCTTAAGGTCACGTGGGCGTAAAGACTTGATGATGCCTAACACTCTTTGGCTCGGGTGTTTGGGCTTTGTCCTCGCAAGGATTTCTCTCTCTCAAAGGCTTTGAGGTGGGTTGCTCTCAAACGACAAAAGCCGTGCACTAACTCTGAGCAGCCACCAATTTATGGTGTAGGGGGTGGGCTATTTATAGCCACTAGGCAACCCGACCTGATATGTCCGAAATGACCCTGGGTCACTAAGGAACTGACACGTGTTCCAACGGTCAGATTTCAAACACACACGGCAACTTTACTTGGGCTACAAGCAAAGCTGACTCATCCAGCTCTGGATAAGATTTGCTCTCATTGTCTTCGCTCGAAGACATAAGATTTGGGTTGAGCATCACTTCAGTCATTCTGACTTTGTTCACTTGGACCGCACTTAACAATACGGTGGTTCCTATGACACAACAAAGAAGAAAAAGGAAACAACGAAATGACACAGTCTTCGCGCTCTATAGTCTTCACTCAATGTCTTCTCATGTCATAGTCTTCAATATGAATATCTTCACATACCACCATTGTCGTCAATGTCTTCATACATTTTTAGGGGACATCTCCGGTAGGTAAACCGAATCAATGAGGGACACTACCTGTGTTATCCTGCAATTCTCACAAACACATTAGTCCCTCAACCAAATTTATCGTCAATACTCCAAAACCAACTAGGGGTGGCACTAGATGCACTTACAATCTCCCCCTTTTTGGTGATTGATAACAAACTGGTTGAAGTTTTCAACGGGGATAAAGTATGTGAAATTGTAAAGGATAGGGTATTGTCTTCATAACTGGCAAAGGCTCCCCCTGAAGATGTGCATATAAGTAATTTTCTTTTGGAATGCAAATGCACATGGCAGGTTGTACTTGTGGAGATCCTCTTCAACTTATGAAGATAATTCATCATGCATGAAATGATATAACTAAGAAAATGACATGCATAATGAAAAATGGACGTCTGCAGAATGATCTAAGTGCGGAATTTATCATCGCATCACAGAAAAACAAATAAGTAGCAGACGACCATCGAGTTTAAGTGTTACAACTCAAAGAACCAAATGTATCAAAAGCGAGAGTTGTAAACACTAGGCAAAATATAAAGCAACCGCCCATATGAACCCGCTTGAAGACTATCAAACTCATATGCTTCTCCCCCTTTTGTCAGTAAGGACCAAAAAGCTTTGAAGACATAGAGCATCTACTCGTTCCCATGAGGAGTAGGTGAAGCAGCAGGGTTGTCGTTGTTGTTTGGCGGTGCAGACGAACTTGGTGCAGTGTCGATGCGTGCAGAAGTAGGGGGCGGTGAAGTAGCATCGTCTTCATCATCGATCACTTTGGCATTCACAGTTTTCGCGGAGGAAGAATAGTCAGAGTCTTCAAGGGATGGAGTTCGACGTAGGACAACATTCCATGGAGGAGTGGAGTCAAACTTGAATCTTTTAGTGAAGCCATCGTCTTGAAGATCTGCTTCAGCACTGAGCAGCGTCAAACTCTTCCATGATCGCCGACAGGTCTCGTGAGTGACAAAAGCATTCTTGGTGGCAAGATTTTGAATGCGATTGACGTCCACCAAGAGGCCTTGCATCTGTCGCTTGAGCCAGAAGTGATGCTTGTCTTTTTTCTGATGCAGTGCCACAAGAAGTTCTCGGTCATTTAGGACGCGAGAGCGCTTCTTAGGCCTTTGGGCAATTGTGCTCTCAGTAGCTTCAGTTTGCGCACGGTGAGGCAGACGAGTGTTCCTAGCCATTAGATAGACACGAGTTACTGCTTGGACTCCTTCCATGGGTTGAGTGAAGCTTTGGTGATCAGCATTTTGAAGACAAAGAGGCTTCTTGGCAGGCTGAGGGTATATGGCTTCAACTGACATATCAACCTCTGGTAGAAAGATAAGATGATTGCGAGCAAAGGGCTGATAGTTGATAGCAGAGTGTAGCTTGATGAGGCGCATGACCCATGGAGCATAGAATTTCAGGCCAAAAAGGTCAGAACCAGACGCAGCCAGTTGCCGATGAAGAATTCTTGTGTATTGAAGCTGATGCCATTGAGGATGTAAAAGACCAATGTCTTCATGGCTCCTTCAAGTTTTGCAGATGATGAATGCCCTTTGATAGGCCATAGAGTTCGCCTGATGATGTGATATGTTGTGCGAGGAAGATACTCAAGGTCATCAACAAAGAACTCCTTTGAGTATTCAGCGTCAGGTGGCAAAGGCTTCATCATGCTCAACATCTGGCTCATGTTGGGCTCTGGCTTATGGAAAATGCTCTCCAGTGCATTGCGTGGAGTTGACAATTAGGTTCGAACAGCTCTCCGGGAGTGGGTAGGCCTGTAAGCTCAATGACGTCAAGAGCTTTGGCTTCATGATGAACATTTCCTGTCATCCACTCGAGAACCCATGTCTTTGTATCCCTGTAGTAGCCGCGAATGTGGAGGGTAGCATAGAATTGAAGCAAAAGTTCCTCATTCCAATGTTCTTTATCATCACAAAGCTGAGCAGACACTGCATCACGAAAAGCAGTCAAGTGCTTCTTCTAAGCATGGAAGTCCAGCAATGGCTTCGATGTCGGGCGCATATGAGGAAAATCGCCCTTGATCATCTGAGAATCAGGAGTAATAGCTTCATTGCTGATAGCTCCGAAAATGATCGATGATATTCTTGGCCTTGAGTAGGGTTCTTTGCTCTGTCAAAGAAGGTGTTGTGGGCTTTGAAGCCATTTTCATTGAAGGACCACAGAGAGGTGGCGATACACAGGAACCTTGGCAGTCTTGGCTTTGGTTTACGGACCGAGGCCTATGCTCAACATGATAATCAAGCCGAGGACCAGAGGCATTAGGCGAAGGGACGAGCGGGCCATTTGACAAAGATCACCGACCATAGTTGTACGCTTGCTCAATTGTATGGGGCCTTGATGGCGGAACAGAGCAATGGGCAACAACAGAGGCGTCAGTTGCACTGTGAGATGCTTCAGGAGTAGTTGCATCATTGGCTTCTGGCACATTGGTTGGTGCAGGATCCACATTTGCTTCAACCATGACTGCGTCATTGGCTTCATTTGTGTTGGTGGTGGCAGCCTCAAGATTTTCAACCTCCACTTGATGAGCTGGAGGGTTGGTAATGGGGGGAGTAGGGACACGTTCTTCTTCTTGGTTGTCATCGGC
Source organism: Aegilops longissima (assembly GCA_021605205.1). Taxonomy (NCBI): domain Eukaryota; kingdom Viridiplantae; phylum Streptophyta; class Magnoliopsida; order Poales; family Poaceae; genus Aegilops; species Aegilops longissima. The sequence goes on from CM038678.1 coordinate 254,223,876, forward strand.
TGATGCAGCCAGATTGTCTTCAGCAGCTTTGGCTTCAGACACGGAGACATTCACAGTCAGAGTGTCTTCTGGAAACACTTGACGCGCAACAGATTGGTGGTGCACTTCTCCTTCTGGAACGCTCGAAAGAGGGACTTGAGGCCTTAGTCCTTTGCGAACCCTATGGAATGCTGGCGACACCTTTGGAGATGGAGTTGGCTGGGCCTCATAGTCAGCCTGTTCTTCTTGCACAGGTGGTGTGACTTGTTGTTGTTGAGGAGTACTCGGGGAGTCTTGTTGTTGTGGGTGATCAGCCCATGATGCATCCTGAGCAAGTGGCGTCAGAGGACGACCAATGCTGATGAGTTTGCTGTTTGTGAGAACAGGCGATGATACCAAGTTGTGTTAGATCTGAGGAAGAACTACATCATCTTCAACATTGTCATTGTGACCAATGTCTTCAGCAGTGGTGGGATCAACTGCTGGAATGTCTTCAGCTTCATGAGCCTCTGTGGAAGCAGGCTCATGAACTATCATCCGTCATTCTTGGTGTTCAGATGCAGGGCGAACCATTGAGATAGGTTCAACAACTAAGGGCTCTGTGGGAGCATCCCGATTCTTCTTGGTTTTGCGCTTCTTCTTGGAGGGAGCAACATCAGAGGCTTCAGGATTTTTCCTTTTTCTGGCTTCAGCCTTGGCAGTCCTCGTCTTCTTCGATTACAAGCGGTTGACCTGACCTTTGGCTTCGAGCCAGTCATGCTGCTTGGGAAGACTATGCGAGGTTCTTCCTGCCTTGAAGGTGCAGTCTGGTCAGTTGATGGCTTCTTCTTCTTTGCAGCCATTCTGGGATCAATGCCAGGACGACCAAGAGCCTTGCACTTCTCAGCCTCATTGTAGGTTTGCACACACTTGTCAGCCAGACTCTTCATGCGCACACGAGAGCCTTTAGCTTCGTCGCGCTTCTTGAGAAAGGCTTCTTTGAGCTCGTGCAGCATGAAATTGAAGTTTTTGACATCTTGCACGCTGAGCTCTGCCACATGCTTCTTGAACTGAGCTTTCTCATAGTCGATCTTGTGCTTCAGTTCAACGATGCGCTGACCAAGAGCTAGATCAGAAGCAATGGCGCCATTGAAGGAGACGCTGAGGCCAATGGGAAGTTGCAGATCTTCAAAGCTGAGATTTGGGGTGTCAAACCACTCATCAATGAAGTTATGGATGATTGCCACATCAAAGAGAGGCAAATCATTGAAGATCTCTGCTTCTTCCTTGCTCTTGATCAGTTGCTCAAGAGCATCATCTGCAAGATCTTCATCGCTGGATAGATCAATGTGCTCTTCTCGCAGAATGGCAGCAGGAGTCAATGTCTGATCAGTATTTTTGACGATTTTCTTTTTCTTCTCCGTCTTCTTGGAGATACGTGATAGATCTTCAGATTGCACACTGTCTTCAGGAGGTGCAGTGGCCAGTGGCTTCACACGTGAAGCTTTTGGAGGAGCAGCTGATCTTGAAGCCTTAGCCTTCTTTGGCTTCGCGGCTCGAGTAGGAGCTGGGCTTCATCGATGTCGATATCATCATCGAATGATCCACTTTGGCACCTTGGACTGAGATGTGAGTGATGAGGCCATCAAGGTTGTAGAAAGGACCGATGACATTGGGTTACGCATCACGTGAGCCGTCGGACGGGAGCAGAGGGACCAGGGTTGAAGTCTAATCCCAATGACTTCTTGTTTTCCTTGGCCGATGCCTTTGCGTCTTTGGAAGTTGCGCTTGAAGAGATTATCGTCCACGACACCGAGCAATGACGATGGGTCGGCATTTTCAGCTGAGGTCCATGGACCATTCAAGGATAGAAACCACGTGCAATAGCTTCACTCTGTTCTTGGGTGGAAGGCCTCAAAGAGAATATCACCCCAAGGACTTTTGATAGCATTCTTCTCAGCGTATTCCTGGGTCACGAACTTGTATTTGAACCATTGTTCAGCCCAATATGGTCGAATCCATTGGATTCATGTCTTGCGCTGATTATAATTCTCTTTAGGATCTGTCTTGTAAAGCTCTGAGAGGTCATCAGGAAAATCTCTTGATGTTCCCCCACGACGCTGTCTGCCACCCTTCCTTACTGATTTCTCTGCAGCCATGAACTTCAAACTGAATGGCTTCAACACGTTCAAAGGCTTCAAAGGCTTTCGCTTGCTGGACAAACAGGAACTGGCTTCGGGAGAGTTAATGTGATGTTGTAAGAATTCTGCAAATGAATGCAGACTATGAGAACCAAGGGATTCTCCCACGGACATGTACCTGTGACAACATTAGAGATGCGAGGGAAGGGGAAGAGGTCATATGCATTCTCAGAAGATTTTGAAGATAAATCAGTTTGAAGACATTGACCTCATGATGCGAAGACATTCACTTATATGTTGAGAGTTGGTTCCAGATTTGTACGAATCCGTGAATAAGTACAAGTGAGGAATCTAACTAGATATGAAGCTTAAGTGAATATACTAGGCAGTATGAGATGCAGACAGAATCGATCTAACATTGTATAGGCAGAAACCAATTTTGGTAAATAGGATGAATCTTTGAGGATAAAAAAGATGGTAAAAATAGAGTTGTATTTACCACACGAAGAACTGCTAGATGGGATGAGTAGGAGACCGAGCAGTTCAATCCACCATGCCCTAACTTGGCGACGGAGGACACCTCGGCGCGCGGCGGAGAGGACGATGTCCGGGCGGCGTGAGGACGGCGTCGGAGAAGTCGCGGCAGCTAAGCGCTTCGTCGCCGGCGTCGTCGAGAGCTAGCGGTGGCGCTAGGGTTTTGACGAGGTGGAGAGGTGGACGAAGGTTTTCTTTACCGCAGGGGACATGTGTTTATAAGGAAGTGTGCGGCACAGCACAATTACGCAGGTGCCCCTGGCCGTTCACATCTGAGGGGCACGTGGCAAGCATGCAACATACTCAGAGTTGTCCCACGTTCCCACGCCCGCCAGGTTTGTCGGATGGTCGTTCCAGCTTCTCCGTATTTCAAACAATAAGGATGAATCATTTAAAAAAGACTTAATGTTTGTCTCTGTGTCTTCTACTGACAAGGACGCAGAGAAGACATTCGACAGTTTCAATAGAATGCATATGATTTGGACAGGTAGAGTTTGAGATAGAGAGCATAGAGAGATTAGGGTCCGATCACATTCACTTAGTTCAAAAGATTCAACTAGGAAGACCTAGCTATAAGTGAATGCTGTAGAGGACAGAACACTAGTATATATATATATATCAGAAAGCAATCAAATCAACATAGTGAAGAAAATCATGAAGATAAGTTGAAATTTGAAGACAAACCAAATGCAAAGACATAGCAAAAATAACGCCATCAGTGAAACACTTCAAACAGAGAAATTTGGTGGTGGCGTTACCCACCGTATAGGAAGTATTAGACCCAGACAAGGTGCACAATTATCGTGGCGCTCCGAAGTCAAATTCCACGTTAATGAATTCACACTCAGAATGTAAGTCTTCATTGATTGAAGATATACTTTACTTTGTGTGTTGCACATCTAAGGCATCAACATGCATAAGTGTTAGGATGTGTGCCTGATCACAGGACATTTGAGGATTCCAAGATATTTAGCTCACACCGTAACTTGCAAAACCTTTTCTCATCCAAGGGCTTTGTGGAGATATCGCCATTGCTCTTCGTGTTGACGTGAATGATGTCAATATCTTTCTTCATGACATGATCTCGAGAAAGTGATGACGAATTTCAATGTGCTTTGTCTTCGAGTGCTGGACTAGATTGTTGGCAATCTTGATGGTGCTTTCGTTGTCGCAGAAGAGAGGTACTTGTTTCAGATTGATGCCATAGTCCTTGAGAGTTTGCTTCATCCATAGAAGCTGAGCGCAGAAAGATCCAAAGACAATGTATTCAGATTCAGCAGTTGAGAGTGATACAGTTACGCTTCTTTGAAGACCAACAGACAAGTGATCGTGCCAGAAAGTGACATGTGCCTGATGTAGACTTGCGATCCACCTTGTCACCAGCATAATCAGCATCCGAGAATCCAACCAGATCAAATTCTGAGCCCTTTGGATACCATAATCCGAGTGTTGGAGTGTGAGCCAAATATCGAAGAATTCGCTTCACAGCTAAGTGATGCGATTCCTTTGGTGCCGCTTGGAATCGAGCACACATGCAAACACTAAGCATAATATCTGGCCTAGATGCACATAGGTAAAGTAAGGAACCAATCATGGAGCGGTATACCTTTTGATCAAATTCTTTACCATTGTCGTCGGGACCCAGATGGTGTTTGGCTGGCATTGGCGTCGTGTAACCTTTGCAATCTTGCATTCCAAACTTCTTCAGACAATCTTTGAGGTATTTTTCTTGAGATATGAAGATGCCATTCCTTTGCTGACGAATTTGAAGACCAAGGAAGAACTTCAGCTCACCCATCATGGACATCTTATATTGCTCTTGCATCATGTATCCAAACTCATCACTATACTTCTAGTTGGTGCAGCCGAAGATAATGTCATCCACATGTATTTGGTACACAAATAGTTCACCATCATATGTCTTCGTGAAGAGTGTGGGATCGAGGGATCCAGGTTTGAAGCCTTTGCTCTTCAGGAAATCTTTGATCGTATCATACCAAGCGCGAGGAGCTTGTTTGAGGCCATACAGTGCTTTGTTTAGCTTGTACACCATACCTGGATGTTTTGGATCTTCAAAGCCAGGTGGTTGAGCGACGTATACTTCTTCTTCAATCTTGCCGTTGAGAAATGCACTCTTCACGTCCATTTGATATAGCAAGATGTTGTGGTGTTTAGCATAGGCTAGCAGTATGCGAATAGCTTCAAGCCTAGCCACATGAGCAAATGTTTCATCGAAGTCAATTCCTTCAACTTGAGTATATCCTTGAGCCACAAGACGTGCTTTGTCTCTGACGACTTGACCATGCTCATCTTGCTTGTTTCGATATATCCATTTTGTGCCAATAATGTTATGCTTGCGAGGGTCGAGACGCTTGACAAGTTCCCAAACATTGTTCAGCTTGAACTGTTGAAGTTCTTCTTGCATAGCTTGTATCCATTCAGGTTCCATAAAGGCTTCAGCTACTTTCTTGGGTTCTGATATTGACACAAAAGAAAAGTGCCCACAGAAATTTGCTAACTGTGTTGCTCTTGAGAGAGTAAGTGGACCAGTGCATTGATGCTATCAATTATCTTCTCAATTTGTACTTCATTTGCAACTCGAGGATGAATCGGACGAAGACCTTGCTCTTGCCGATCATTGTCATCATTTGGAGGATTGTCTTGATCGAGCATTGTCTTCGATTGGTTAGGTGCAGAAATGATAAGTTCCTCTTCGTGCTGTGCTTGAAGGCATGATTTCACCAGTTCCCATCAGCTTGATAGATTCATTTGGTGAGCTTCGTCTAGTGTACTTGGTAGGAGCTCTCTTTGTGAACAATTGGTTTCATCAAATCGCACGTCCACAGCTTCGACGATTTTGTAGAGATAGAGGTTGAAGACTCAGTAAGAGTGCGAGTCCTTTCCAGAATCGAGCATGAGCCTTCGTGAGCTTTAGGTGCAAATTTTGACTTGTGATGGGGATCCTTGATCCAGCACCTAGCTCCAAATACTCTGAAGTAGCTGACATTTGGCTTCTTGCCAGTAAGGAGCTCATAGGATGTTTTGTTAAGAAGCTTATGGATGTAAACACGGTTGATGACGTGACATGCTGTATCAATAGCTTCAGGCCAGAACTTTCTTGGTGTCTTGTACTCGTCGAGCATTGTTCGAGCCATCTCAATGAGGGTTCTGTTCTTGCGCTCTACGATGCCATTTTGCTGAGGTGTGTATGGAGCAGAGAACTCATGAGTGATTCCCATTGTATCCAGATAAAGATCAAGTCCGGTGTTCTTGAACTCAGTGCCGTTGTCACTTCTGATATGCTTGATCTTGACGCCATAATTGTTCATGGCTCGATTGGCGAAGCGTCTGAAGACATCTTGCACTTCAGTCTTGTAGAGAATTATGTGCACCCATGTATATCTTGAGTAGTCATCAACAATGACGAAGCCATAGAGACAAGCAGTTGTTGTGAGGGTAGAGTAGTGAGTAGGGCCAAATAAGTCCATGTGTAACAGCTCGAAGGGTGAGATGTCGTCATGATTGTCTTCGAGGGGTGCTTTGCCCTAGTCATCTTTCCAGCTTCACAGGCACCACACAAATGATCCTTCTTGAACTTGACACCCTCGATGCCTATGAAATGCTTCTTCTTGGCGAGTGTGTGTAAGTTCCTCATGCCAAGATGCCCCACCTCCGATGCCGAGCCAAGATTCAAGCTTTTGCAAGAAGACATACGGCAAGTGTGGACCTGCCGAGAAATCTACCATGTATAGATCATCTTTCCGATACCCTTGAAAGACTAGAGACTTGTCGATTCCATTAGTACAAGGCAACGATATTTTCCGAATAGCACAATCATGTTCAAGTCACAAAGCATCGAGACATACATTGTTGAAACCAAGGGATTCAACAAGCATCACTTTATCCATGTGTTGATCCTTTGAGATTGCAACTCTACCTAGACCCAATACCTTGCTTTTACCAAAGTCGAAGAATGTGATGTGACTCTTGTCCGATGGACGTAAGGTTGAGTCCATGAGAAGACTTCGATCACCAGTCATATGATTAGTGCATCCGCTGTCCATAATCCATTCTCAAGCATGAGATGTCATACCCTCTGAAGACAGTTAGGGGATAGGCTTCACCAAGAGTATTGTGAAGCATAAACTTTGGACGGGCAAGAGGATTATTGAAGCTCAGATCAAGATTAGGACTGATAGGATGAATGGCAAACAATTCAGGAACAAAATACATAGTGAGACCATTTGGGCATTTGATCTTGCGCCCTACAAGATGTTTTAGGTCCCCAGCAATAGCATCAGACGCCTTTGATTTTTGGCTGGAGACCCTTCCCTGCAAAAGAAGGTTAATTCTTCTTAACCACCCACATCTTCAGGGGTGGCTTAGAAGCAATGAGTCTAAATGCAGCATCTCGAGAACTTGACTTTGGAGCCCTAGCAAATAGCCTTGCAGAGATGAATGATACTCATATGAATAAGCGTAAAAGTTCTTAGTTCTATGAACATAGCGGTTTGAAGACACGCTCATATTCATAAGTTTGAGTACGGTTTCCTACAAAACATTGGCGTTAGGGTGACTCGGTGAGTCCTCCGTCTGCTTGAAGCCTTTGGACCATATGACGCCTTAGGTCCAGGGTTTGTCTTCATCCTGTGGTGTCATGATCACATTCACCGGAAGATTCTCAAGACAACTTTTGGGAACCCAGATCTTATTCATAGGTGGTCCATTCCTGCAGTTAGTACCAATATACCTGGCAAACACTTCACCATTCTGATTCTTGAATAGCTTATAGTTTGCATCAAGGGATTCATCAATGATAATAGGATTAGCACAGTAAAGCCAGATAAGGTGGATGGATCCATGAAGGTTCCTTTGCAGCAACCCATGTGGTTTTGGGATACTTGCTCAAAGCTTCCAAAGAGGAACCATCAACATTCATTTTCCTCTCGAACCCAACACCCTCTTTCCTAGGGTTTCGGTTCAGAATCTGCTTTTTGAGGACATCGCAAAGTCTCTGATGTCCTTTCAGACTTTTATACATCCCTGTTTCAAGCAATGTCTTCAACCTAGCATTTTCATCAACAATAGTAGTGGTATCCTCCGCAGAGGGGTTAGTTACCACATCAGTAGTTGAAGACAATGCAACAAAGAGCAGCAATGGAACATTCAAAGAACAGAGGTAGTGTTATCACGCCAAGGCATTTTAGACATGGTGGTTCAAATCCATCCTGAGCGGGACTGATCTGTTGAGCGCGAAGTGACACATTCTCTTTTTGAAGATCTTCATGAGCCGCTCTCAATTTCTCAAGCTCTTGCTTCCTTTGAAGATAATCATAGGAGAGCTTTTCATGAGTCTTGCCAGATGAGCTCTTCTTATGAGATGAAGACTTTGATGAGGACTTGGAAGAAGACTTTGAAGATTTCTTATTCTTCTTGTCATCAGAATCATATTCCTTGCTCTTCTTCTTCTTCTTCTTCTCATTGTCCCACTGTGGACACTCAGAGATATAGTGTCCAGGTTTCTTGCACTTGTGACATGTTCTCTTCTTGTAGTCATGAGTGGAAGCTTCATCATTTTTTGAGCTAGATCGTGAAGACTTTCTGAAGCCCTTCTTCTTAGTGAACTTCTGGAACTTCTTCACAAGCATAGCAAGTTCCTTTCCAATGTCTTCAGGATCATCAGAACTGCAGTTAGATTCTTCTTCAGATGAGGAAACAACTTTTGCCTTCAAAGCGCGAGTTCGGCCATAGTTGGGACCATACATATCTCTTTTCTCGTAAAGTCGAACTCATGTGTGTTGAGCCTCTCAAGTATATCAGACGGATCGAGTGTCTTGAAGTCAGGGCGTTCTTGTATCATGAGGGCAAGGGTGTCAAAGGAGCTGTCAAGTGATCTCAGTAGTGTCTTGACGATTTCATGCTTGGTAATCTCAGTGGCGCCGAGAGCACGAAGCTCATTTGTGATGTCGGTGAGGCGATCAAACGTGAGCTGGACATTTTCATTGTCGTTTCTCTTGAAGCGGTTGAAGAGGTTGCGAAGAACACTGATCCTTTGATCTCTCTGGGTTGAGACACCTTCGTTGACCTTGGATAGCTAGTCCCAGACTAGCTTCGACGTTTCCAGAGCACTCACACGGCCATACTGTCCTTTGGTTAGATGACCACAGATAATGTTCTTGGCAGTAGAGTCCAGTTGAATGAACTTCTTGACATCAGCAGGGGTGACACCTTCACCAGTTTTGGGAACGCCGTTCTTGACGACATACCAGAGGTCGACATAAATGGCTTCAAGATGCATGCATATCTTATTCTTCCAGTAGGGATATTCAGTTCCATCGAACACGGGGCAAGCAGCGGAGACTTTGATTATCCCTGCACTCCACATAGCTAAAACTCCAGGTGGTTAAACCGAATCACACAGAACAAGGGAGTACCTTTCTCTGATACCAATTGAAAGTGCTAGTTATCGACTAGAGGGGGGGGGGGTGAATAGGCGATTTTTATGGAAGTCTTCAAAACGTGGAAGTTTCGAAGACAAGCAATAGAAATGACCTAATTGATATGCAGCGGAAGATAAAATACATCAAGCAAACCATAGTCAAGTATGCAGTAATGTGAAAGTACAAAGACTAATAGCAGCTTAGTAGTAAGGATCAGGATGGAAGATAGTATGAAGCCAACCAACGATAGTAGTCAAGCAATGAAGTCAAACAGGTACGAAAAATAGGCAATGACTTCACGAAGACAAACTCTAAGTAAAGGGAGGGAGAGGATAGAACCACTCACTTGTTGAAGACAAAGGATCTGTTGGACCAGTTCCAGTTGCTGTGACAACTGTACGTCTGGTTAGGGAGGCTGAGATTCAACTCAGAAGACCGCGTCTTCACCTTATTCCCCTTGAGCAAAAGACACATAGTCCTCGCCCAATCACTCTGTTAAGTCTTCAAGGTAGACTTCCAAACCTTCACAGACTTCGTTCACCGGCGATCCATAATGACTCTTGGATGATCAGAACGCAACGCCTAACCGGCTGGAGGATTCACAGTCCTCAAGTGTAATAAGTCTTCAGGTCACGCAGATAGAAAGACTTCAGTGATGCCTAACACTCTTTGGCTCTGGGTGTTTGGGCTTTGTCCTTGCAAGGATTTCTCTCTCTCAAAGGCTTCGAGGTGGGTTGCTCTCAAACGACAGAAGTCGTGCACTAACTCTGAGCAGCCACCAATTTATGGTGTAGGGGGTGGGCTATTTATAGCCACTAGGCAACCCGACCTGATATGTCTGAAACGACCCTGGGTCACTAAGGAACTGACACGTGTTCCAACGGTCAAATTTCAAACACACACGGCAACTTTACTTGGGCTACAAGCAAAGCTGACTCATCCAGCTCTGGATAAGATTTGCTCTCATTGTCTTCGCCGAAGACATAGGATTTGGGTTGAGCATCACTTGACCATTCGACTTTGTTCACTTGGACCCCACTTAACGATGACGGTGGTTCATATGACTCAACAAAGAAGAAAAAGGAAACAACGAAACGACACAGTCTTCACTCAATGTCTTCTCATGTCATAGTCTTCAATATGAATATCTTCACATACCACCATTGTCGTCAATGTCTTCATACATTTTTAGGGGTCATCTCCGGTAGGTAAACCGAATCAATGAGGGACACTACCTGTGTTATCCTGCAATTCTCACAAACACATTAGTCCCTCAACCAAATTTGTCGTCAATACTCCAAAACCAACTAGGGGTGGCACTAGATGCACTTACAACAGCATATTTCCTTCAGTCTCCTTCTTCCACTAGAGTCAATAATCTAGTTCACATCGCCATGTGATTTAACACCAATAGTTCACATCACCATGTGATTAATATCCATAGTTCACATCGCCATGTGTCCAACACTCAAAGGGTTTACTAGAGTTAGTAATCTAGTTCACATCACCATGTGATTAAGACCCAAAAAGTACTAAGGTGTGATCATGTTTTGCTTGTGAGAGAAGTTTAGTCAACGGGTCTGCCAAATTCAGATCCGTATGTATTTTGCAAATTTCTATGTCAACAATGCTCTGCACGGAGCTACTTTAGCTAATTTCTCCCACTTTCAATGTGTATCCAGATTGAGACATAGAGTCATCTGGATCAGTGTTAAACTTGCATTGACATAACCTTTTACGACGAACCTTTTGTCACCTCCATAATCGAGAAATATATCCTTATTCCACTAAGGATAATTGTGACTGCTGTTTAGTGGTCTACTCCTAGATCACTATTGTACTCCCTTGCCAAACTCAGTGTAGGGTATACAATAGATCTGGTACACAGCATGGCATACTTTATAGAACCTATGGCTGAGGCATAGGGAATGACTTTCATTCTCTTTCTATCTTATGTCGTGGTCGAGCTTTGAGTCTTACTCAACTTTACACCTTGTAATATAGGCAAGAACCCTTTCTTTGACTGATCCATTTTGAACTTCTTCAAAATTTACCAAGGTATGTGCTTTGTGAAAGTCCAATTAAGCGTCTTGATTTATCTCTATAGATCTTGATGCCCAATATGTAAGCAGCTGCACCGAGGTCTTTCATTGAAAAACTCTTATTCAAGTATCCCTTTATGCTATCCAAAAATTCTGTATCATTTCCAATCAACAATATGTCATCTACATATAAGATTAGAAATGCTACAGAGCTCCCACTCACTTTCTTGTAAATACAGGCTTCTCCAAATGTCTATATAAAACCATATGCTTTGATCACACTATCAAAACATTTATTCCAACTCCGAGAGGCTTGCACTAGTCCATAAATGGATCGATGGAGCTTGCACACTTTGTTAGCACCCTTTGGATCGACAAAACCTTCTGGTTGCATCATATACAACTCTTCTTTAAGAAATATCCATTTAAGGACTGCAGTTTTATATCCATTTGCCAGATTTCATAAAATATGGCAATTGCTATCATGATTCGGATGGATTTAAGAATCGCTACTGTTGAGAAAATCTCATTGCAGCCAACACCTTGAACTTGTCAAAAAACCTTTTATGACAAGTCGAGCTTTGTAGATAGTAACACTACTATTGGTACCCATCTTCCTCTTGAAGATCCATTTATTTAATATGTCTTGCCGACCATCGGGCAAGTCCACCAAAGTCCACACTTTGTTCTCATACATGGATCCCATCTCAGATTTCATGGCCTCAAGCCATTTCGCGGAATCTGGGCTCATCATCGCTTCCTCATAGTTCGTAGGTTCATCATGGTCTATTATATGACTTATAGAATAGGATTACTGTACCACTCTGCTGCAGATCTTACTCTGGAAGACCTACGAGGTTCGGTAGTAACTTGATCTTCAGCTTCATAATCATCATCATTAGCTTCCTCACTAATTGGTATAGGAATCACAGGAACTGATTTCTGCGATGAACTACTTTCCAATAAGGGAGCAGGTACAGTTACCTCATCAACTTCTACTTTCCTCCCAATCACTTCTTTTGAGAGAAACTCCTTCTCTAGAAAGGACCCATTCTTAGCAACGAATATCTTGCCTTCGGATCTGTGATAGAAGGTGTACCCAACAGTTTCCTTTGGGTATTCTATGAGGACACACTTCTCTGATTTGGGTTCGAGCTTATCAGGTTGAAGCTTTTTCACATAAGCATCATAGCCCCAAACTTTAAGAAACGATAACTTTGGTTTCTTGCCAAACCACAGTTCATAAGGCGTCGTCACAACGGAATTTGATGGTGCCCTGTTTAAAGTGAATGCAGTTGTCTCTAATGCATAACCCCAAAACGATAGTGTTAAATCGGTAAGATACATAATAGATTGCACCATATCCAATAAAGTGCGGATACGACGTTCGGACACACCATTACGCTGTGGTGTTCCATGTGGCGTGAGCTGTGAAACTATTCCACATTGTTTTTAAATGAAGGCCAAACTCATAACTCAAATATTCTACTCTACGATCAGATTGTAGAAACTTTATTTTCTTGTTATGATGATTCTCCACTTCACTCTGAAATTCTTTGAACTTTTCAAATGTTTCAGACTTGTGCTTCATTAAGTAGATATACTCATATCTGATCAAATCATCCGTGAAGGTCAGAAAATAACGATACCCGCGACGAGCATCAACACTCATTGGACCGCATACATCAGTATGTATTATTTCCAACAAGTCAGTAGCTCGTTCCATTGTTCCAGAGAAAGGAGTTTTAGTCATCTTGCCCAAAAGGCACGGTTCGCAAGCACCAAATGATTCATAACCAAGTGATTCCAAAAATCCATATTTATGGAGTTTCTTCATGCGCTTTACACCGATATGACCCAAACGGCAGTGCCACAAATAAGTTGCACTATCATTATCAACTTTGCATCTTTTGGCAACAATATTATGAATATGTGTATCACTATGATAGAGACCCAACAAACTACTTTCATTGGGTGTATGACCATCGAAGGTTTCATTCATGTAAACAGAGCAACAATTATTGTCTGACTTTAAATGAATAACCATATTGCAATAAACATGATCAAATCATATTCATGCTCAACGCAAACGCCAAATAACATTTATTTAGGTTTAACACTAATCCCGAAAGTATAGGGAGTGTGCGATGATGATCATATCAATCTTGGAACCACTTCCAACACACATCGTCACTTCACCCTCTACTAGTCTCTGTTTATTCTGTAACTCCTGTTTCGTGTTACTAATTTTTAGCAACCGAACAAGTATCAAATACCCAGGGGCTACTATAAACACCAGTAAGGTACACATCAATAACCTGTATATCAAATATACCCTTGTTCACTTTGCCATCCTTCTTATCCACCAAATATTCAAGGCATTTCCGCTTCCAGTGACCATTTCCTTTGCAGTAGAAGCACTCAGTTTCAGGCTTTAGTCTAGCTTTGGACTTCTTCACGGAAGTGACAACTTGATTGCCATTCTACATGAATTTCCCTTTCTTTCCCTTTGCCCTTTTCTTGAAACTAGTGGTGTTGTTAATCATCAACACTTGATTTCTACCTTCATCGGTTTCTTCATCATGAAAAGCTCAGGAATCATTTTCGTCATCCCTTGCATACTATACACTACAAAAAAAATACACTTCCGTGATGATATGTGTTTGTCATAGTAGGTCGCGTTTTTTGTCATGCATGTACATCCATGACAAATTTATGACAGAATCAAGATAGTCATACCTGTGCTATCGTAGAAATGTTCCATGACATTACCAAAATTATCATCACGGAAGTGTCCACTTCCATGACGATAAATCCCGCGTCACAGAAGTGCTTTCGTCAAGGGTGACCGACACGTGGCATCCACCGTAACGGAACGCCGTTAAGCTATCGGGCCTATGATATGTTGACACGTGGACCGGCCCAAAAGTGGCCCACAAAGTTTAAATGGGCCGGCCCAACCGAAGGCCCATAAGATTTAGCGGACCATAATGGGTCGGCCCAGCTAAAGGCCCACAAAATTTAGCGGACCATAATGGGCCGGCCCAGCTAAAGGCCCACAAGATTTTGTGGACCACAATGGGCAGGCCCAGCTAAAGGCCCACAAGATTCTATAGACCATAATGGGCCGACCCAGCTAAAGGCCCAACATTCTCTGTCAAATCAGCCCGTCAACGGCCTGGTCTAAACTTATCATCAATGCGGCCCATGGTCACTTCTGGCCCGTTAACAGTCCGCTAAGTAATTGGGCCGAATTACGGCCCGGTATATTTCCGGCCTGTTAAAGGTCCGGCTTCATTTGGGCCCATTTATAGGCCATCAAAACTTTCGGCCCATAAACGACCGTGAAGGATTTGGGTCATATTCGGCCATGTCTGTCATTCAGCCTGTTAGAGGCCCACTATAGATTTGGCCCACTTTCGGCCTGTTGTCATTTTCAGCCCGTTAACGCCGGACGTAAACCATGGGCCATACGTGGCCCAACGTCATATCGGGCCCATTAACTGCCCATATAAAAATGATGATAATCTAGCCCGACCGAAGTTCCGGCCTGTTAAAGGCCCGTGTATTAGGTCCGCGCATTTACGGCCCGTCCGAATTTCGGCCTGTCAAATATCCGCATGGTAAATGGGCCACCATTTCGGCCTGCTAAGTCCAGTGGGTTATTTGGCACAATCAGGGCTCAATCTCACTTTCGGTCTACTAAAGGCCCATGTTTTTTATGGGCTCGACATATTTACACCTGTAAACGGCCTACTTTTTCTGAGGGCCCAAATTATGTTTAGGCCTGCTAAAGGCCAACTATGGGCACAGGCCTACCAGAAAAATTTGAAAGCTTATGCTAATTTAAGCCCAGATATTTTTAGTGGGCTACATGCCAATTTCGGCCCGTACTCGTTTTTAGCCCAATTGGAATGGGCCCCACGAATGTTGGCATGTTGGGCTCCTACGAAGCTTCCGTCCGAATACATTACTAAGATAAACCTACACTATACAAAAATAACGTCATAATTACTACAGCCTGTGGCAGCATCATAAATGTTGTATCACAACAAAATAAATTCCAATCATACAACAAAAGGCCTGTTGGCATAAAGTTTACAGTCCTTCCAAATAAAAGCACCATCGGATGTATAGAAGCACGATCATTTGACCTGAGTGCTAATGTTTGAGCTATAGAATCGATGGAGCAGACGATCTCCACCTCTTTTCCGCCATTGCTCTTCAACAACGGTTTAATGTCCGATAGTCCGGTTTCAAAACCATTCATATCTTGACGGCATTTCTCAACCACTATTCTTGTTTCCAAACAACGCCCATTAGGGATTGGACTTGTGTCGGAGCACGATATATCACTGCCTAGCAGGAAGATTTTGTTCAAGAGGCGATTTGGACGACGTTACCTTGACAACCAACCCGAATTACGCAGAAGGTGCTTTTTGCAATTTGTTAGTGGAGAGATACCGACGACTTTGCAGCAAGAGGTGACATTGTGCCTGTAGTAGCCTCGTCACCTTCAGGTGGTTGTGGATGTTCAATCATTTGTTCCATAGCTTCCTTAAAGTTTGAACTTGTAGATTAGTGTACCAGTGAGTTACTAATGAGAGAAAAACAAACAAAGTAGGTTAAAAGTTTATACATAACTTATTTTGGTGAACTACTGTAATACATTAGCATGTATTGTAGTGCCAAATACATAATAAAATCACTTTCGAACATATGTCCATGTAGCATGCCTCTCAGATTGTCTATTTCCTCACATTCGTTGACATCTAAGGATAAAGAGATATGGTTTAAAGTAGGATGAACATAGTATGGCATCATTCATATCATGGGCAAACAGATATAAAACAAACATGCTATTTTATCATTGTGTGCGCACGTGAACATAACAACTAGATTACAGATCAAGACCAAAAGAATATCCTTCATCTCTTTTAAACCATGTAAGGTGAAATGATACGTTAAGACAACTGTGTATAAAAGTGAACAGAGTAACTGACATTGGCTGCAAACCAAGTAGTTAAATGAACACATCACAGTACCAATCAGTTCAAGCAGGAGGAGTAAGGACTTACAACAACGGCTTGAACGGGTGTTCTCATGCCCTTCATCTTGCTGGTGTGGCAATCCTTGAAGATTTGCACTGCATTCGGTTCAGGTTCTTTTTGGTCCGCACGGGCTTTCCGCTGTATTTGGAACAAGTCAATATAGATACGATAATATGGCACAAAAAAAGAAGGAAGTAGCAGCTATTTACAAGAGCCTCGCAGTGTGCAATATAGCTACGAGATCCTGTTGTCTGTTGGAATTTCACTTTAGAACGGTTGGTTTTGTTCTTAAAACAGTTAGCCTAGAAGAAGATACACTTGTAAGGCACATACATAAATACAAGTTCAATATGTGGTCGATCAAATACATATAGCCTACCCGATACTTTGGATCGCACCAATGTTTAACGAGGGCTGTCTAGTCTTCATCTCGTAATATATTCCATTGGAGATGTTTGGGCGATTTCATTGTTAGCCTTGCCTTCAAAGTGAGATTTTCTAAGGTGGTACCGATCTCGTCAGCAGAAAGCGGTGAAAAACATGAGTGCATGCTTGTTTAGTTGCATCATCTTTTGATCCAACTTGAACCTCATCTGTTGGAAAAGAATGTGAGTCTTATTAGGAGGAAGCTAGAAAGTATGGGACAGAGCAAGACAATATTACTAATTGTGATGAATAACATTACTTACGGATAAATGGTCAAGGAAGGTGTTAAACCGGGTATTGTCTTTCTCATTCCTGTCTTCGATCCACGTTGGGAGGATACGCCATGACACCTAACGGCAACGGCTGCCTCGATACTAACTTGGCTGACTCAGAGCATCACGTGGCCTTTTAAACCTACCTCAAAATGGATCTCCATTCTTCCTCCTTTAGATTTTGTTAATCTGTCAAGCATTATCCCTAATGTCTATTTCCGCTTGCGCCGTGGTGCTAGTTCAACAACGAATATGGAAAGTGTTAGTGTACATCAAACTGTGAGAGTACATATAAAGGAGCATGCAACTGCAACTTGATTCGGTCAGGTACCGTCTTGGTGTTGATGATCATGAGGTTCATCTGATCTTGCCAAGTCCTGTTGTGTCAACAGTGCTTCAGAGGTAGTGTTAGGTGTGAAGGCAGCTTGGGAACTCGCCAGTTCCGGAGCAAACGAACGAGTAACTGGTTGAGATGCTGGTACAGTTGAAGCGGATGCTGCAGCTGGTGGAGCAGGTGATACTGTGTTTGTGGATTTAGCCGGTGGACTTGGACCTTCTACTGCACTATAAGTACCAGTAGAATCTCGACGGCAGAGCCTTTTCCGTTTCACCCGACGAGTAACAAGACTCCCTACTATATTATTTTCCTTGCTCTTTTTGACTTTGCCATGTCAAGCTGTACCCACAACACAAAAGAATAAAATCACTCTTCAGAACTCATTGATGCATGATACAGACAAGCAATACTTTGATGTAAAACAACCGTATGAGGATGGAATATGTGAGAAAAACAGGACGGCATGACATATTCACAGCTACGATGTGCAAACTAAGAAGAAGAATTTTCAAGAAAATAGAAGTAATGCAAGCTAGACACCATATGAAAGATGCAACCAATATTACTCTGCCAAGTTAAAAGTGTCTTGTCATAAGTGGCAATTCGAAAAATTAGAAGCAGTACAACGTAGAAATCAATGCAAGATGCAACCACTATCAAACTGCCATGTTAAAAGCGTCCAATCATGAGTTACTGATGCGGGATACACAACAGCAACACTTTGATGTAAGAACATGGTATGATAGATAGATGCAGTGTATTCTAGACACAAAAAGCCATGTCATATGCACATGTATAACGTATAAACTGAGCAGGTGCAATTTAATCAAAATAGAAGAAATATAGGCTAGACAACATATGCAACATGAAACCAATTATCACATTTGTCAACTTAGAGCAAGCACCGCGATGGTGGAGTCGGAGATGAACTCATCATGTAGACTTGGGACTTCAACTTCATTAGCGAGAGCGAGTGGCAAATCTAGAGAGTCTCTGCTTGCGTCGGTGCGGAGTACCACCAACATCCCCTAACTTACTCTTTTCCTTCCTATTTTCTGATATTGCCTTATGAAGTCAAAACCACAAGAAGATGAATAAAATTAGCTCTGCATAACTGGTTGATGCATGATACGATTTAACACTACTTTGATGTAAGGCAAGCGCGGAGGATGGAATATATACAAAAAGACAAGGCTTCATATTCACACGTACGATAGGAGGATGGAATATGTATGAAAAAACAGTAAGCGGAAGGCATTTCAACAAAATTAGAAGAAATGAAAGCTAGGCACCATATGAACATGCAACCAATATCACTCTATAAGGTAAAAAGTGTCTCGTCATAAGTGCCATTTCAAGAAATTAGAAGCAGTACAAGCTAGATGACAATGCAAGATGCAACCTACATCACAGTCCCAAGTTAAATGTGTCTTATGGGTAAGTGATCATTGCAGGTATAAGTTGTAAGATACGCAGATGCAATACAAGCTAGACATCATACGCAACATGGAACCACATATAATAGTGCCAAGTTAGAGCAAGCACCTGTGATGGTGGAGTAGGGGAGATGTGCTCATCATCTACACAGCTACGTTGACTGTCTAGCCTTGCGTTGTCTTGCGAATCTTGTTGGGAGGATGGCGGAGTAGAATCTGTAGAGAACATCCATTTCAGTTGCTCGGAAGGACCACCAATCATCCAATGCCTTGCCAATTTCCTTCAGCTTTATTTATTTTGCATTGTGAGGTCATACCGACAAGAAAAAGGAATATCATTCGCTCTTCAGAACTCATTCATGCATGATACTGACGAACACTACTCTGATGAAAGGCAAAGTCATGATACGATGATGGAATATGTACGAAAAAATGGACGGCTTGACATATTCACACCTATGATGTGGTAACTAAGCGTAAGGCACTTCAACAAATTAGAAACACTGCAAGACACCATATGGAAGGTGCAATCAATATCACTCTGCCAAGTTAAAACTGTCTCGTCATAGGTGGCGTTCATCAAACTAGAAGCAATACATGCTAGAAATCATATTCAAGACGCAAATCAATATCACACTGCCAACTTAAAGGTGTCCCATCATAAGTGACTGATGCAGGATACACAAGAAGAGTAGTTTCATGTAAGAACATGGTGTGATAGACAGATATAGTATGTACCAAAAATAGGAAAGCGTGTCATATTCACA
Source organism: Aegilops longissima (assembly GCA_021605205.1). Lineage (NCBI taxonomy): Eukaryota > Viridiplantae > Streptophyta > Magnoliopsida > Poales > Poaceae > Aegilops > Aegilops longissima. Next base: position 254,243,280 of record CM038678.1, read on the forward strand.
TGTATCATGTGTAAGCTAAGCAGATGTAGTTTACACTAATTAGGAGCAATACGAGCTAGACACCATATGCAACATGCAACCAGATATCACACTACCGAGTTAGAGCAAGCACCTTGGATGGTGGAGTAGGGGAGCGGAGACTTGGACCATGTAATGCACTATCAGTACAAGGAGAATCGGTATAGATGCTCCGTTTACGTTGCTGCAGAGGTCCACCATCATCGCCTTCCTTACTCTTTTCCTTCCTCGTTCTTGATTTTGCCTTGTCAAGTCAAACCCACAAGAAAAAGGAATAAAATTTGCTCTTCAGAACTTATTGATGCATGATACTGACGAACACTACTTTCATGTAAGGCAGCCGCATGATAGGAGGATGGAATATGTATGAAAAACAGGACGGCGTGACATATTGACATGTATGATGTATAAAGTGTAAACTAAGCACAAGGTGCTTGAACTTGTTAGAATCGATGCAAGCTAGAAACCATATGAAAGATGAAAGCAATATCACTCGCCAAATTAAAAGGGTGCCCTAACAAATGTATTTGACCAAATTAGAAGCAATACATGGCAACATGCTAGAAATAATATGCAATATGCAACGAATAAAGGTGACTCATCGTAAGTAATTGATGCAGGATACAGAAGAGAGGTAGTTTCATGTAAGAACAAGGTTAACACATAGATGTAGTGTGTACCAAAAATAGGAAGGCATGTCATATTCACAGTATAGTGTGTAAACTAAGCAGATGCAATTTACCCTAATTAGAAGCATTACAAGCTAGACAATCAGATGCAACATGCAACCACATATCACATCGCTGTTGGAGCAAGCACTGTGATGGTGGTGTAGGGAAGTGTTGTCTTCGTGTACAGAGCAACGCTCAATATCTTCATTTAGGCTTGCTGTTTCTTGAGAATCATGTGGAGAAGATGAAATTGCATTATTTATAAGAGTATTGCGTCTCATATTAACCCACGCGCGTGACTGTCTCATCATAAGCGATAGACGCTGGATACACAAGAACAGTAGTTTGATGTAAGAAAATGGTGTGCTAGGCAGTTGTAGTATGTACCAAAACAGGAAGGCGTGTCATATTCACATGTATAATGTGTAAGCTAAGGAGATGCAATTTAACAAATTAGGAGCATTGATGAGGGATAAACAAGAGAAGTAGTTTGATGTAAGAACATGGTTAATAGAAAGACATAGTATGTACCAAAAACAGGAAGGCATGTCATATTCACAGGTATAATGTGTTAACTAAGCAGATGCAATTTACCCTAATTAGAAGCATTACAAGGTAGACACCATATGCAACATGCAACCACATATCACACTTCCAAGTAAGAGCAAGCACCTGCGATGGTGGTGTGGGGGAATTGCGGTGATCAGCTAGAGAGATACGTTGACTATCTTCATTTAGCCTTGCTGCTTCTTGAGAATCATGTGGGGAGGATGACACTGCACTCTTTAAACGAGTAGGGCGTCTCACAGTAACCCACCCGGGTGACTGTCTCATCATAAGTGATTGACGAGGGATACAAAAGAGCATTAGTTTGATGTACGAACATGGTTAATAGACATATGTAGTATGTATCAAAAATAGGAAGGCATGTCATTATCAAAGGTATAATGTGTAAAGTAAGCAAATGCAATTTAACCAAATTGGAAGCAATACAAGCTAGACACCATATGCAACATGCAACCACATTTGACAACCCGAAGTTAAAGCAAGCACCTGGGATGGTTGTGTGTGGCAATTGAGATCATCAACTGCAGAGCTACTTTTAATGTCTCCAACTGCTGACACTGCACCCATTAGAGCGTTGAAACGCTTACTACTTATCTTTGAATTACACTGGAGCGACTTCTGTCTTTTCTTTTCTGCATTCATCAACACTGCGTCAGAGTCTGAAATACGCATGCATAAAAAACAATAGTGTGAGTATGGGTGAAGTGTGTGCACAATTAGTACAGTGTAAAGGTAGCGAGATAGCAGGTCGGTGAGAAATAAATGACGGAGACATATGATAGCTCTACAACATGCATGGCACACTCAATTACTACAGATTCTATGAAAATAACAATGATCGAAAGCAAATAGGTCAGTCCGTTTTTTCTGCACCGTCCGATGTACAAAGAACGGGAGATCGCCTTCATCTACCTCCACCCAGTCGGTGTTGACGATCTTCCTCGAAACGCCAACGACCACCGCCCAAGATTCCTCCCCGCTCTGCGCCTCTCTCGACCTCACCGCACCACTGTGCTTGGCACCGCCCGCCATCCATTCAACCCCGCCGACCTCCAGATCGGGCGCAAGAAGCTCCTGCGCCCCACACCCCTATGATAGACACCTATGCGCCGCTTCCCGTGAACAAAGCGGACTAGGTGCTCCGCGCCTAAGTGGGTGCTGCTTCTTTTAATTGCGGTTCGACCGACCCTGAATTGAAATCCAGGCGGGCTACTGACCTCTAGCAAAGGTGAAATAGTAAAAGGGAGGAAACCTTGTGAATTTAGTATCAAGAAGAAGATGCTGTAAGAAGTGCTCAACTAGTTTCTTTCGTGGGATAAATACGGTGTGAGCGGAGACGTAAGATTTGCACGAATAAGGGAAGAGGAGTACCTCTTTCTGCTGGTAGTGTTGTATCCTCCTTCTGCTTTTCCGATGATCTTGTTGTTTGCCAGAAACCAGAAGTTGTGGAGGACGGTGCAGCCTTGGACGAACCCATGGCCAAGTTGTTGAGTGTGGTGCGGTGGCCGTTTGTCGGCGGCAGTGAAGCAGATCCGAGGCGGCGAACTACAGCGTAGCGGGAACAACTCCAGTGCGGTGGACGGTTGCGACAGTGGAGCCGTAGCAGTGAGGCGCAGGACGGCGTGGTCGGAGTGGTTCTGCACGGCGCGCCGGCGTCGGCGTCGTGGAGGCAGCTCTGCCTCGGCTTCAGCTGCTAAGTCCTTGAGGGCGTTGCGGTTGCGGTTGCGTTGGACGACGACGTCGGGGTACCGGCTCCGACGTGATGGAGGAGGGCGGCGGTGGATTGGCCGCTAAGGGGTGGAGGACGTAGGAGGTTGGGGTTTCACGGCTGGTGGAGAGGGTGTTTTCGCGTCCACGGAGTATGAATGGGGAAACAGAGGGAGGCGGGGAACTAAGGGGGAACAATGTTTCGGTTTGAGACGTGCTTGTTTGAAATGTGGGGAAAGTTACAAACTTTGCCGCCATCTAAAATTTCAGACATATTGCGGGTTGGGGGTAGGACAGTCATGTCAGGTGTCCCAAATGTGGGCGGGATGGATTTCGGCCGAGCGCATGGGTGTTTAGGTGCCCACGGCGTATGAATGCTTCTCGGAGGTGGTTGAGACTGGCGTCTTGGTGAAGTTACAAACCTACCCCGGTTTAGACCTTTGGACATCGGGCCGATAGGCTACACAGGCCTGAGTCAGGACAGTAATTTCCTACCACCAAAACATTAGTCTTGCGCGGTTTCAGGTGACCAGAGGCCTATTTGGCGCTTCATTCAATATTTGGGAGCAGAAGCATTAACGTTTTCGGTTCTCTTGAATTGAACTTTCAGGATTTGTCAAACTTCACAAATCTTTACTCTTGAAAATCCTAAAGCTACGATTATTTTGGAATGGAGGGGGTACATTTTAATATACATTGTACACGAGTATGTATTAAAAAATATGCAACTTACCTCAGTTTATGCATGGTTCCAGGTATAATCTCCTTGGTTGCAAAAAAAAGTTAGATATGCGTATGAATATATATACCATGTTCAAATTCACAACAAAGATTGATGCCCCCTTTTACATCTGATTTACAAATGCCATTATCTCGGGTTCAAATTGATGAATGCACTTCCTATGAATTCGAATCTTCGAAACCCCCTTTATGTTGAATTCGTCATGTATTTTATTTCATAGCTAGCAATTTGGAATGTATCCATGGAAGTGACAAATGTATAAAGTGCTTCACACTAACAACATGGAGTGCACTAATTAATGTTTATATATGAATTGCAAAAGCATCCATTGCCTGTATTTCAAACCGCTCTCACTCTATGGATCGATAATATGAAATAAACACATGCACATGCTAGAATTCAATAGAGTATGGGTGTCTGATAGACCGATTTTCGTCCATACGCAATTTTGCAGAATTCATGATCTCATCCAAAATAATAATGCCATTTATATTTTAATTTAATGCGAGAACCGCCTTTTACACGTAGATATCTCTCTATCTAACGCATAAGTGCACATACTTTATATGCATCGGCATTTCTCTTTCACACATGCTCACAATCTCTCTCGTGGTGTCGGGGTGTCTCACGACATGCTCTCTCTGCTTCTCTATCTCTTTCTCGACTACTATGTACCACTCTTTTCACTAATCTTAGTTGGAAAACACTATTTCTCTCACATGCATATATACACATGCACGGTCTCTACTAGCCCTGTATACGCACATATATGTGCCTACGTGTCTCCCGCACACACATTATCTTTAGGCCTCTCTCGCACATTGCCCCCCCCGACACACCTCTCTAATAGTAGTTGGCTGATATGATTTCATCATATCATTCGGTAGCATATCCCTGGCTTTTAGGCTGGATGGTAATACGAGGCAAAGTTTTACCCTAGTTCGGATCGGACCCTTGCAGTTGAAGAAAGAGCCTACTCCTGGTACTGTATATTAGTGTTAGGGGTGTGTAGAAAGTACATGTGAATACCAGGCATTGTGCGTGTGTGTATACTATCGATGAACTAGCCCCCAAGCTTGTATAACATACGAAGGGCCTAGGGTTACAAATCATATATAGTCGGCTTATCACCAGTGGGGATAGAGTCCTCCGCGACTCTGGTAGCTTCGTGTTGTAAGCCGAGTCCTCCACATGGTCTCCGTATAACACGTCTCGGTCCAACCTATATGTGGCGTAGGATGGAACCGACCCATGAGTCTTCATGTTGACCCACCACAACTAGAAATGATGTGCCCACCACACCACACACGCAATCGGCCACTAAGAAAATAAGCATATACAATAGTACAACGGTATCTAGCTCATGATACGTCTCCATATTTTGTTGATGACACTGACGGACTTTGCATTTGATGCGTGCTCTGTATTTTGTTGATGACACTTACGGTCATTGTATTTGAAGCAAAAGCACGATATGGTCACTGGACTTCAGAATAAGCTCATCACGGTCAGCACATACATTTTGTTGTGCTAACCAACATGTGGTTGGATGGTTAGAGGACAGTGGTTTCTCGAGCCCACCAAGGTTAAGTCCCGGTGCTCGCATTTATCTTGTGTTAATTTCAGTATTTTCCGGCGATGTACGTTCAGTGGGAGGAGACATTCCACTCGACTACGAGGCACCTACGGTGACTTCGTAAAATCTCAAGATCATATATGCTGGCCCACTCTCTCGGAAGCGCGGCGGACCAGCGGTGGGGAGTGGTTTCGGGGAGGCTGGCGCCGGCATGGCGGCGGGGTGGGCGGTTCGGCCGGTGGTGGTTGGCGGCTCGGGGGTGGAGTTTGATGATAAACTGGAGGCCCTTTATTTCGTATCCAACGGCTGGAAAATCTAATGACCAGAGATGAAAAAGTCGGACCGACGTGTAGCCTCACCCGCGCACACATGCACGCCCGCAAGACACGCGACGCATGTAGGCGTGCAACACTGACACGTACACATAACGTACACACGCACGCATGCTGGCATGCAACACTGACACATACACATGCACTCACGAACACACGCACGTACGCACCCATGCATGCAACACTAAAACGCACCCTTACACGCACGCAACACTCGCACGCCTGCATGTACACAGCACACGACGCAAGACACACGTTTAACTACATGAAAAAGATGACGTCACACTCAATGAACAATCATCGGTTTATGAAATGCCCGCTTCTGACTGCCCTGGCCCACCAAAGGTTCCTCTGCTGTGCGCTGCCTGCGTTGGGTCACTGACATGCAGGCCATGCACCCAAAGAGCCCACACGTCAGTGGAAGAACGACGCGGTCTCCTAGGTCAGAGTCGAGGGCGCCACTCGCGGCACGCCCGGCTGAACACGCCTCCGTACCGCATTCAAACGCCTCCATGAAACCCGCCCGTGTGGAAGCCGAGAAACCCACTCTGGACACACGTCTGTTCATGACCGGGCCGGCGTTAAACGGAACGCCGGCCGAGCTCCTCCCGTCCGCCATCTATTTAATCTCCTATTTAAACGAGGCCAAACGCCGACCAAGAATCGCACACCTCCACCGCTCCCCTATCTCCTCCACCATTTTGTCCACTCTTACAATGGCTTACAAAGAGTAGTTATTCCGCATCCAAGCCGGCTGGGTAGCCCGCCGGATACGAGCTATGCAGCTCGCTAATCCACCTCCCTCCCCTCACCCGACGGAGCCAGTTGCCGCCCCAAGCCGGCATGTGGTTCAGCGATTCGCCGCTCCAGGCCAGCTCGACGAGGAGCGGCGCATGGGCGTCGTTGCTGCCGTCCACGCCGCCGCCTTGTACCGCGTCTCCCATTTCTGTGGCCGAGACTCCCATGCTGGCGGCCGCGCCATGGTGCGCGGAGAGCGACGAGTCGGTGGCCAGCGCCTCCGTGTCCGCCGCCATCATCAAGGAGAAGTAGAACACGGGAGGCCGCCGCCGCTTGGGTCCCATGAAGGCCACCGCGGAGGCGACGCTGGCGTACACAGCATGTGTCTTGCCGGATCCTTTTGTTGCGAGGACCTTCGTCGACCCCGCATGGGCTCCACGGAAGAGGTCAATGTTAGGATGAACTCGAGCCGGTGCCAGCCATGGCGAAGAAGTGGCCGGTGATGAACTCGAACCGGTGCCGGCCACCATCATCTTCGGCACCAGCCAATGATATCAGTTGGGCAGTGGGGAAGCGAGCCTTCCTTTGCGCTAAAGCATATACCTCCGGGGCTCCCGGCAGTCCGGTGATCGTGCTGCCGGACATGAGGAACACAAATAGATCGGCGGGCGACCATTTAGGCCATGTATTATATACCTGTGCTGTCCAGAACTAGCACCGCGTAGTTCATTTGAATGTAATGAAATCCGTCATGTTTGTGTGAAAATCCGGTATTTTATATGATTTCCGTCGTTGTTTATATGAAATACTCCGGTGGTTGCGTGAATGAGTATCAGTTTGTCGACGTGTTTGCATGAATTTCGTTCGGTTGGTTGAGTTGCTGACATAATGGGTGCGGCTACGGTTGGATGGCGTAATTTGCGGGTCGCAGGTCGGTCTGCGGGCGGCTCGGGCGGCGTTGTGGGACAAAAAAATACAGCTCGTGCGAGCTCGTCTCCAACGTGCGCGCTGGAGGATGCATGACAGCATGAGCACCCGAGCCGTTCCTCGTTCATCGGTGGCAAAGGCACCGGTGGACAAATGGGTCGCCAATATTTTGGCTACCCCGGGCATGATCCAAACAGCCCCTCCCTACAGATTCAAATCCCTTGTTCACCATGGAATTTTGCCATGTGTTGTTTTCATGGACTAGCAAGATGCCCGTGCATTGCACGGAACATCGAGATGCATTTTTTTACAAACTCCCACATGCATGCAAGGGATAATTAATGTCCTCCTTTGCTAGTACCACGAGGCAAACACCATTAATATTGCATCGATTAGTGTTAGTGGCCTTGTATATCTGCAAATTGTAATTTTGATAGTGGCCCCTTGTATATAAAAATGGAGGGAGAAATATGAGAGATAAGGTGAGGAGGAGGGGGCGTGGTGGTGGTGGTGGTGGTGGTGGTGGATTGGGCGGAGGCATGGGGATGGACGACGACCTATTTCTAGGTTTGCATCTCTCTCACACACACCCACGTAGGTGGGGGACGTGCACGGAGAGAAGAGGTGCACGCACGGCGCACGTACTCCCTTCTCTTTCCCAACCACACCCGCGCGGGTACACGGTGGAGCTCATTTCTGTACGAAAAAGGCAGCCCACGTGGTAATTTGGCACATGTACTGGTTGTCCACTTTGTGGAGGGAGTATCATCTACCACGGGTGAACAAACAAATTGTGGCTTGACGCGTTATGTTAAATTAAAAAAAGAGGCAAACGATGTGGGGCCTACCTTAGAGGCAAGGCTCTATACACTGGAGTACTTTTGATGTGTCCCGTCAACTCATGAGAACAAGGAGAAACTTGCTTAGTCGTCGTCTCCCCCCCAGCGCGGTGGCTCGCAGGATGAGGTGAAGCTGGAGTACTCTTGTGCGCCTTTACGCCCGCCTCCTCGCCCACGCCTTGTGGGCTCGCAGCCTGAGAGAAAATTTTACTACACCCTCCGTTTACTCCTCGTCCCTACTACGTACTTTGGTTAGTACTCCTCTATTTACTTATAAAAGGCCACTATAAAAAATACATTTTGCATCTATACAAGGCCACAAATAGTAATCGAGACAAAAGTTACTACTCCCTCCTTTCCAGTTTATGGCTCAATTTCAAAATCTCTCCAACCAAGGTAGACGGTGAGTGGTCGAATTAATTTAGTAGTTTGCACAGTACGCTCGTTTTTCTCAAGAAGTTATGTTTACCGAGGCATTAATTAGAACGAATGCATGAATGACCACTAAATTTCCATGAACTTGTACATGGATTGGTTAGTTTCCTCTTGACACTGCTTGCGTCGAGTGATCTAACGCACCTCGAAATCCAACATGTAATGGTACTACTACTAGTATAGTACTAGAACTGAGACTTATCAAACGGAAAAACGGATGTTTTTCATATGAGCCCTGTAAACCCTAGTGGGTACGTACTCCGTAAAAACAGATTTTTCCAAAACTAAGTCGCTCCCTTTCATGAATTTTGTAGTATACTCCTCCGTCGACGCTCCCTTTCGTGAATTCCGTACTTCCTGTCACCGACATGTGGGACATATAGCAACCGGGTCGACGTGTCAAGCACCAAATAACAGTGCAGAAACAGGGGGGACGCACCCCACTCGTACCGGCCCAGTGTTAGTAATGAGCAATGAGACGTCAAATCACAATGCCGCACCTTCCCAGACGGACGACGCAACCATTATTTCACACTTCGGTTCGACATCATCTCAAACCATGTACTAGTGTTGCTTCTGCCTCAAGAGGGACATGCACATCGCCTTGGTACATCATGACACGTGGGACCGCATGATAGGCCATGCTACACCGCAGATTGCTGGGTAAAATCACCTCATTTTTACTGTACTTCCTCCGGATCGGTTTACTACATGGCATGCACATCGTTCTAGGTTGAGAATTTAACTTGATATATATATATGTGTGTGTGTGTGTGTGTGTGTGTGTGTGTGTGTGTGTGTGTGTGTGTGTGTGTGTGTGTGTGTGTGTGATGAACAGTACGCTAGCCTTTTAAAAAATGTATACTTTTGTACAGTAGTACTCCACTATCGATGGATTGCGCCATGGAGTAAAAATGGAATTTTAAAAAAAGGTGGTACATATAGAGAGTGCTCGTCGCCAAATTATGCATATAGTACTATTAAAAAAGCTAGTACGTGCTTAATTGGGGTGCTAAATCTATTAAATAAATACTAGTACTAGTATGTACATCTTGAAGAGTTAAAATAACGAGAAGAAACATAACATAGTTCTCTTTGGGGCTCAAAGACAACACACCCTCAAATTAAACTAAGCACACCTGAAATTAAACTATGCAACTAATCCGGTGAACCTTTGCATTAGAAGTTTAGAACCGCCATGAGCAACGACACGCCACCTTACTCGGAGTCCTCGTCCACGTCCTCGACTTCGTCCTTGTCCCTCTTCCTCTTGGCGATACTTCTTTGCTTGAACCGCCAACTTGGATGTTGCTCTTCATCCAACCCTTGTAGATATTGAAACAAAGGTAGCCATCCATTGCAGCGTAGTGGATGTGGTCTATATCTAGTACATTCCGCTGCCATGCATGACAATGAAGCGTGTAATGAGGTTTCTCCGGTTTGCGATGCGAAGGATGAACCATGGCTCTGCCGAGGTCAGCATTGAGGGCTGACGAGAGGGCACCACCGATTCTTCCGGAGGTCGAAGGGTTGCCTACAACGAGGCCTATCCGACGCAGGACTTCTTTGTCATTCTTAAAGTCTCACAGATACGAATTTGACTGTTTTGTCCTCGAGGAAGTTCTTAAAATCCTGGCACTCAACGTCGGCATGGCATATGTGGTAGACCAAGCAAACGTTATGTACGCAAACCTGATCACGGCGGGCTTCTTCCTCTCTTCGTCCTTTAGATCCTTCTCTTTTCCCACGACTGTGGTGTACTCAACATCTAGCCCAGCGATCCACTCATCATGTGAGTTTTGAACATGCGTCTGAAGCGAAGGCATCCTTTCACCATCGCGAAGTGCGGGTGTAGATGACGTCGAAATCATTGCGGTGATGGTTCTAACCTTGTACTCACCGCCGATCGGGAGATTTGGGACGCCATGGATTTGGGAGGAGGTTAGGATTAGTGGAACTGCCGTAATGTGAATGGGCGGACGACTAGGAGCGAACCGCCGTAGTATTAAAGGGCGTGCGGGGAAAGAGTAGTAGCGACCATCCAGAAACCTTGCGCCTGAGTTAGCCCTTGAGGAGCTTGGCGCCTTAGCTCCTATTCATTAATACTAGTACTAGTATGTACATACCAAGAGTTAAAGTAACGAGAAGAAACATAACATAGTTCTGCTGGGGCTCAGCACAACACACACCTCAAATTAAACTAAGCACACCTGAAATTAAACTATGCAACTAATCCGGTAGACACTGCATTAGAAGTTTAGAACCGCCATGAGCAACGACACTGCCACCTTACTCGGAGTCCTCGTCCACGTCCTCGACTTCGTCCTTGTCCCTCTTCCTCTTGGCCGATACTTCTTTGCTTGAACCGCCAACTTGGATGTTGCTCTTCATCCAACCCTTGTAGATATTGAAACAAAGGTAGCCATCCATTGCAGCGTAGTGGATGTGGTCTATATCTAGTACATTCCGCTGCCATGCATGACAATGAAACGTGTAATGAGGTTTCTCCAGTTTATGGTACGAAGGATGAACCATGGCTCCTGCCAGGGTCAGCATTGAGGGCTGACGAGAGGGCACCAGCCGATTCTTCTGGAGGTCGAAGGGGTTGCCTACAACGAGGCCTATCCGACGCAGGACTTCTTTGTCATTCTTAAAGTCTACAGTAACGAATTTGACTGTTTTGTCCTCGAGGAAGTTCTTAAAATCCTGGCACTCAACGTCGGCATGGCATATGTGGTAGACCAAGCAAACGTTATGTACGCAAACCTGGATCACGGCGGGCTTCTTCCTCTCTTCGTCCTTTAGATCCTTCTCTTTTCCCACGACTGTGGTGTACTCAACATCTAGCCCAGCGATCCACTCATCATGTGAGTTTTCGAACATGCGTCTGAAGCGAGAAAGGCATCCTTTCACCATCGCGGAAGTACGGGTGTAGATGACGTCGAAATCATTGCCGGTGATGGTTCTAACCTTGTACTCACCGCCGATCGGGGAGATTTGGGACGCCATGGATTTGGGAGGAGGGTTAGGATTAGTGGAACTGCCGTAATGTGAATGGACGGGACGACTAGGAGCGAACCGCCGTAGTATTAAAGGACGTGCGGGAAAGAGTAGTAGCGACCATCCAGGAAACCTTGCGCACTGAGTTCGCCCTTCAGGAGCTTGAGCGCCTTAGCTCCCACCTCTTTGCTTGGCACTGGCTCCCTTCTAGCGGGACCTCAGGCCACTCTGGCGGCATCCTCTTAGGGGTAAAGGATACCACCTTTGAGGTGGGTGGCATGGACCGGGGTGAATTCTTCGTTAGTATGGAGATCTACGAGCGCGCCCTAAATTTCAAATGGGAGGTCATTATTGTCTATGGTCCGGCGGACCACCGCCGCTCCCCAGCCTTCCTAACAGAGCTGTGGCTGAAGATCTCTAACTCCCTCCTCCCAGTTCTGGTGGGCGGAGACTTTAATCTCATCCGATCCCCGGATGAGAAGAATAATGACCGGATCAACCTTCCTCAGATGCAACTATTCAATGATTGGATCGCGGAGCTGGGGCTCCGCGAACATGATCGGACGGGTGCCGTGTTCACCGGGCGAACCGACAGATTGTCCCGACACAATCCGTCTTGGATCGTGTCCTAGTTTCCCCGGAATGGGAATTACGCTGCCCCCTTGCTTCGCTCCGGGCTGTCACCCGGATCGGGTCCGACCATGTCCCCCTCATCCTCTCCACCGCGGACGAGCGGCCCCCCACCGCGCCGCGATTCGGTTTGAATCCTTCGGCTCAATCGGGCCGCTTACGGGAGGCTGTTGTCGCCGCTGGATTTTGCCGCTCTGCTCCCCATCGATCCATGTCCGCCATCGACTCGTGGCATTTCTGCGCCAAGCTTGCCCGCCAATTCATGAAGGGCTGGGCGGAAAACCTTGGCCGGGATCTTAGAGAGCGCAAAAAGGCCCTCCTGTTGGCTATCCAAGCCCTGGACGCCCGCGCCGACTCGACCGGGATCTCCCCGGATGAGTGGATGCTGCGTTACGACCTGGAGGACCAGCAATCCACCATTTACACCGACGAGGAAGCCTACTGGCATCTTCAGGGCACCCAGAGGTGGGTCCTTCGGGGAGATGCCAACACCGCCTACTTTTTCAGGCGGTGGCGTCTGGCCGGCGTCGTCGTAACTCCATCCACTGCCTATGGGATGGCGACTATCCTATCGTTCTCCCCTCGGCCATCCGTACCCATGTAGACGGCTTCTATAAAGCCCTATTTACCCCCACCCCGCGGGGTGGGGCTAGTCTGGCCCCCGACATTTGGTCGGGTGCGCAATTGGTCTCGGCTGAGGCCAACGCGGCATTAGTGGCTCCCTTCGATGAGGCCGGGGTCCTCGCAGCCATTAAGGGGATGAACCCCTCCTCGGCCCCGGGTCCGGATGGTTTGCCCGTGACGTTCTTTAAAACATTCTGGGATACCATCAAGCCCGAGGTCATGGCTCTGTTCGAAGAATTCTATACGGGCTCAATGGACCTTGGACGTCTCAATTATGGGATCGTGACCCTCATCCCCAAGGTCCGGGCGCCTCGGATATTCGCCGATTCCGCCCAATCACGTGATTAACGTGATCTTTGGATCTTGGCCAAAGGGTACGCCAATAGGGTGACCCTTCTAGGCGACACGATCACCCATCCGAATCAATCCGCCTTCATACAAGGCGATTCATTCTCGATGGCGTGTTAGTTTTCCACGAGGTCCTACGGGGTCCGAGTAAAAGCGCCATCGCGGTCTTTCTAAAGCTAGACTTTCATAAGGCCTATGACACGGTCCACTGGCCATTCCTGCGAGATGTTCTGCTTCGCAAGGGCTTCGACGATCGTTGGGTGACCCGCGTCATGCAGCTTGTCTCCTGTGGCTGGACCGCGGTAAACATCAACGGGGACATTGGACCCTACTTTCCCACCCTCTGTGGGGTACGTCAGGGTGACCCCTTCTCACCGTTCTTGTTCAACATGGTGGTCGATGGCCTGGCATCCATCTTGGATAGGGCTAAGGCTGCTGGCCATATTCACGGCTTAGTTCCCCACCTAGTAGGAGGGGGAGGGGTCTCCCTCCTACAATATGCGGATGATACCATTATAATGGTTGTGGGATCCGCACTAGATATTACTAACCTGATGTTCCTCCTCCTGTGCTTCCAACAAATGTCGGGCCTAACCATTAACTTCGATAAGAGTGAAGTGATGGTCCTCGGGTTCCCCTTGGAGGAAGCACAGGCCATCGCTAACCGACTAAACTGTCGGCTGGGTTCTTTCCCCACGACCTATCTGGGGATCCCCATTAGCGATTCGCGCCTCACCGTGGCTGATCTTCGCCCCACGGTGACCCGTATGCAACACCGCGTTGAGCCTTGGAAAGGGTGCTGGCTGTCTAAAGGCGGCCAGTGATCCTTATCAACTCTTAAACATAGCCTCCTTTGGTTTCTAATGAGCTTCTATAGCCTCCATGAAACCCTGCACCAAGAGATTGCCAAATACCAATCCAGATTCTCTTGGTCGGTGAAGGGATAAGCGTAAGTACCACATGGTCGGTGGCGGATATATGCAAACCCAAGGACCAGGGGCGGTCTTGGGATTTTGTCCTCCCAAGCGCATGAACGTTGCCCTCGACACGTTGGCTCGGCGCATTGCCAATGGAGATGGGGTCTCGGCTCACGATAATCGGAACAAGTACTGCGTGGACAGCCTCTCGCATTTTGTCGGCGCTCTGGCGGCCCAGTTTTGGCAAGCCGTCGTCCAAGCTGCTGCCTGTTTTGCACATTGGCACTTCCATCTCGGTGGGTACTGGGTCCTCGACCCTGTTCTGGCTTGATAGATGGCTGGGAGACACCCCCCTAGCTGCCCGATTTCCAGTCCTCTTCGACATTGTTGTTAACCCTCGGGTCTCTGTCGAGACGGCCCTTATTGACTTAGGCGCCTCGCTTTCGCCGCCTTCGCCCCTTGAGATTGCGGCTTGGGATACCCTACTCCGGACATCGCCCTCCTGCCGATAGATCGTTACCGACTCTCCGGATGCCATCTCTCGGCGGCCCGAACCCTCCGCCGCTTCTCCACAAGATCCCTATACGTGGCTATCGCTCCATCGACGGCCCCCGAGCCCTTTAGTTTGATTTGGGACATCCGCCTGCCCCTAAAGATCAGGATTTTCCTGTGGCAATGGATCCGCGGTCGCCTCCCGTCCGGCGTGGAGGTCCTTAAACGCCACGGACCTGGGGATGGGATGTGCCCCATGTGCGGCACGGTAGAGGATACCAACCACATCTTCTTCTCGTGCTACACGGCACAGTTCCTTTGGTCCTGTTTCCATGAAAGCGGTTGGGGGCGATGGCGCAACACCAACGTCCCGACCTGCTCACGGAAATTCAGGCATCTCCCCTCTCTGAGCATATTAGATGGATTTGCGTGGGGATCCTTGCTGGGCGCTATGGACTGTCCGCAATAAGCTAGTCATCCGAAGGTGCCTCTTCGGCGTACATCGACTCCATCTTTAAATTGTGTGGTTACTTGCAGCTCTGGCGGCCGCTTAGCCACCACAGGACCGGGGCGTCATCAGCACCCTCCTCGCCGATCTTCGCTTCGATGGCCTTCCGCTTTGGCGCCCCGCTCCCGCGCCACCTCCGGAGCCGACTAGACTCCATGTCTCTCCCGCACGTGTGCCTTTTGTTTCTCTTTAGGGCTTGTTGAGCTGTGCCCTCAAAGATTAACCCTATCGTTACTTATTTGTCTGGAACTTTCGTGTGTGTGCGTGTGTGTTCTTGAACCTTGTTGGATGTTGGCTTGGGCATTTGCTTTATATATAAAGCGGGGCGAAAGCCATTTTCGGTAAGAGTAGGAGCGAACTACCAGCGTGCAAACGGCAGGGTAGTGGCTTTCCATTCTCCCATGATACGGGCTTCCGAGAGCCCTTGGATCTAAGGTCGAACGGTTGCATGGCGTGATTATAGACCTATGGTTGAATATCCTGTCCTGGAGGGTTATTCTTAAAATTTTCAGCAACTTAGCATGCGACCGTTTGATCTCAGATCCAAGGGCTGCCAGCAGCCCATATCATGGTCGCGCCTACCACGACCATCGCGTCGCTCGCATGGTCGCGCCCTTGGAGATTTAACACGGTTGTTAGGCTATCTGATGTTGGCATGTCATACATAGTCATCACTTAGTCACTCATACTACAACAAGGTTGGCTATAAGGTTGGCTATAAGTGTATTTTTTTACTCCTCTCTATCTCTTTCTTCGTACTCCCTCTGTCCCATAATATAAGAACGTTTTTGACACTAGCTAGTGTAGTGTCAAAAACGTTCTTATATAATGGGACACAGGGAGTACTAGTATTTATTGCATTTGCCAAGGAGTGACCTCCTCCAATGAAATGGTGTTGCTAAGTTTGCTTCATTTAATTAGCTATAGACTCAAAATTGTCTCTTCACCCAGGTACACGCGCTTAGCACCGCTTTCTTCCTTGGGTCACCAAACTAGTCTCTCTCTTCTTGATTAACTTGCCACATCGGACTTTATGCCTATGTGGCAAGCTTAAGCACCTGTAGGAGCAAGTAAGTACAATAGTGTGCTTTACATGGCATTTTGCATATGTGGAGGAAAGAGAGGCAAGGAAAAGTGGAGAAGTGGGCTCTCATGCAAGAGCCAGCTTCTATTACTACATGGTGGAGCATTGGGAGAGGCACCTGTATGGAGGTGGTCAGAATCGGGAGACTCACGCCCGGTCGTGGCCGCAGATTAAAATGATAATGGCAAGTCAAATCACGAGGCCCCACCTGTCCAGCAAGACCTCCTGTCAAATCACACAGCCCTCACGCTTGTAGCATCCTACTCCCTCGTCTTCTCGCATCTCTGTCGAACCGACTAGGCGGAACCGCCCGCCTACAGCAAGAGGAAAAGCCCCGCCTCGACTTTTAAATACAACTACTCCTTCGTCGGATGCGTTTGGTTGAAGGTATCGTATGAATGGATTGGGACCATTCAATTTTTTGGGATTGAACCATTCAATTCATGTGTTTGGATGAATATAAGAGATGAGCTAATTATTTAAGACGGGACCACCACCATGCTCACATAGTCATGCATGCAAAGGTGGCCATTTGATTCGCCTCGATTTGGTTGGGTGGAATGGTTCAAAGATCTTCAAGGCATATTCTCTTTTTTGACTCGAACCATTCATGTGCTTTATAACCAAACATGTCTATTTTCTCGAACGATCCCAACCCATTCATGACCACCCTTGCAACCAAATGCACGTCATCTCACGAAAACCAAATAATCCCACAATACTAAGGCGCGGTGCATTAACTTCTACCTCGTTTCTTGTTTCTTCACATATCAACCAATAAGAATCCAGTGATATACTTTTTGTGACATAGTAACTCATATTTAGTTAG
Source organism: Aegilops longissima (assembly GCA_021605205.1). Classification (NCBI taxonomy): domain Eukaryota; kingdom Viridiplantae; phylum Streptophyta; class Magnoliopsida; order Poales; family Poaceae; genus Aegilops; species Aegilops longissima. Next base: position 254,260,264 of record CM038678.1, read on the forward strand.
TCAAATGGATGACCTAGAACTACGTGCAGGCCCTATAAACCGAGACGCCTACAAATAAAAAACAGAGACGGAGAGGGTAGTTCAGCACGTATCTTTTTAGATCAATATAGCCGGGATTCACCAAGGAGCAAAAGCAAGTGGTAGGCCGCTCCTGTCGTGTTGGCGTAGCAACTCAAGCAGGGTCAGTCCGCACATGAAATGGCGACACACTTAACAGGACCCCTTTGGCAGACATGTGGCTCATCCACCGTCTTGTTCCACGTGCGATGCACCAAATTACAGTTCGGAGCAGCGGTTGGAATTGGAGGCACCCGGTCGTAGCACCGCAGTAGTAGAAAATGAGCGATGAGGGATCAAATCACAAAGCCCCACCTTTCCCGCATTAAGCTGGACAGACGAAGCAACCATCATTTCACTCTAGCACGCAAGAGCATAAAGAAAAGATAAAACAATGATGCGTGCGGCAGCTACCTAGGGCACCCTAGGGTAGGGGTCTCCACTACAGATCCTTCTTTTTGAAAGCGCCTCCACTACAAATCGGCTTCTCCCTCGTCCTCTTGAAGAAAACCGATGATTTGTGCGGCGGTAGGGTTTGTAGGAGTACTACGGCGTGCGGGGCCACGTCGTAGTAAATGGGTTCGAGTCGACGCCTTAAATATGTGTGGGCCGCTTGGTTTTACGGAACGAGGCAACATTTTGGGTTCGGGGACCAAGGAGATATAGCACGACAAAAAATTGTGGACGAGGTTCGACCGAAAGGCAATGATGCATGGGCCTGCATTTTGATATACCCGGGCAGCGTGAAATTTGCTACTCTACTCAAAACTAGTAAGGTACACAAGTATTGAACGCATGAGATTTGAAACCAAATTATGAATAAATACACACTATAGCATGTAAAGCTTTGAGTCATATATGCATGATGTAGATGTTCGCTTAGTTCTTATAGTTCATCTCATTCAAAATCAATTAGTTTTATAAAAATGTTAAGATTCATGGGGTTGTGCATTGTAAATCATAAAGTAAAAAACAAATAATGGCAATTCATTTAGAAAAAAATAATCAATTATGATACAGAAGATTCTAGAACAAAGGAGAAGTGCTTGTGTTTTGAGGTTTGTGCATTATGCTTAAGTTCAACCATGGAGTCTTCTAAATTGTACATGTGGCAGATCTGGTGGAATGTTGATGATATCCAATGGACAGTAGTGCTCGGATTTTCCCATCTCTGCACTTTCGGGTTAGCTTCATCCAGCGACCATCTTTCAAAGTTATTGGCACACTATATAGTTCTTGTGCCATAGCTGCATGTTTTGGGAAAAAGCTACTAGTGGGTTGTACTATCTATTTAGGAATAGAAGATGCATACGTGGAAGTTGTAGGGAAAGAGATGACATGGAGCATCTCAATTCGTATGAGTAGGGATTGGAAAAGAGATGTCATTTGGTTCACATCATAGGAACTTTTCTATTGAATCTAGAGATGACATGTATCTCAATTCCTATGAGGAGGGATTAGTAAAGATATGTAATTTGGTTCATATCATAGGAACTTTTCTATTGAATATACGCTAATGTTTATTTTCCTTTGAAATTAAGGGAGTATAGGAATCCATTCATGTGAACCAAGTGGCTCTAAAGCTACGAAATGATATCATGTTTATTTCCTTTGAAATGTAGAGTATATGAATCTATTCCTACGAACCAATTGGCTCTAAAGGAAAAAATCCTATAAAAATCATATCATATAGAGTTCCTATGATATTCCTCGACACTAAAGGATGGTTGAAATTGTTGCGGGTGATACGATGGTCTTTCTTTGTAGACTCCTCACCCATCTTTATAGTTACCTATCGAAGATGAATGAAATGATATATACAGGGTATTCTACATGTGCAATTTGGTACACGAAAACTCGGTAAAAGTTTGCGAGGTTCTAATTTTCAATAAAGCTATATGCACTGCATTTCGGAACGGGGGGAGCATACGACAGTTGCTAACACTCACGTGGAAGATTTGTGTGTAGGAGGAGTGGCTGTTCATTAAATGACATGGAAAAAGCGACATCGCTTGGATGCCGATCTAACGGTTCTTACGGCGTTCGTCAGGAAAAGGCTTGTGGCGAACGTTTGTCGGATAATGATTTACGGACACATGCATTGCATTGATACGTGCCCCCCTCTCTCTCACGCACACGCACCCTCACGAGTCACGACTCTCCCGAGTCCTCTCGCAGACTCGCACGTCGCACCCATCCTCTATCTGCAGGTAGACGTCACGCACATATGTGCTCTTCACACCCTACCCTCAGAACTTCTAAAAACAAAAGACGGCACGCACATTTTATTTTAGCTCACACGTCACACACTTATACTATTACTCTTGCGGCGAACGTTCTTTGGGCATAGTATATATTGTACTCTCACGAAGAGAAGCGGTGCACGCACGCACTAGTTCTCTCACACCCACTGCGGGTACACGTGGGAGCGCATTTTTTGAAGCCGTACAACAAAATCACTCCACTATATATAAAAGCAGGAGCCTTAGCGCTTGCTTTACTAGGGTTCCTCCTGCACTCTCTCATGCTCTCCAGATCTAAGCAAGACATAGGTGGCCACACTCTCTCTCACTCACGGCTGGTCACAAATCCGGCCGGACAACCTCGACCGGGCAGGGGGTGTAGGTGCATCGTTCACGCTGTCGTCGGGCGAGGAGGAGACCAACGGCTGCCAGCGTGTCCTGATCGGGCGGCGTGTCGTTCTCTCCGAGAGCGCCCGCTCGGGAGGCCTCCGACCCTTCTTCCTCCTCGGTATTGTGGCCAAGATGCGCCTCCGACGCCGTCGTTTGCCACATGCCGAGGACCCTCAGGTATATATTCCTTCGAAACCTGCCTTGATCTACTGCCCCAGCTCTTCCCCCTTCGTGTGGATCCTTTTCTACTTCCGTCCGCTGTTACAAAGCCACCTAGACTTCTACTATTATTAGAAGTAAAGCTAGTTCATACAGTGAACTCAAAGCGTTGGTTCAAATAGGGAAGAAAGTGGAAAGCTGTAGCATGAATCTAGGACTTGGTTCTAAGAGGAAACGGGGGAAAGTAGTAATATGTGTCACTGTTTAAATAACCATATTTCGTATTTGTGCAAACAGGGATGTCTGTCTCCATATCGTTTCGGGATGTCTGTCTCCGTATCGTGTCTATCCGCGCAATCAAAAGCACACACCTCAGTTTTAGTACAACTGCGCAAAATGAGATGGCTATCCCTCGTTGCCGTCGTCTAACCTCCCGTTTTCAAGGTATACCTACATTGGTAGTAACTAAGGTAGATGACCAAGGCAATCTAAAAGAAGCTGATTCGTACGTTTTACTTCCTGATTGCAGTGCAGGGACGAGCGAAAACAACTGCATCCTAGTCCGGAATGCACTTTCTACCAGTTCATCCATGGACCGAGGACTAGCTGGCACGGCTGCACGGCGGTTTTTGGACAGGTCTTGCGGAAAAGAGGCATTGTGGTCTGCTTATTTCTGCAAATAGCGGTGCTTAAATTTAGTGGAATGCACAAGCATTTCAGCTGGTCAAGACCTTCGCATGGTTCAGTTCAGCATTCCAAATGAGACCACAATTATAATCGGTTATTCGGAATGAGAGAACCTAACCCTGAATGGTGGCAACAGAAAAACCAGAGTGAACTCCAGAAATTTAAGCTCGCCGGGAGGCCCTTTGCTCGTAGATGCCTTGCTTGTTTTTTCCTGATTTGTAAACCTTCTCACAACTTTGTCTTTTGCTGTGAACTAGTATATGTTTGTTATGTTCTATGAATCATTGAGATGTATAAAATTGCTTAACATATGCTTTTCAAGATTTTTATGAAGACGAGTTTAATTGTGAGTGTTCCACATGAGCGCTGGAGTAGCGTGTGAACGTTTGGAATTTATTACATTGTGGCCTCAATTAACTGCATGAACCACTGTAACAAGATACATAGTAGTTTCTTATATGTCAGACGGCAGATTGTTGATTGTTAGCTGGTCGATAGCCTAGTGTTGAAGCGAGCTGAGCCAATGTGCCGTGTTTTGCACAACTGCTTACAAGTGGGGTAGCACCAACAGTGTTTACAAGTACTTATCTATACGTCAGCGCACGGTTCTCGAACAAGTGCTCTATTTCATCAAAACACACACTGCTCGTATGATAAACCGTGACAACTTATGTCTTACCATGCCATATTCATGAAAAAACTAGTGAGGACGCATCTGTTTTGGCAACAATTATGATGGTTCTCACATGATTCACGGGCACACAAAAGTAGCAGCAGTTCCCATAGATGGATTCAAACAGAGCACTAGCCCCAGAGGGGTCGATATCAGGCAAGGGTCGGATAATTAGACACAATCCAAACTACTATTAAACACTAGCTGGGGCAACTATTTCATGCCTCGATCTAATTTGGGCTGGACACAAGACGGACCTTGCCATGAACATCATCGAGGACGTCCCGCAGCAGCTCAATCCTATGAACCTTCATGAAGACAACCTTGTGGGCTTGCCACTGATAAACTTGTTTGTGGAGGCATGCCACGTCATCTTCCTGCGTAAGCTTGACAAGAACAGTATGCCTCACAAACGAAGGAGCATCTTTGAACTTCTTGTGCTTCAGTACACCCTGGACAACACGCCTGACAACAGTGAGGCTGGAATACAACTCTTCATTGGTATAACCGCAAATGGCTTCCAGGATCCAACAGCCTAAGAACTCTGTTTTCCCAGTGTGTATATTCAGGTCGTCCGCCTCATAGCGAGTGACATGCACAACCACACAATCCTTATCTCGCATCAGGGCTCTAATTGAAACAGAAACAAATTCTGAATTACTTTTCAGTATAAGAACCACAAGTTATTTAAACCACTATGTATAGCATGGCATCGAAGCTAATAAAATTTTTCATTATTAATCACCACATACTTCCTTTTCTAAAGAAAATCACCACATACTTAGATGAAAAACCACAATCGAGATCGGCAAAGAAGGAAATCACCTTGGGTAGCTCAGTGGGGGGGGGGGACACATCCTCGAAGGGGGAAAACTGCTCCTGTAGTGCCACGGGGGCTGTAACCCCAAACGGGGCGTTGACCATCTCAGTAGTGGCCATGAGCGTATCTGGGGTCGGCTCGATGGTTGCCTCCATCTTCTTGGAGCTCTCTGTCTCATGGGGATCAGCCTCCCGCGTCTGCTCCAATATCGGCAGATCTTTGCCTGGTTCTCCTTGGTCCATCATGAAACTGACGAATACTAGGAGACCACTGAAAGGAAAACACAATCGCAGTGACAATGAAACAAAAAAGAGAGTGAGGATCGGTTACTGCTTTGCAAAAGTTCTTTTTTTTCTCTGAACAAAAATATACCAACATAACGGATCCGCTTACCTTCCCTTCGTTGGGAGAGAAGAACAGTGGCAGATGCGAGTGTTGCCTTTCTTGAAGACGCCGAGGGAGAAGAGGATTCAGCGAGGAGTGAAATGATGGTTGCTTCGTCCGTCAAACTTAGACTGCGGGGAGGTGGGGTTTTGTGATACGACGGCTCGTTACTGCCGCGCTATGAACAGGGTGACTCTCCGCCTGGATACTGCCTGCTAATTTGATGGATGGCATTTGGGCCCGCGCGCTGCATGGCCCGCATGTCAGTGAACAAAAGTATAACGGCATTCAGTAGAGGGAGACGTTTCAATGACCTAGGAGGAGCCAGAAGCGGTAGAGTGTCTCCACTGTACTAGTAGTAATTGTTTTTCTGGGTAGTCAGAGAGTGTCTCCACTTTACTAGTAGTAATTGTTTCTCTGGGCCCAAGACAAAACAGCCAATCCACACTAGTAAATAGTAAAATCAATTCAAAAGGCGCTACCCACACCCAAAGACACCGCCCCCTCCCCACAAAAAAACCTGGTGCTCTTCTTCCTCCTCGCTCCCACCCACCTCACGTTAGCTCGCTCCACTGCACCCCAAATTCCTCACCTCACTCCTACAGAAAACCCCAGCTCCCCTTCTTCCCCAATCCTACAGAAAACCCCCAGCTCCCCTTCTTCTTCGCTCGCACTACAACTAGGCTCGTCATTCGTTACTCTGCTCAAATCCATGAGCGCGACGCGACGCCCTCGAGGAAAATGGAGTCGGCTGACCCCAGCGCCAAGAAGATGAGGCTCCCGCCAGCGGCGACGCCATAGATCCCGCACCCGCAGCTGGGAGAAGCGGCGACCCTGCCCCCACCGGATCCCAAGAACTCAGAGAATCTCGGTGGACCGTGATCAGCGATCACCGGACGCCGCCCTTGGGAGATCATCTCGCTTCTCCCCACCAAGGATTGCTTCCGCACCCAAGTCCTCTCAATTGGTGGCGCCCTCTATGGCGCCAGTGCCCTTTAATCTCGATCGTCGTCACCTATCTCTCTTCAATGATTTTGAAATCCCAGAGCCATCATCTCCTCCCACCAGGGCTCCGTTCAAAGCCTCTGCATCCCGTCATGCTACCTGAGCAAGCATACCATGCCCTGCACGGTGGACGCCTAGCTGAAATCCCCTGAATTCACAGAACTACAGCTGCTTGAGTTCTACTATTCCCCTGGAAATCACATACCACATACAGAACGCCATGAACTTGTGCCCTCGGCACCGATGTCCATCTCGCGTATTTCCTCCTCTCTCCACACCGCCACCTTTGCGCTGTGCTACCTTCCAGACAATCTGGTACTAAACCTTCGACTCCCATTTCTCAAGAAACTTTCACTTGTGCGGGTTCAGATATCGGAGGCCTCATTGCACAAGATCATCCACTCCAGCTTGCCCTGCTACTGAGTGCTTGGTGCTTGTTTTCACAGTTAGAATCGGTTGTCTCCAAATAAAGTCGCCTAACCTTGTAAGAATTGGAATTTCTTTTGACGGAAGGCAGCTCATCATCCAAGATGCCCCTTCACTTCAAAGGTTGATCCTTGATTCTAGTTATTCACCGTCGCAAATAACCATCCTCTCTGCGCCTAAACTGGAGACCTTGGGTGTAATACATGATCTCTGTGCTCATTTCAATATGGTGTTTGGCTCCATAGTTCTTCAGGTACTTTATATTATCATCTACACTTGTAACCATATGCTGCATTTTAAATTTCTGCGCATAATTTATATATCATCTTGGAGTACACATTTTGTACTAATATTATGTTCTATGCTCAATGAAGAGTTTCTCCATGGATGGCCTATCAATGGTGCTGGATTCTGTCAAGATCTTATATATCCAAATGAATAGTTTTGATCTGAACAAGATTATTGGCTTGCTGCAATGCTTTCCATGTCTGGAGAAGTTGTATATAAAGGTGATAATTTCACGCACATTGGAAGCCCGCATATAGTGTACTAGAATTAACCGTTCAGCTGATGCTTTCGAAACTCTTCTTTTAGACCTTAACTATTTTCAATTTTCAGGTCTATTTAGGCAACAGGATGGGGTAAGAAAGTTATAACCAATCAGTGGATTCATAAGCATCGGGATTTTCTCACTTCTCATGAGATTCGATTGAAGACAATAACGCTAGAACGATATGTAGCTAACCGTGCAAACATAAGATTTGTCACATTCTTCCTGCTGAATGCGAGGTTACTATTGTCCATCGTGCTTAAGTTTATCAGCAGCATGGTTTTGACGGATGGGTATGTCAAGAGCAAAAAAGGAGTTTCGGTGGGCAAAAGAGCTTCGAACGTGCGGGCTTCTATTTACAACATATTGTGGTCATAATCCAATAAATTTTACGATCCAGATGTTCATTCTATGGACTGACCGATCCATTTGATCGGATCGCCAAAACAAAGTCTTTGAGTTATATGTTGTTGCCCTTTTCAATCTGGTTTTTTTTTAAACCTGATGAATAATCAACACTCGTGCTTTTGTACATTTTGTAAGCTGGAGTTAGATGTTCCTGCCCTTTTCAACTCGGCTGTGACTATCATATTTTCTTTGAAACAAGGCAAATGGCTTGCCATTCGTTTAATTTAGAGTGAAATATTGTAACAAATCACAACCAAGGGAAATAACATCACTCACGCCGGCTGCTTGAGCTCACTGTGCATTACAGAAGCCAAGTGACTAGCCCCCACCACCCCCACTAGTCAACCCTCATACTCCCCTCCGCCTGCGACTGGACCAGCGCATCTTCAACGGCTCCTGTTCGTTCCGTCCGAGGCCTCGCCGTCGTCCTCCTCCTTGCGGCCTTGGTTCGCTCGCCGTGCGTGGTGCACCGCCCTCTTGCGTTGTCAACGTCGTCAACAACCGAGAGGAACAAGGAGATGACTGTACGTGGAGAGGATGACAGTAGGGACCCACCAGCGTCATGGCAGTACGCAAGCAAGTGCCTCTATAGTACAAGCCCAAAAATATGGTTCCTCCTAATGGTTGGACATCTGGGGCTCACGCCATCGTCAACGTAGTCAATAAACGAGAGAATTACACTACGAGCGGCTGACACCAGGGACCCAGCAAGTCGCGTAGTTTTTTTTGAGGAACAAGCAGCTTTTTGGAGACAATGAGGAACAAGCAGTTGTTATTTATACTAGTTTTTGCGACAGATCAAGGTAACAACGGGGCTGTGGCCCGTCTAGCTAGGGTTTTATTTATGTTTACCACATCATGAGCCCAGTTGTGTTTTTTTCTTGCTGAAAATGGCTAGCCCAGTTCTATTTTTTAAAAGAAATACCCAAACAAGGCCTACTTGCTTTATCGGCCCTGCTGGGCTGCAAATGTTTCAAGACGAGGAGAGTTTCATTCAGTTTGCCCAGAAATGGCCTGTACATTTTTAAAATACATCAAACCGGGAATTAGTTTCATTTTTTTCATTACAAGATCTTAAATTCCATAGATTTTTATGCGTGGACAATTATTTTGATTTTATATTTATATAAATTATTTTTCAAAATAGTTTGAATGTGAATCGATATTTCTGGATTAAAAACAGTTGACCGCACCAAAATATGCAAAATTTTGTATACTTTTTAACCGTGGCCACAGTATGGGGTGTAATGCTAACAAAAAGAAGATGGGCTCCAAAAAAAAATCTTAAGAATTAGCAAATGGGTTGTACATTATTAGAAATAATGGCAGATGGGCTGTATGCTATTTTCCACAGATTTGAGGCTCACTTGTGCGCCTACTACAAGTTGACGCGTATGCTTTCATAAAAAAATGTTGACGCTTTGCAACGCCTCATCAACTTAGTCAACACACGAGAGCAAAGGATCGTTGGATATCCATCCAACGGCCGTCGTCTTCTTCAATCTCTGCTCTTCATGCTCCAGCCGCTCAAACAAGCGCCCGACGGACTGCTGCTCCCTCCTCCGCGGCCGGCTATGCTGCCGCGCAGGCCTCACGGCCCATCGTACTCCCATCGCTGGCCTAGCCATCCCTCTACTCACCCACACATGCTGTTATTCTCCGGCGACGGCAGACGAACCAGTAAACCCTCGTACTCCTCCGCGTGGGAAACAACTACCGAGAGGCCTCGCCGTCATCCACCGCCCTGGTGCTCTCGGCGCGACCTGGTCAACGTGGTCAATGAACGACATCCATCGGAAGTGGACTGTACGTGGAGAGGCTGACAGTTGGGTCCACGGCGCACGCAAGGAAATGCCTCCTTATTACGGGCAAAATAATGATTCCCCCACCTGACATCTAGGACCCACAGGAAGGGCCTCTGTATTTTGTGAAAAAAATGTTCCCCCCGCTGACAGGTCGGACCCACCAGCTATATCTTCACACGCAAGGAAGTGCCTCCTTATTAAGCCCAAAAAAATGAATACCCCCGTGCTAGCTGGGACCCACCATATTGTTGGGCTGACTTGTGGGCCTACTAAGTTGACGGGGACGGAGGGCTTTGTCAACTTAGTCAATACTCCAGTGACCATATGATGTCCATCCAACGGCCATACGGCTTCTTCAACCTCTGGTCTTCCTGCTTCAGCCGCCCAAAGCAGCGCCGGTCGTGCCGCCTGCTCCTGCCTCCCGTGGCCGGCTGTGCTACTGCCTGCTCCTGCCTCCCGTGGCCTAGCTCCGCGTCGTCCCCTTCCTAGGCCTCGCCGTCGTCCACCGCTGTGGTGCTCTCGGCACGGCGTGGTCAATGTGGTCAAAGATCGACTTCCATCGGAAGAGTACTGTACGTGGAGAGGCTGATAGCTGGGTCCACGGCAGCCGCAAGGAAGTGCCTCCTTATTACGCGGAAAATAATTATTCCTCCACCTGACAGCGGGGACCCACCGGACGGGCCACCAGTATTTTGCGAAATAAACCATTTGCCCCTGACTGCTGGGACCCACCGGACGGGCCACCGTATTTCGCGAAAAAAACGTTCCCCCCGCTGTCAGCTCGGACCCACCGGAACTGCCTCCTTATTACGCACAAAAAAATGAATACTCCCCCGGCTAGCTGGGACCCACCTTGGTGGGAGGCTGTCTTGTGGGCCTACTAAGTTGACGGGGCCGAAGGGCTTTGTCAACTTAGTCAATATGAATGATTCTAGCTGCAGTGACCGTACGATGTCCATCCAACGGCCGTAGTGCTTCTTCAACCTCTGGTCTTCTTGCTCCAGCCGCCCAAAGCAGCACCGGTCGTGCCGCATGCTCCTGCCTCCCGTGGCCGGCTGTGCTGCCGCGGAGGCCTCACCGCCCCCTACTATTCCCACCGCTGGCCAGGCCCTGCGGCGATGGCAGCCTCACACCGCAGCCGAACTAGTGAACCCTCGTACTCCTCTCCACGCGGGCTTCCACTGCCGCGTCTTCCCAGGCTCCGCGTCGTCCCCTTCCTAGGCCTCGTCGTCGTCCACCGCCGTGGTGCTCTCCACGCGGCGTGGTCAACGTGGTCAAGGAACGACTTCCATCGGAAGAGTACTGTACGTGGAGAGGCTGACAGGTGGGTCCACGGCCACAGCCTAGTTTTTTTATGATTTGCCAATTAAGTCGCTTTGTCAGGCCTGTTGGGCTGCAAATCTTTCAACACGAGGAGAGCTTTTCATTCTGCTGGCCAAGAAAATGGCTCATCAATAATGAGAAATGGGCTGTACATTTTTAAAACACATCAAACCGGCAATTAGTTTCAATTTTTTTATTTCAAGATTTTAAATTTCATTAATTTTTATGCGTGGAGAATTTGTTGGATTTTATATTGATATACATTTATTTTTAAAATCAGTTTGAATGTTAGTCGAAATTTTGGGATTAAAAACAGTTCGAACCGCACCGAAATATGCAAAATTTTGTATAATTTTTTAACCGTGGCCACAATATGGGCTGTAATGCTAACAAAAAGAATATGGGCTCCAAAAAAACCTTAAGAATTAGCATATGGTCTATAAATTATAAGAAATAATGGCAGATGGGCTGTATGCTGTTTTCCACAGATTTGAGGCATTCCTAAAAAAAGGTTGACGCACAAGCAGTGACGGTTGGATGTCCATCCAACGGCCGTCGTGCTTCTTCAATCTCTGCTCTTCCTGCTCCAGCCGGTCAAACAAGCGCCGGCGGGACCGCCTGCTCCCTCCTCCCCGCGGCCGGCTGTGCTGCCGTGCAGGCCTCACCGCCCCGCCGTACTCCCATCGCTGGCCTAGCCATCCCTCTACTCCCCACACCTGTTGTTATTCTCTGGCAACAGCAGACGAACTAGTAAACCCTCGTTCAGTCGTACTCCCCTCCGCGTGGGAAAGAACTGCTGAGTCTTCCCTGCCTCCGTGTCGTTCCCTTCCTAGGCCTCGTCGTCGTCCACCGCCCTGATGCTCTCGGCGCGGCCTGGTCAACGTGGTCAACGGCCGACATGCATCTGAAGTGGACTGTATGTGGAGAGGCCGACAGCTGGGTCCACGGCCGCACGCAAGGAAATGCCTCCTTATTACGCGCAAAATAATGATTCATCCACCTGACATCAGGAACCCACCGAAAGGGCCTCAGTTTTTCATGAAAAAAACGTTACCGCCGCTGACAGCTCGGACCCACCAGCTATATCTTCGCACGCAAGGAAGTGCCTCCTTATTACGCACAAAAAAATGAATACTCCCCCTGTTAGCTAGGACCCAGTATAGTGGCAGGCTGACTTGTGGGCCTACTAAGTTGACGGGGACGGAGGGCTTTGTCAACTTAGTCAATATGCACAATTGTAGCTCCAGTGACCGTACAATGTCCATCCAACGGCCGTAGTGCTTCTTCAACCTCTGGTCTTCTTGCTCCAGCCGCCCAAACCAGCGCCGGTCGTGCCTCGTGCTCCTGCCTCCCGTGGCGGCTGCGATCTGGCGGAGGCCTCACCGCCCTACTACTCCCACCGCTGGTCGCCATCCTCTACTCACCCACACCCCCTGTTATTCTGCGGCGACGGCAGCCTCACACCGCAGCGAACCAGTGAACCCTCGTACTCCTCTACGCGTGGGCATCCACTGCCTCGTCTTCCCCGGCTCCGCGTCGTCCCCTTCCTAGGCCTCGCCGTCGTCCACCACCCTGGTGCTCTCGGCACGGCGTGGTCAACGTGGTCAAGGAACGGCTTCCATCGGACGTGGACTGTACATGGAGAGGCTGACAGCTGGGTCCACGGCCGCAGCAAGGAAGTGCCTCCTTATTACGCGCAAAATAATTATTCCTCCACCTCACAGCGGGGACCCACCGGACGGGCCACCATATTTCACGAAAAAAACGTTTCCCGCCTGACTTCTGGGACCCACCAGCTACACCTTCGCACGCAAGGAAGTGCGTTCGGGCAAAAAAATGATTCGCCCCCCTGACTGCTAGGACCCACCAGCTACATCTTCGCACGCAAGGAAGTGCGTCCGGGCAAAAAAAAACCAAAACGATTCGCCCCCCTGACTGCTGGGACCCACCAGCTACATCTTCGCATGCAAGGAAGTGCCTGACAGTCGGGACCCACCTGGTCGAAACGTACGTAGCGTTGTCATTCTGGTCGCGAACGTGTACGTACATATATACTGGTGGATGTAGAGGCGCGCACGTGTCGTAGTAGAGGCGCACACGTAGCATGTACACGTACGTACAATGGCCAGGGTGCAAGAAAGAAAATACGGCCACGTACGTACATACGGGCAGGGTCTCTAACGCCTATCGCGCATACGTACATGGCTGGGTCGGAAAGGAGAAACAACATCGTCGTCGTGTTCATGGGGATCCAACCGACTGGGTCGGAACGGAATGCGTGGTCGTGTTCATCGGGAGGGCTTGGACGGAACAGGCGATGGAAACGAGGCCTGGCGTATCGCGCTGGCGGAGGAAACGGCCTTGTGTTCGACCGGCCACGTTAGAAACGGGGTCCTGTTGATCGGGAGGGGCCTGGCGTACCGCAAAACGGAGGAAACGGACCTCCTACGGTTGAAACGGGGGTCCTGTTGATCAGGAGGGGTGTGGCGTACCGCAAAACGGATGAAACGGACTTGTGTTGGAGCGCTATGGTCGAAACGGGGGTCCTGTTCATCGGGAGGGGTGTGGCCTACCGCAAAACGGACGAAACGGACTTGTGTTGGAGCGCTATATGGTCGAAACGGGGGGGGGGGGGGTGGGGAGGGTGTGGCGTACCGCAAAACGGGACTCCACGGGATACTGTTCATCTCCACCGTCGACCTCCTCCAGCCTCCACGGGCTACCGTCGACCTCCTCCAGGGGGTCCCTCCACCGTCTACTGTTCATCCAGCCCTACACACCACGGGGTCCTGTTCAACCACCCATCCACCGTATACTGTTCATCCAGCCCTCCACACCACGGGTTCCTGTTCATCCAGAAGCAACGCCACCACTCACCGCTCATCCAACCCCCGCAACGCCACTGTTCATCCCAGGCAGCATCGATCGGCTTCGATTAGCGCAGAGCGAAGAATCGCCCATCGGGTTCGATTAACAGCCATCGATCGATCGCTCGGGTTCAATGTCGTAACTGCAGTCTGTCGCCGGGTTCGATTAGAGCCCAACGCCTCGCTTCGGCTTGATTAGAGCTAACGCCGCACACACGTGCGTACATATGAGAGAAACGCGATCGCTCGCCCCGACCTCCCACCGTAACCGCAACTCCCAAAATTTTCCTCCCCTCGCTTCTACCACGGTTTTTCCGTCATGGATGGCCCAAAGAATGTCATGCAGCTGCGTCTCCGGCCCGCCTGGACGAAAAGCCCATTTTTGTCATGATTTTTGTCATAGAAGTAGGAGCCCACCACATCTATGATGATACCGGGTTTTGTCACAATTATCGTCATAGAAGTGTCATATGTATGACAGAAAAAAATTTCGTTCGGCCCAAAATGTCACGGATGTGTCTTTTTTTTGTAGTGATAGTTCATCACGAAGTTCTACTAACTTGGTGATGGTGATTAGAGAATTCTGTCAATCACTATCTTATCTGGAAGATTAACTCCCACTTGATTCAAGCGATTGTAGTACCGAGACAATGTGAGCACATGCTCACTGCTTGAGCTATTCTCCTCCATCTGTTAGCTATAGAACTTGTTGGAGACTTCATATCTCTCAACTCGGTTATTTGCTTGAAATATTAACTTCAACTCCTGGAACATCTCATATGGTCCATGACGTTCAAAATGTCTTTGAAGTCTCGATTCTAAGCCGTTAAGCATGGTGCAGTAAACTACTAAGTAGTCATCATATTGAGCTAGCCAAACGTTCATAACGTCTGCATTTGCTCTTGCAATAGGCCTGTCACCTAGTGGTGCATCAAGGACATAATTCTTCTGTGCAGCAATGAGGATAATCCTCGATCAGATCACGGATCCTATCCACATCATTGCTACTAACATCTTTCAACTTAGTTTTCTCTAGGAACATATAAAAAATAAAACAGGGGAGCTAAACGCGAGCTATTGATCTACAACATAGATATGCTAATACTACCAGGACTAAGTTCATGATAAATTAAAGTTCAATTAATCATATTACTTAAGAACTCCCACTTAGATAGACATCCCTCCAATCATCTAAGTGATCACATGATCCAAATCAACTAAACCATGTACGATCATCACGTGAGATGGAGTAGTTTTCAATGGTGAACATCACTATGTTGATCATATCTACTATAGGATTCACGCTCGACCTTTCGGTCTCCAGTGTTCCGAGGCCATATCTGCATATGCTAGGCTCGTCAAGTTTAACCTGAGTATTCTGCGTGTGCGAAACTGGCTTACACCCATTGTATGTGAACGTAGAGCTTATCACATCCGATCATCACATGGTGTCTCAGCAAGAAGAACTGTCGCAACGGTGCATACTCAGGGAGAACACTTATACCTTGAAATTTTAGTAAGGGATCATCTTATAAAGCTGATACGTCCATTTTGCATCATGCTTTTATATCGATATTTATTGCATTATGGGCTATTATTACATGTTATGTCACAATACTTATGCATATTCTCTCTTGTTTTACAAGGTTTAAATAAGGAGGGAGAATGTCGGCAACTGGAATTCTGGGCTGGAAAAGGAGAAAATATTATAGACCTATTCTGCGCAACTCCAAAAGTCCTGAAACTCCACGAAAGTACTTTTGGGAAATAACAAAAAATATCCAGCGGAACAAGTTCACCAGAGGGGGGCCCACCTGTCCACGAGGGTGGGGGGCGCGCCCTACCCCCCAGGGCGCGCCCCCTACCTCGTGGGGCTCCTACTGGCACTCCGATGGCCATCTTCTGCTATATGAGGTCTTTCAATGAGGAAAAAATCATAAGCAACCTTTCGGGACGAAACTCCGCCGCCACGAGGCGGAACCTTGGCGGAACCAATCTAGGCTCCGGTAGAGCTGTTCTGCCGGGGATACTTCCCTCCGGGAGGGGGAAATCATCGCCATCATCATCACCATCATCATCACCAACGCTCCTCTCATTGGGAGAGGGCAATCTCCATCAACATCTTCACCAGCACCATCTCCTCTCAAAACCCTAGTTCATCTCTTGTATCCAATTCTTGTCTCCAAGTCCGGGATTGGTACTAGTAGGTTGCTAGTAGTGTTGATTACTCCTTGTAGTTGATGCTAGTTGGTTTATTTGGTGGAAGATCATATGTTCAGATCCTTTATGCATATTAATACCCCTCTAATTATGAACATGAATATGCTTTGTGAGTAGTTATGTTTGTTCCCGAGGACATGGGAGAAGTCTTGCTATTAGTAGTCATGGAATTTGGTATTCGCTTCGATATTTTGATGAGATGTATGTTGTCTAGCCTCTAGTGGTGTTATGTGAATGTCGACTACATAACACTTCACCATTATTTGGGCCTAGAGGAAGGCATTGGGAAGTAATAAGTAGATGATGGGTTGCTAGAGTGACAGAAGATTAAACCCTAGTTTATGTGTTGCTTCGTAAGGGGCTGATTTGGATCCATATGTTTCATGCTATGGTTAGGTTTACCTTAATACTTTTGTTGTAGTTGCAGATGCTCACAATAGAGGTTAATCATAAGTGGGATGCTTGTTCAAGTAAGAACAGCACCCAAGCACCGGTCCACCCACATATCAAATTATCAAAGTACCGAACGCGAATCATATGAACGTAATGAAAACTAGCTTGACGATATTCCCATGTGTCCTCGGAAGCGCTTTTCCTTATATAAGAGTCTGTCTAGGCTTGTCCTTTGCTACAAAAAGGATTGGGCCACCTTGCTGCACTTTATTTAGTTTTGTTACTTGTTGCTCGTTACAAATTATCTTGTCACAAAACTATCTGTTACCACTTATTTCAGTACTTGCAGAGAATACCTTCCTGAAAACCGCTTATCATTTCCTTCTGCTCCTCGTTGGGTTCGACACTCTTACTTATCGAAAGGACTACGATAGATCCCCTATACTTGTGGGTCATCAAGACTATTTTCTGGCGCCGTTGACGGGAGTGAAGCGCCTTTGGTAGGTGGAATTTGGTAAGGAAAATTTATATAGTGTGCTGAAATTTCTCATCACTTGTTACTATGGAAAGTAATCCTCTGAGGGGCTTGTTCGGGCTATCTTCACCCCGACCAGTAGAGCAAAGAGTTGCTCCTCAACCTACTGAACCTATTGAAAATGAAAATGTTCCTTTTGAAGTTCCTTCGGGTATGATGGAAAAACTGCTAGATAATCCCTTTACAGGAGATGGAACAAAGCATCCTGATGAGCACCTAATATTTGTGGATGAAGTTTGTGGATTATTTAAGCTTGCAGGTATACCCGATGATGTTGTTAAGAAGAAGGTCTTCCCTTTATCTTTGAAGGGAGATGCATCAACATGGTATAGGCTATGTGATGATACGGGATCATGGAACTATAAACGAATGAAGCTGGAATTTCATCAAAAATATAATCCTATGCATCTTGTTCATCGTGATCGCAATTATATATATAATTTTTGGCCTCACGAAGGAGAAAGCATCGCTCAAGCTTGGGGGAGTCTTAAATCAATGTTATATTCATGCCCCAATCATGAGCTCCCAAGAGAAATAATTCTTCAAAGTTTTTATTCTCGGCTTTCTCATAATAATCAAACCATGCTCGATACTTCTTGTGATGGCTCTTTCATGATGAAGACTATTGAATTCAAATGGAATTTATTGGATAGAATTAAACGCAACTCTGAAGATTGGGATCTCGACGAAGGTAAGGAGTCAGGTATGACACCTAAGTTTGATTGTGTTAAGTCTTTTATGGATACCGATGTTTTCCGTAAGTTTAGCACTAAATATGGACTTGACTCTGAGATAGTAGCTTCTTTCTGTGAATCTTTTGCTACTTATGTTGATCTCTCTAAGGAGAAGTGGTTTAAATATCATCCTCCCATAGAAGTAAAAGTAGCTGCACCTACTAAAGTTGAAGAAAAGACTGTCACTTATAATGATCCTATTGTTCCTAGTTATTATGTTGAGAAACCACCTTTCCCTGTTAGAATAAAGGATCATGCTAAAGCTTCAACTGTGGTTCGTAAAAGCCATATTAGAACTTATACACCTCCTGAGCAAGTTAAAGTTGAACCTAATATTGCTACTGCTAAAGATCTCTTGGCTGATAATATTGATGTGCATGTTATTCAATTCTGCGGTGAAACCCGCTAGAATTGCCAAACCTTGTGCTAAAGATAAACATAGACCTGTGGTAGGCGTGCCTGTTATTTCTGTTAAAATAGGAGATCATTGTTATCATGGCTTATGTGATATGGGTGCTAGTGCTAGTGTTATACCTTATGACTTGTATAAAGAAATTATGCATGATATTGCACCCGCTGAGATAGAAGGTATTGATGTTACAATTAAACTTGCCAATAGAGATACTATATCACCAATGGGAATCGTTAGAGATGTTGAAGTCTTGTGTGGGAAAACTAAATATCCTGCTGATTTTCTTGTTCTCAGTTCCCCACAAGATAGCTTTTGTCCCATTATATTTGGTAGACCCTTCTTGAACACTGTCAATGCTAAGATAGACCGCGAAAAGAATGTTGTTACAATTGGTTTGGGTGACATGTCTCATGATTTTAATTTCTCTAAATTTAGTAGAAAACACCGGGAAGAAGAATTGCCTAGTAAGGATGAAATTATTGGTCTTGCTTCTATTGCCGTACCTCCTAGTGATCCTTTAGAACATTATTTGCTAGACCATGAAAATGATATGTTTATGAATGAAAGAAGGGAAATAGATGAAGTATTCTATAAACAGGAACCTATTCTGAAACATAATTTGCCTGTTGAAATCCTAGGAGATCCTCCTCCACCCAAGGGTGATCCCGTGTTTGAGCTTAAAGTGTTGCCTGATAATCTTAAATATGCTTATATTGATGAAAAGAAGATATATCCTGTTATTATTAGTGCTAACCTTTCAGAACATGAAGAAGAAAGATTATTGATAACTCTGAAGAAGCACCGTGCTGCTATTGGATATACTCTTGATGATCATAAGGGCATTAGTCCCACCCTATGTCAACATAAAATAAATTTGGAAGAAGAAGCCAAACCAGTTCGTGATCCTCAACGACGTCTGAATCCTAAAATGAAAGAAGTGGTAAGAGAAGAAATACTAAAGCTTCTGGAGGCAGGTATAATTTATCCCGTTGCTGATAGTCAGTGGGTAAGTCCTGTTCATTGTGTCCCTAAGAAGGGAGGTATTACTGTTGTTCCTAATGATAAAGATGAATTGATTCCACAAAGAATTATTACAGGTTATAGGATGGTAATTGATTTCCGCAAATTAAATAAGGCTACTAAAAAGGATCATTACCCCTTACCTTTTATCGATCAAATGCTAGAAATATTATGCAAACATACACACTATTGCTTTCTAGATGGTTATTATGGTTTCTCTCAAATACCTGTGTCGGCTAAAGATCAATCAAAGACTACTTTTACATGCCCTTTTGGTACTTTTGCTTATAGACATATGCTTTTTGGTTTATGTAATGCACCTGCTACCTTTCCAAGATGCATGATGGCTATATTCTCTGACTTTCGTGAAAAGATTTGTGAGGTTTTCATGTACGACTTTTCCGTCTATGGATCTTCTTTTGATGATTGCTTGAGCAATCTTGATCGAGTTTTGCAGAGATGTGAAGAAACTAATCTTGTCTTGAATTGGGAAAAGTGCCAATTTATGGTTAATGAAGGTATTTTCTTGGGTCATAAAGTTTCTGAAAGAGATATTGAAGTTGATAAAGCCAAGGTTGATGCTATTGAAAAGATGCCATGTCCCAAGGACATCAAAGGTATAAGAAGTTTCCTTGGTCACGCCGGATTTTATAGGAGGTTCATTAAGGACTTCTCAAAGATTTCTCGGCCTCTGACTAATTTATTACAAAAAGATATACCATTTGTCTTTGATGATGATTGTGTAGAAGCATTTGAAATACTTAAGAAAGCATTGATCTCTGCACCTATTGTTCAGCCACCTGATTGGAATTTACCCTTTGAAATTATGTGTGATGCTAGTGATTATGCTGTAGGTGTTGTTCCAGGGCAAAGAGTTGATAAGAAATTAAATGTTATCCATTATGCTAGTAAAACTCTAGACAATGCTCAAAAAAATTATGCTACCACTGAAAAGGAATTCTTAGCAGTTGTATTTGCTTGTGATAAGTTTAGACCTTATATTGTTGATTCTAAAGTAACTATTCACATTGATCATGCTGCTATTAAATATCTGATGGAAAAGAAAGATGCTAAACCTAGACTTATTCGATGGGTTCTCTTGCTACAAGAATTTGATTTGCATATAGTTGATAGAAAAGGGGCTGAGAACCCCGTTGCAGACAACTTGTCTAGGTTAGAAAATGTTCTTGATGACCCACTACCTATTGATGATAGCTTTCCTGATGAACAATTAAATGTTATAAGTACTTCTCGTAGTACTCTGTGGTATGCTGATTATGCTAATATATTGTTGCTAAATTCATACCGCCTAGTTTCACATACCAGCAAAAGAAAAAGTTTTTCTATGATTTGAGGCATTACTTTTGGGATGACCCACATCTTTATAAAGAAGGAGTAGATGGTGTTATTAGACATTGTGTACCTGAGCATGAACAGGAACAGATCCTACGCAAGTGTCACTCCGAAGCTTATGGGGGACACCACGCGGGAGATAGAACTGCACATAAGGTATTGCAGTCAGGTTTTTATTGGCCTACTTCTTCAAGGATGCCCATAAGTTTGTCTTATCTTGTGATGAATGTCAACGAATTGGTAATATTAGTAGACGTCAAGAAATGCCTATGAATTATTCACTTGTTATTGAACCATTTGATGTTTGGGGCTTTGATTATATGGGACCTTTTCCAGCCTCTAATGGATATACACATATTCTAGTTGTTGTTGATTACGTTACTAAGTGGGTAGAAGCTATTCCAACTAGTAGTGCTGATCATAACACTTCTATTAAAATGCTTAAATAAGTTATTTTTCCGAGGTTTGGAGTCCCTAGATATTTAATGACTGATGGTGGTTCACATTTTATTCATGGTGCTTTCCGTAAAATGCTTGCTAAATATGATGTTAATCGTAGAATTGCATCTCCTTATCACCCGCAGTCTAGTGGTCAAGTAGAATTGAGTAACAGAGAGCTCAAATTAATATTGCAAAAGACTGTCAATAGATCTAGAAAGAATTGGTCCAAGAAACTTGATGATGCATTATGGGCTTATAGAACTGCATATAAAAACCCTATGGGTATGTCTCCGTATAAAATGGTTTATGGAAAAGCATGTCACTTACCTCTAGAACTAGAACATAAGGCATATTGGGCTATTAAAGAGCTCAACTATGATTTCAAACTTGCCGGTGAGAATAGGTTATTTTATATTAGCTCACTTGATGAATGGAGAACCCAAGCTTATGAAAATACGAAGTTGTTTAAAGAAAAGGTCAAAAGATGGCATGACAAAAGGATACAAAAGCGTGATTTTAATGTAGGTGATTATGTATTGCTATACAACTCTTGTTTAAGATTTTTTGTAGGAAAACTTCTCTCTAAATGGGAAGGCCCCTACGTCATCGAGGAGGTCTATCGTTCCGGTGCCATAAAAATCAACAACTTCGAAGGCACAAATCCGAAAGTGGTAAACGGTCAAAGAATCAAACATTATATCTCAGGTAGCCCATAAATGTTGAAAGCAATGTTATTGAAATCGTAACCCCGGAGGAATACATAAGGGACACTTTCCAGAACGTTTCAGACTCCGAAAAGGAATAGGTATGTGGTATGGTAAGTAAACCAACTCCAAAATAGTTTTTATGGCAATATTTCTCTGTTTTGGAATATTTATAAAAATAGAAAAAATAAGTAGCAGTCCGGGAAGGACACGAGGGCTCCGCGAGGGTGGAGGGTGCGCCCTACCCCCATGGGCGCGCCCCCCTACCTCGTGGGAACCTCATGTGCCTTCCGGACTCCGTTTTCTTGCACGATACATATTTTGGTCGGTAAAAATTCATTATATATTCTCCCGAAGGTTTTGACTCCTGTATCACGCGATTATCCTCTGGTTTTGTTTCGAGTTGTTGCTGCTGCAGATTAGAGCAAGATGTCTTCTCAATTGTCAGTTGGGGAGAGCCGGGTGTCGCATCCGGCATCGAAACCAAGGGCAAACAGTGACGCTGACCACTTTGGGCCAGCAACGGAGGAAGAGATGGAGGTTGACTTGATGAGGGTAGATGCCATGAGGATCAAGAAGTCACTTCTCGCTTCCGAGCTGGGTTCACGATGGGAGAACTACAGAGCTCAACAATTCCAAACTCGGTTATCCCTTCCAATGTTAGATTTCTTTCTTATGAAAATATGAAGAGAAGTGTCACTTGTTCTCCCGCAGCTATGCAACACCCTTGGGTACAAGGAGCCTTAGCAGTTACAGGGAAGCTTCGTAAGGATATAATGGACCTCAAGCAACAAGTCAATAAGCTCGAGGAGGAGAATCGTATCCTGAAGGGCATCATCGCCAAGAATATTTCACCAACAACAAAGAAGGAGACATAATCACATGGGTATGGGCACTCCCCTTGGCAACTGCCAAGCTTGGGAGAGGTGCCCCGGTATCGTATCACCATCACAACTCCTATCTTTACCGTTTTTCTTAGTTTGATCCTATTAGTAATATCTTGATCTAGTAGAATAAAGTTTATGGCATGATCTAGTTTTGAGTTTTGCTTTATGATCTCTCTATGTAATCGAGTCTGTGAGCTATATAATAAAGATTAGTGTTGAGTCAAGGGCTTGATTGTTTTGCCATGATCTTGAGTGAATAAAAGAAAAGAGAAAAAGAATAAAAAGAAACAAAGAGATCGTATTGATCTTATCGAGAGTGATGACTTCACATAGAAAGGGTATGATGATTAAAAGTTGTTGGGAGTTGGCAGGCATAGCTTTGGTCATCGTTGCAATTAATAGGAAGTAATAAGGCAAGAGAGGTTTCACATATAAATATACTATTATTGACATCTTTTATGATTGGGAGCACTCATTAAAATATGACATGCTAAAGAGTTGATGTTGGACAAGGAAGACAACGTAATGGGTTATGTTTTCTTATATCTGAGATAAAGTATGTTGTCATGGATCATCCAACATGTTGTGCTTGCCTTTCCCCCTCATGCTAGCCAAATTCTAGACACCAAGTAGAGATACTACTTGTGCTTCCAAAACCCTTAAACCAGTTTCGCCATAAGAGTCCACCATATCTACCTATGGATTGAGTAAGATCCTTCAAGTAAGTTGTCATCGGTGCAAAGCAATAAAAATTTCTCTAAATATGTATGATTGATTGGTGTGGGAGAAATAAGCTTTATACGATCTTGTGATGTGGAAGAAATAAAAGCAACGGACTGCATAATAAAGGTTCATATCACAAGTGGCAATATAAAGTGACGTTCTTTCGCATTAAGATTTTGGCATCCAACCATAAAAGCGCATGGAAACCTCTGCTTCCCTCTGCGAAGGGCCTATCTTTTATTATTATCTTCTACCTTATGCAAGAGTCATGGTGATCTTCACCTTTCCTTTTTACACTTTATCCCTTGGCAAGCACAATATGTTGGAACGATCCTGATATATGTACCTAATTGGATGTAGGGGAGCATGAGTTATTATCATTGACATTACCCTTGAGGTAAAAGGTCGTGGGGCGAACCTATAAGCCCCTATCTTTCTCTGTGTCCGATTAAAACTCCGTAACCACAAGTATTGCGTGAGTGTTAGCAATTATGAAGGATTAGATGATAGTTGAGTATGTGGACTTGCTATTAAGCTCTGACATAGACTCTTTCTGATGTTATGATAAATTGCAATTGCTTCAATAACTGAGATTATAGTTTGTTGGTTCTCAATAAATTTTATGATTCGTACTCTGCATTGTGGATGGATTATTACTTGAGCATAAGAAATCATATGACAATATCTATATATGTTGTTGTTATGAGAATAATCATGATGCTTTCATGTCCGTATTTTATTTTTATCGACACCTCTACCTCTAAACATGGGGACATATTTATCGTTATCGTCTTTCGCTTGAGGACAAGCGAGGTCTAAGCTTGGGGGAGTTGATACGTCCATTTTGCATCATGCTTTTATATCGATATTTATTGCATTATGGGCTGTTATTACATGTTATGTCACAATACTTATGCCTATTCTCTCTTGTTTTACAAGGTTTACATAAGGAGGGAGAATGCCGGCAGCTGGAATTCTGGGCTGGAAAAGGAGCATATATTAGAGACCTATTCTGCGCAACTCCAAAAGTCCTGAAACTCCACGAAAGTCATTTTGGGAAAAAATAAAAAATATCCAGCGGAACAAGTTCACCAGAGGGGGGCCCACCTGTCGACGAGGGTGGGGGCGCCCTACCCCTGTGGCGCCCCTACCTCGTGGGCCACCGCTGGCTCTCCGATGGCCATCTTCGCTATATGAGGTCTTTCGATGAGGAAAAATCATAAGCAACCTTTGGAATGAAACTCCGCCCACGAGGCGGAACCTTGGCGGAACCAATCTAGGGCTCCGCAGAGCTGTTCTGCTGGGATACTTCCCTCGAGGGGGAAATCATCGCCATCATCATCACCAACGCCTCTCTCATCGGGAGAGGGTAATCTCCATCAACATCTTCACCAGCACCATCTCCTCTCAAAACCCTAGTTCATCTCTTGTATTCAATTCTTGTCTCCAAGTCCGGGATTGGTACTAGTAGGTTGCTAGTAGTGTTGATTACTCTTTGTAGTTGATGCTAGTTTGTTTATTTGGTGGAAGATCATATGTTCAGATCCTTTATGCATATTAATACCCCTCTGATTATGAGCGTGAATATGCTTTGTGAGTAGTTACGTTTGTTCCTGAGGACATGGGAGAAGTCTTGCTATTAGTAGTCATGTGAATTTGGTATTCGTTCGATATTTTGATGAGATGTATGTTGTCTAGCCTCTAGTGGTGTTATGTGAACGTCTACTACATAACACTTCACCATTATTTGGGCCTAGAGGAAGGCATTGGGAAGTAATAAGTAGATGATGGGTTGCTAGAGTGATGAAGCTTAAACCCTAGTTTATCGTTGCTTCGTAAGGGCTGATTTGGATCCATATGTTTCATGCTATGGTTAGGTTTACCTTAATACTTTTGTTGTAGTTGCGGATGCTTGCAATAGAGGTTAATCATAAGTGGGATGCTTGTTCAAGTAAGAACAACACCCAAGAACCGGTCCACCCACATATCAAATTATCAAAGTACCAAACACGAATCATATGAACATGATGAAAACTAGCTTGACGATATTCCCATGTGTCCTCGGGAGCGCTTTTCCTTATATAAGAGTTTGTCTAGGCTTGTCCTTTGCTACAAAAAGGATTGGGCCACCTTGCTGCACTTTATTTACTTTTGTTACTTGTTGCTCGTTACAAATTATCTTATTACAAAACTATCTGTTACCACTTATTTCAGTACTTGCAGAGAATACCTTGTTGAAAACCGCTTATCATTTCCTTCTGCTCCTCGTTGGGTTTGACACTCTTACTTATCGAAAGGACTACGATAGATCCCCTATACTTGTGGGTCATCAAAAGCTACCGCCGAACTAAGCAAAATAAGATGTATAAAAGATAAACATCACATGCAATCAAAATATGTGACATGATATGGCCATCTTCATCTTATGCCTTTGATCTCCATCTCCAAAGCATCGTCATGATCTCCATCGTCACCGGCATGACACCATGATCTCCATCATCTTGATCTATATCAATGTGCCGTCACATGGTCGTCTCGCCAACTATTTCTCTTGGAACTATTGCTATTGCATAGCAATAAAGTAAAGCAATTATTTGGCGCTTGCATCTTATGCAATAAAGAGACAACCATAAGGCTTCTGCTAGTTGCCGACAACTTCAACAAAATATGATCATCTCATACAACAACTTATATCTCATCACGTCTTGACCATATCACATCACAACATGTCCTACAAAAACAAGTTAGACGTCCTCTACTTTGTTGTTGCAAGTTTTGCGTGGCTGCTACGGGCTTAGCAAGAACCGTTCTTACCTACACATCAAAACCACAACGATTTTTCGTCAAGTATGTGCTGTTTTAACCTTCAACAAGGACCGGGCGTAGCCACACTCGATTCAACTAAAGTTGGAGAAACTGACACCCGCCAGCCACCTGTGTGCGAAGCACGTCGGTAGAACCAGTCTCGCGTAAGCGTACACGTAATGTCGGTCGAGGCCGCTTCATCCAACAATACCGCCGAATCAAAGTATGACATGCTAGTAAGCAGTATGACTATTATCACCCAAAACTCACTTGCGTTCTACTCGTGCATATAACATCTACGCATAAACCTGGCTCTGATACCACTGTTGGGGAACATAGTAATTTCAAAAGAATTCCTACGCACACGCAAGATCATGGTGATGCATAGCAACAAGAGAGGACAGTGTCGTCCACGTACCCTCGTAGACCGTAAGCGGAAGTGTTATGAGAACGCGGTTGATGTAGTCGTACGTCTTCATGATCCGACCGATCCAAGTATCGAACGCACGACACCTCCGAGTTCAGCACACGTTCAGCTCGGTGACGTCCCACGAACTCCGATCTAGTAGAGCTTCGAGGGAGAGTTCTGTCAGCACGACGGCGTGATGATGGTGATGATGATGCTACTAATTCAGGGCTTCACCTAAGCACCGCTACGATATGACCGAGGTGGATTATGGTGGAGGGGGGCACCACACACGGATAAAAGATCAGTGATCAATTGTTGTGTCTATGGGGTGCCCCCTGGCCACGTATATAAAGGATGGAGGTAGGAGGAGGCCGGCCCTCATAGGGCGCGTCCAAACTATGGAGTCCTACTAGGACTCCCTAGTCCTAGTAGGATTCCACCTCCCACATGGAATAGGAAAAAGGGAAGGGAAAAGGAGAAGGAAGGAAGGGGCGCCCCCTTTCCCTAGTCCAATTAAGACCAGTCCATGGGGAAGGGGCGCGACCACCCTTGAGGCCTTTCTCTCCTTTCCTGTATGGCCCATTAAGGCCCAATACAAATTCCCGTAACTCTCCGGTACTCCGAAAAATATCCGAATCACTTGGAACCTTTCCGATGCCTTCCAATATATCGATCTTTACGTCTCGACCATTTCGAGACTCCTCGTCATGTCTCCGATCTCATCTGAGACTCTGAACAAACTTCGGTCATCAAATCACATAACTCATAATACAAATTGTCACAGAACGTTAAGCGTGCGGACCCTATGGGTTCGAGAACTATGTAGACATGACTGAGACTCATCTCCAGTCAATAACCAATAGCGGAACCTGGATGCTCATATTGGTTCCTACATATTCTACGAAGATCTTTATCGGTCAAACCGCATAACAACATACGTTGTTCCCTTTGTCATCGGTATGTTACTTGCCCGAGATTCGATCGTCGGTATCTCAATACCTATTTCAATCTCGTTAACGGCAAGTCTCACCACTCGTTCTGTAATACATCATCCCGCAACTAACTCATTAGTTACATTGCTTGCAAGGCTTATAGTGATGTGTATTACCGAGAGGGCCCAGAGATACCTCTCCGATACTCGGAGTGACAAATCCTAATCTCGATCTATGCCAACCCAACAAACACCTTCGGAGACACCTGTAGAGCATCTTTATAATCACCCAGTTACGTTGTGACGTTTGATAGCACACAATTGTTGGAGATATGCCCTAGAGGCAATCATGTATGATGATATTTCCTATGTGTTTATGAATAAAGATAGTCCTTGGACATTATCAATGATGTGTATCAGCAAGTACGTGACTTGTTTGTGGGACTATGCATTGTATGATGACTGTCCTAAAAGGTCCCTAGTCGAAAGGGCTGTGTGGACGCAAGGCCGACTAGACTAGCATATGACACGGTCGATGGCTCGGTCTCACTAGCCATGGAGCATTGGATGCTAACCGATAATATGGACTTGGAAAGGTCTGGTCGGATTCGACATAGTCGGATCCGAGTCGAGATAAGGTCCGAGTCGGACAGACCCAACTATGAGACGCAGCGATATGTCATCTGTGAGTCTCTAGTACAACATACGTTCTATGTCCTAAGACCTGAGTGACGCATGTACTCGAGATGGTGATAGACTTGCTTTGGGCCGACCAAACGCTACTCCATGACCGGTAGTTACAAAGGTAGGTTTCGGGTTTGTCCAATCCCATGTTGCGAGACATGGTCGAGCAAGATGGGATTTGCCCCTCCGATCAGGAGAGATATACTCTGGGCCCCTCGTGTGATCCGACCAGGAACATCATGGCCATGCGACAAGGATTATGAGATAATCCGGATAGTGGTCGGTATCACTGGAACGAGAAAGAGGTCGGGCTAGCACAAGGATGACAGTCTCGCCTTGAGCCCGACAACATATATCGTGTGGCAAAAGGAATGGAAGTATGATGTACAGGTTCGCCTAACCAGCTTCATCGTCTGCTTGGTGGTCGGCACGCCTTGCTAGAGGCCGCTACCAACCGTACAGGTCGGAGGTCATCCGAACTATGACCAAGCCGACTTGAACCTAAGGGGTCGCGCGCTTAAGGGAAGGATCCTAGGAGGTCGGTTCGTAGGACACTGGTCGGATGTGATCCGAACTGGACTAGGAACGTGACCGAGTAGACTTTGGGCTTTAGGGTCCGTACGAGGCCCAAGTGTTGAGCTCGCGACGGACGCCTATATAAAGTGGAGGTGCGGCACACTCGGGATATAGAACGTGCTTTGGCCTCAGGAGGCAGATCGCTTCGGCCTCAGGAGGTTGATCGCTTCGGCCTCAGGAGCCACCTCCACTTGCCGCCGACTGTGTGATCGGACCTAGCAGTCCGCAACTCGGTGTTTCTCCCGCACGCGCGGATACCGTTAGAGGCGGTGCACTTGCGCCGCTCCGGCGAACTCGTACGTGGGATCGGACGACAGGCCGCTCGAGGGAGATCGAACGAGGAGGAGACGATCCACGCGGACGCGCTGCCCCAACTCTTCTTCCGCTGCACGGCATCGCTGGCGTCTAGTGGTAACGAACTGTGATCCATCTCCGTAGCATGTTCCTGGATGTTCTGCGCGTAGGAATTTTTAATTTGCGATCGACGCACCCTACCGTAGAACCCAACAAAGGTATCGAGCCTCTGTTATAGGATTTGGATTCAGATCGTATGCATATTAGATATGTGGAGGCGGCGATGAGATCTGTTGTCCTTGAAGAGATAGGCTATGTGCACGGTTGATGTGATCAACTGCACATGGGGATCGTTGAGGCTATGTTTTCTGTAAATCGGGATCGATGAGGTTGTGACACGATCTACCCCTACCGGTTGGTCATCCGCCATCGGGGTTAACAGTGAAACGTAAATCCGAATCCGATTCGCGATGATCGATAAGATCGGTCAGATCAGAGAATTCGGCGTGATCGGAGTTCAGATATGATCGGCGTGATCGGGACCGCCGTGTGCGTAACGCTGTGTATTTCGTACCCGCCACACAAACCGGTAGAATGCGATTCTATACTTTGTTTTGCAGGTTTGATGTGGATAGTATGGCTCATGTGTATGTGATGCATGTGTGTAATTTATACGTGGCCTGCGTGTCATGTTTGTCAGCCGGCAGGAGCCAAAGTGCTGTCATTATATTGTATAACGACCTGCGTGTCGACTTGTGACTCTATGTAAATTCATTACTAGTTGTAGTAGTTGGATAATAGAGATCAGGTTGGCGGCTTGTCGTCCCGGCGTGACAAACAAGATGGAGTTTGTAGATGGTCATCGGAGTCGGAGCCGACCTGGAAGAACGTCCATGAAGGAGCCATACTATTTCACAATATGTGTTATATTTGTGAGTGTTATGCTTCTTTGTTTCTATGCATGTTAAAATGATAGAATGATCCTCATGAATATCAAGCTTAATTGCCATCCCCGATGTTGCACCTTCGCACGCCAAGTACGCCTAGTAGTGGGCTCATAAAATTGGGGTGCTGCTGGGTGTCCTTGAATCAAGGGTTCGTGTCGGACACGGACATGCACCGCATCAGTTAACTTGACAAGGCTATCAAAACGGTTTTGGGCCTTGTGGAAAAGAAGGTTGGGAGCCGGGTATGAGATACCTTCCCGATCGGCGTGAGTCGTTAGAGATACGATTAGCAAGGAGTTGCTTACGGATAGGTATGTTGGCTAGCAGTGATGCTAAAGCTCACTAGTCGCATGCGCTAGTCGGATCCTGAATCACCGAGAGTTTGCGGAGGGATGCCAACTTCAGGGAGTATTTCTGTTTAGGCTAGAATTACTCTACATAAACACATTGCTTAGTGATTGCATATTCTCTTTGTAGATCAATGGCACCACCTGCTCAACCCAACTTTGCATTGAAATCAATTCGAAAAGGATAAACTGAATGGAACAAACTTTACCACCGGTATAGAAATCTGAGAATTGTTCTCAAGCACGATAAAAGGAACATGTTCGGAGGATCCACTTCGGAGGAACCTGCCGATAATGCTAGTGCCACAGCTAAGAATGCCTACGAAACTCGTTGATGAATCAACGAGATCAGTGTCGATGTCTGGCTTGTATGGAGCCCGATTTGCAACAGCATTTCAAAATGTTGAGGCTTACGATATGATCGAGAGTCTCAAGAGCATGTTTCGCATACGTGCTAGGACCGAAGGTTCAACGTCTGGCGATCCTTGATGGATTGCAAGCTGAAGGAAGGTGATCCATCGAGCCCACATGTGATCAAGATGATCGGATATGTGCAAGCTTTGGATCGTTTGGGCTTCCGCTCTTGGATGAGCTGGCTCTCGATGATGTTCGGGTTCTCTTCCGCCCAGCTATGGGACGCTCATCTCGAACTATCATATGCATGGCATGGATAAGAAGCTCATTGAATTGCATGGGATGCTCAAAGTGGCGAGCAGGATATTAAGAAAGGCACGATCAAGTGTTGATGGTGCAGAAATCGCTAAGTTCAAGAAGAGTTGGTCCAAGAAAAGGCTAAGGCAAAGGGCACGGAGATGGTAACCTCTGCCGCCATGCCAAGTCTGGACGGACTCAAGACCGCTTGCTTTCACCGCAAGGAGACCGGTCATTTGAAGAGAAATCAGTAGCAAGTGGCTTGCGAGCATGGCAAGAAGGCCGGAAATGCTTCTTCGTGCAAAGGTACACTTGTTGCATATGTTATAGACATTTACCTTGCTGACATACCTAGTAGCTCTTGGGTATTTGATACCGGATCGGTTGTTCATATTTGCAACTCGATGCGAGGGCTGGTAAGAACTAGGCGTGTGGCACAAGGGAGATTGACATCGTGGTCGGCAACAAAGCAAGCGTTGCTGCATTGGAGGTCGGCACGATGCAGCTCCAGCTTCCTTTCGGATTCATAATGGAATTGAATAATTGTTATTACATTCCTGCGCTTAGTCGGAACATTATTTCTGCCTCATGTTTGATGAGTCAAGGTTATGAATTCAATTTAAAGGACAATGGTTGTTCGATATTTTTGAATGGTATGTTCCAAAGCTATGCACCCATTGTTGATGGGTTATTTATATTGAATCTAGAACAGGAACCGGTCTATAACGTAAATGTCAAGAGGCATAAGCCTAATGAGATAAATCCGACATACTTCTGGCATTGCCGGCTTGGACACATTAGTCTGAAACGCATGAAGAAGCTCCATGATGATGGGCTCCTAACTTCGTCCGACTTCGGGTCGTTCGAGACATGTGAATCATGCTTGCTCGGCAAGATGACTAAGTCTCCTTTCGCAAAGAGTTGCGAGAGGCGTCCGAGCTATTGGAACTTATACATAGTGATGTGTGGTCCAATGAGCACAACTGCCAGAGGTGGCTATCAAGATTGCCGTGACTTTTACCGACGACTTGAGTAGATATGGATATATCTATTTGATGAGGCACAAGTCGGAGACTTTTGAAAAGTTCAAAGAGTTTGAACGAGGTTGAGAATCAGCTCGGCAAGACTATAAAGCTTCGCGATCTGATCGTGGAGGTGAGTACATGAGCCAGAGTTTGATGATCATCTGAAAAGTCGAGGTATAGTACCTCAGCTCACACCTCCTGCACGCCACGAGAAACGGCGTGTCGAACGGAGGAATAGGACCTTGTTGGACATGGTCCGGTCTATGATGAGCAAATCGGATTTACCCTTGTCATTTTGGGGATACGCCTAGAAACTGCAGCTTTCACACTTAATAGGGTACCATCAAAATCCGTAGACAAGACACCGCATGAGATGTGGACCGGAAGAGTCCCGCTTGTCTTTTCTAAAGATTTGGGGTTGTGAAGCATTTGTCAAGCGACTTATGTCGACAAGCTTACACCCAAGTCGGATAAATGCATATTCATGGGATATCCGAGGGAAACCTTGGGATATAGCTTCTACAACCGGAAGAGAACAAAGTGTTTGTTGCTCGAACGGGTTTTCCTTAAGAAAGAGTTTCTCGGTCGGGAGGCCAGTGGGAGGACGGTTCGACTCAAGAAATTCGAGGACCACTCGGGACGGCTCGGCTGGTGATGAGATCATACCGAGTCGGTCGGGGAACCCAGTAGTGGAAGCGGCACCGAACCACGAAGGTCGGAGAGATTGCGCAGAGTGCATGATGTATTGTTGCTAGAAAGCGACGAGCCGGCCACGTATGCGGAAGCGATGGTGAGCCCAGATTCCGAGGCATGGCTAGAGGCCATGAGATCCGAGTTAAAGTCCATGGATGAGAATCAAGTCCAGGACTTGGTTGATCCGCCACCGGCGAATCGCCATTGGTTGCAAATGGGTCTTTAAAAGAAAACCGATGTGGATGGAAATGTTCAGATCCACAAAGCTCGGCTTGTCGCTAAAGGTTATGGACAAGTTCAAGGAGTTGACTACGACGAGACTTACTCGCCGGTAGCGATGCTGAAATCGGTAAGGATCATACTAGCTATAGCTGCATATTTCGATTACGAGATATGGCAGATGGATGTCAAGACGGCTTTCCTTCATGGAAATTTAACCGAGGACGTGTATATGATACAGCCCGAGGGTTTTGTCGATCCGACTAGCACTAGTAAGGTATGCAAGCTCAAGAGATCCATTTATGGGTTGAAGCAAGCATCTCGGAGTTGGAACATTCGTTTTGATGAGGTCGTCACTGGTCTCGGTTTCATCAAAAGTGAAGAGGACTCTTGTTTATACAAGAAGTTAAGTGGGAGCTCGATAGTGTTTTTGATCTTGTATGTGGACGACATACTATTGATCGGGAACGATGTTTCGATGTTAAACTCGGTTAAGGGATCATTGAATGGCAAGTTTTCAATGAAGGACCTTGGTGAGGCAGTCTATATTTTAGGCATTAAAATCTATAGAGATAGATCGAGGAGGCTGCTCGGCTTAAGCCAGAGCACGTACATAGATAAAGTGTTGAAGCGGTTCAACATGAGTGAGGCGAAGAAAGGGTTCTTGCCGCCTCACATGGTATAAGGCTAAGCGAGACTCGAGTCCCTCGACATCGATGAGCGAAGCAGGATGAGTAGGATTCCGTATGCCTCAAAGAATCGGATCCATCATGTATGCCATGATATGTACAAGGCCTGATGTTGCTTTTGCAATAAGCCTAACAAGTAGATACCAGGCCAACCTGGTGAGAGTCACTTTGGCAGCGGTAAAGACTATTTTGAAGTACCGAAAAGGACTAAAGAGATGTTCCTAGTTTATGGAGGTGAGGAAGAGCTCGTCGTAAGGGGTTACGTCGATGCTAGTTTCCAAACCGACAGAGATGATTGCCGATCACAGTCTGGATTCGTGTACATCCTGAACGGAGGAGCAGTGCACTAGATGAGTTCCAAGCAGGATACGGTGGCCGATTCTACCACAGAAGCCGAATACATTGCGGCTTGTGAAGCTGCAAAGGAAGGTGTTTGGATCCGGCATTTTCTGGATGATCTTGGTATTTTCCCAGCCTCGGTGAAACCGTTGGACCTTTATTGTGATAATTATGGTGCCATCGCACAAGCCAAGGAGCCGAGGAATCACCACAAGGTCAGACACATAGACCGGAAATATCACCGATACTGAAAGATCGTAAGAATGGTGATGTAGAGTTATGCAAGATTCACACGGATGCAAATGTTGCAGATCCGCTGACTAAGCCGCTTCCACAACCCAAGCATGAGGGGCACGTTAGAGCTATGGGCATTCGATGCCTATTTGATTGACTCTAGTGCAAGTGGGAGACTGTTGGAGATATGCCCTAGAGGCAATCATGTATGATGATATTTCCTATGTGTTTATGAATAAAGATAGTCCTTGGACATTATCAATGATGTGTATCGCAAGCACGTGACTTGTTTGTGGGACTATGCATTGTATGATGACTGTCCTAAAAGGTCCCTAGTCGAAAGGGTTGTGTGGACGCAAGGCCGACTAGACTAGCATATGACACGGTCGATGGCTCGGTCTCTCTAGCCATGGAGCATTGGATGCTAACCGGATAATATGGACTTGGAAAGGTCTGGTCGGATTCGACATAGTCGGATCCGAGTCGAGATAAGGTCCGAGTCGGACAGACCCAACTATGAGACGCAGCGATATGTCATCTGTGAGTCTCTAGTACAACATACGCTCTATGTCCTAAGACCTGAGCCGACGCATGTACTCGAGATGATGATAGACTTGCTTTGGGCCGACCAAACGCTACTCCGTGGATCGGGTAGTTACAAAGGTAGGTTTCGGTTTGTCCAATCCCATGCTGCGAGACATGGTCGAGCAAGATGGGATTTGCCCTCACGATCGGGAGAGATATACTCTGGGCCCTCGTGTGATCCGACAAGGAACAGCATGGCCATGCGACAAGGATTATGAGATAATCCGGATAGTGGTCGGTATCACCGAACGAGAAAGAGGTCGGGCTAGCACAAGGATGACAGTCTCGCTTTGAGCCCGACAACATATATCGTGTGGCAAAAGGAATGGAAGTATGATGTGCAGGTTCGCTTAACCAGCTTCATCGCTGCGCTTGGTGGTCGGCACGCCTTGCTAGAGGCTGCTACCAACCGCATGGTCGGAGGTGATCCGAACGTGACCAAGCCGACTTGAACCTAAGGGGTCGCGCGCTTAAGGGAAGGAACCCACGAGGTCGGTTCAGAGACACCGGTCGGATGTGATCCGAATCGGACTAGGAACGTGACCGAGTAGACTTTGGGCTTTAGGGTCCGTACGAGGCCCAAGTGTTGAGCTCGCGACAGACGCCTATATAAAGTGGAGGTGTGGCACACTCAGGATATAGAACGCGCTTTGGCCTCAGGAGGCAGATCGCTTCGGCCTCAGGAGGTTGATCGCTTCGGCCTCAGGAGCCACCTCCACTTGCCGCCGACTGTGTGATCGGACCTAGCAGTCCGCCGCTCGGTGTTTCTCCCGCACGTGCGGATACCGTTAGAGGCGGTGCACTTGCGCCGCTCCGGCGAACTCGTACGTGGGATCGGACGACAGCCGCCGAGGGAGATCGAACGAGGAGGAGACGATCCACGCGACGCGCTGCCCCAACTCTTCTTCACTGCACGGCACTCGGCGTCTAGTGGTAACGAACTGTGATCCATCTCCCATAGCATGTTCCTGGATGTTCTGCGCGTAGGAATTTTTAATTTGCAGTCGACGCACCCTACCGTAGAACCCAACAACAATGTGTTCCTCCGGTATTTAGGAGTTGCATAATCTCATAGTCATAGGAACATGTATAAGTCATGAAGAAAGCAATAGCAACATACTAAACGATCAAGTGCTAAGCTAATGGAATGGGTCAAGTCAATCACATCATTCTGTAATGATGTGATCCCGTTAATCAAATGACAACTCATGTCTATGGCTAGGAAACTTAACCATCTTTGATTCAACGAGCTAGTCAAGTACAGGCATACTAGTGACACTCTGTTTGTCTATGTATTCACACATGTACTAAGTTTCCAGTTAATACAATTCTAGCATGAATAATAAACATTTATCATGATATAAGGAAATATAAATAACACCTTTATTATTGCCTCTAGGGCATATTTCCTTCAGTAGGATCATACTTCTCTTGTTGAGGAACAAACTTCGTCTTGGGGTATTGATCTTCTTCCCACTCAACTCCATTGGCATTGAACTTTCATTCAAAACCAACACCTTGATTCTTCCGGTGCCTTCCTTGCTTGCATAAAATTTCCTCAAATTGCTTACTCCCGGCAAGGCTATTGTAAACACCTTTCTCTGTGATTCCCTTCCATAAGCTATTTTCTTGCTCAAGTGTAACTTGGCTAAGAGAATCATTAGTGGAATCAAGAGAACTACTAGAGGCAACAACATTGGATTTAACATGATTGTTGTTACTACTAGAAGAAGAATCTTTCTTACTCTTGTTGCTAGATATAACTTGTGGCATGTAAGTAGACAAGAGTAAACGCTTGGCAATGTAAGAAGAATAAAAAAATTTCTTGCGAAGATCATCATTGATCGCTTTTAAGAACCCATGCTCTTGCTCAAGGTTGAGCTCTTCAAAGTGTAACTTCTCATGAGTCTTTAAAAGTTCTCGATGATCTTCCAAGGTAGTTTCATGAGCTAACTTAAGAGTGGTTAGTTCTTTAGTTAGACGCTCAATCTCCTTCTTATCATCATCATTCGTTTTATCTTGATTAGCATGATTAACAGCAAGTTCATCATAGTTTTCATCACTAGAGTTGTCAACAAGTAAATCATCATCACCTACAAATCATCTTCATCACTACTGAAATCAACATACTCGGGGTGTGATAACTTTGGGCCTTTAGCCATGAAGCAGCTCCCAATTCCTTCATTTGGTGAGTCAAATATGTTGTAGGAGTTGGTTGACACAAGTGCTAGACCGGCAACACCTTATTCTTGAGTATATTCTTGTAGCAATTACGCTCACGACTTGAAGATCTTTTGTCATTGTAGGACCTTGACTTGGAACTTCTTTCCTTGCTTCTACTCTTGTAGAAGTTGTTGAAGTTCTTCACCATTAGGCTCAATTCCTCATTGAAGGTTTGTTTCTCACTTGATGATGTAGGAGCATCACATGAGGCTTTGTAAGCACCACTTGACTTGTTGTGAAGCTCTTCCTTATCCTTGAGTGACATCTCATGAGCAACAATTCTTCCAATGACTTCCGTTGGCTTGAGGTCTTTGTAATTGGGCATCATTTGGATCAATGTGCACATGGTATAATATTTTCCATCCAAGGCTCTTAGGATCTTCTTGATGATGAATCTATCGGTCATCTCCTCACTTCCTAAGCTGGCAATCTCATTTGTGATGAGAGCAAGCCTAGAGTACATTTCAGCGACACCTTCACCATCCTTCATTTTGAACTTTTCAAGTTGACTTTCAAACACATCTGAGGGAGTCCCGGACTAGGGGGTGTCCGGATAGCCGGACTATCATCTCGGCCGGACTCCAAGACTATGAAGATACAAGATTGAAGACTTCGTCCCGTGTCCGGATGGGACTTTCCTTGGCGTGGAAGGCAAGCTTGGCGATACGGATATGTAGATCTCCTACCATTGTAACCGACTCTGTAACCCTAACCTATCCGGTGTCTATATAAACCGGAGGGTTTTAGTCCGTGAGGATCTAACAACAATCATACCATAGGCTAGCTTCTAGGGTTTAGCCTCCTTGATCTCGTGGTAGATCTACTCTTGTACTACCCATATCATCAATATTAATCAAGCAGGAGTAGGGTATTACCTCCATCGAGAGGGCCCGAACCTAGGTAAAAACATCGTGTCCCTTGTCTCATGTTACCATCCGCCTAGACGCACAGTTCGGGACCCCCTACCCGAGATCCGCCGGTTTTGACACCGACATTGGTGCTTTCATTGAGAGTTCCTCTGTGTCGTCGCCATCAGGTAGGATGCCTCATCTCGTCTTTAAAGACGACACTATCGCCAAAGAAGCCTTGGCCACTGGTCAGACTCTTCGGCTAGGTGGTTTTCTCATGACCGCTAGTTCGGCCACCGCGCCGACGATGACCTCTTGAGTCATCGAAACCAATCTCCATGTTAGTTCGGAACTTGCCGAACAGTTAGATCCGATCGAGCTCTCCTCCGTAAACGAGCTCTTGGATCGCATCGCCGCCCTGGGAGTCGCCACAGACTACGACCGGATCGGGCCTAAAACCGATTTGAGAGAGATCAACTCTCCCCAGGCTACCCATCATGTCGCTGTGATAGAGGAGCAATGCGGCGATTCTTCTTCTATCTTAAGGACTAGTTACGTCCGGATTCCCGATCCCTCCATGCCGGACTCCCGCAGAGGGACGGATGTCAATCAAGCCCTGAACTTAAAGTCAGGCAGGGGGTTGGATTCACTGGATAACACTCAAAAATCCAAACTTCCGAAGTTCGAAACTTCCCGCCCCCGAGTCCTAAATTGGGGGGGTTCGGATCCATTCCACCCGCCCACCCAAACATTCGTGATCTATCCCGAATTCGGCAAGAGCCCGCTGAAACAGTACATCATTACTGGGCCAGATTCCTCCTGGTTATGGACAGGATAAAGGACTGCGAGAGAAGGACGCAATCCCAATTTACTGCAAAAATTGCACTGACAAGGGAATCCTAAACGCCATAAGTCGTCGCAAAATTACACGCTTTGCCGACTTGGTGACCATAGTACAAAAGTACTATGCGATGGAGAGCGCCTGGAAAACGAAAGTAAATTTTGGGATAATCCGGCCACGAATACATCCCTAGTCCGAAATAAAAGGGTGCATCATTACCAAGCACCTGGGCTAAACACCAAAAAACCAAAACCCCCTAAAGGGTACGGAACCGTACTAGAGGGTTGGCTAAACGGACCCTGCGAAATTCATAGCACAGAGGGCGCCACTCCAACTCATAGTCTTCGAGCATGTTGGATACTACGGCAGGTGGCCAAAAGTGGCGAAGAGCTTCTAGCTTCAGAATCCCAGCCCAGCAACACCAGTACGGTGTTAACAGTCTTCGAGACTTTCGCATCAAACAACATGCGAAAACAAACACTCCGCAACCTTGTCGAAGTCTACCAAGTAGCAACAATAAATCCATGGAGTGACACGGCTATTACCTTTAATGCCAGTGATGAACCTAAATTCCGAACAGCCCGAGCACCAGCCGCATTGGTCCTCAGTCCAATAGTGGACGACTTTCGCCTTACTAAGGTACTCATGGATGGCGGCAGCGGACTAAACCTCATCTACGAGGAAACCCTCCGAAAAATGGAAATAGACTGGAACCACATTGAGCGAAGCAGCACAACCTTTAGAGGAATAATCCCTAGCCGAGAAGCATGCTGCACAGGAAAAATCACACTGGACGTAGTGTTCGGCTCGCCGGACAATTACAGGTCCGAGGAGGTCACATTTCAAGTGGCCCCATTCAGCAGCGGATATCATGCTTTATTAGGACGAGAGGCATTCACAATTTTTCAAGCTATACCCCATTATGGGTACATGAAGCTTAAAATGCCCGGACCTAACGGAATCATCACTCTCGCTAGTGATCTGAACATAGCACTCCGCGCCGAAAACAAGACGGCCGCACTAGCCCTCGAGGCACTATCCGAAGCCCTAGCGGCTGAGGAACTCACCGCGATGCGCTCCACAGTGAACAGGGACGATGTGATACTTGATAAAAGATCCAAGTCCACCTCTTTTAAACCAGCGGACGAAATAGTCAAATTCCAAGTCCACCCAACGGACCCTGCAAAGACGGCCTCCATCGGGGCACAATTAGACCCTGATGTAGACGCCGCACTACGAGAATTTCTACGAGAAAACTGGGACATTGCCTGGCACCCTTCAGACATGCCAGGAATCCCACGTCGGCTGGCCGAGCACGGCCTAAATATCCTAAAAGGATTCAAGCCAGTCAAACAGGTTCTTCGGCGCTTTTCCAAACCCAAGAGACAGGCCATGGGAGAGGAGCTAGCCAAACTTTTGGAAGCCGGATTCATCAGAGATATAAAACATCCGGACTAGCTAGCAAACCTGGTGATGGTACCAAAGAAGGATAAATCCTGGCGCCTATGTGTTGATTTTAAAGACCTTAATAAGGCTTGCCCAAAGGATCCCTTCCCCCTCCCTCGAATTGATCAAATTATTGACGCTACAGCAGGACACGATTCATTGTGCTTCCTTGATGTGTACTCCGGCTACCACCGAATCAAGATGGCGGAGCCAGACCAAGCTGCAACAGCATTCATCACTCCATACGGCCCGTTCTGCTTCAACACAATGCCCTTTGGGCTCAAGAACGCCGGCGCAACATATCAGCGCATGATCCAGACATGTCTGGCAAACCAGATCGCCAAAACAGTGGAAGCATATGTAGATGACGTGGTCGTCAAAACCAAGCACGTCGAAACTCTAGTAGACGACTTGAGGCTCACATTCGACAATCTTCAAAAATATGACATCAAGCTCATTCCGGAAAAATGCGTCTTCGGCGTTCCAGCCGGAAAGCTCCTGGGCTTCATTGTGTCCGGTAGAGGAAACGAAGCAAACCCAGCCAAGATCCGAGCTCTGTCACAATTGGATATTCCAAAAGACCTCAAACAAATACAAAATTGATTTGCATGCGAGGCGGCTCTAAGCCGCTTTATTTCCCGCTTGGGAGAAAAGGCGTTACCCTTTACCGCCTCCTCCGCCATTAATCAACACTTCGAGGGATGATGCGCCACGGCCGGACTCAAGAGATAAAAGCCATATTGGCAACAAACCCGGTCCTGGCCACGCCCAATGTGGGCGAACCAATGCTATTATATATCACCGCAACACATCAAGTTGTCAGCACGGTGCTCGTTGTCGAACGAGAAACGGACGGACACCGGTTCCCTCTTCAAAACCAGTTTACTATGTGTCCACCGTCCTAACTCCATGCAAGTCCCGTACCCACACTATCAAAAGATAGCATACGCGGTGTTCATGGCATTCGGAAGCTGCGACACTACTTTCAAGAGTGTTCGATAACGGTAGCCTCCGAAGTACCTCTTAATGACATTATAAACAACCGCGACGCGACGGGCCGGATTGCTAAATGGGCCATAGAGCTCCTTCCATTCGACATAACCTACAAGCCACGACGAGCTATCAAGTCGCAGGTTTTGGCCGACTTCGTGGCCGAATGGACCGTTGAACTCCCTAAAGAGTACGGCGATACTCCAATTGATCATGCACTTTGATGGCTCCAAATGTTGGCGGCACGGGGGCTGGCGTCGTCCTAATGTCCCCAACCGGGGACACAGTCCAATACGTCCTTCAGATAATGTATACGGACTCCAACAACGCAGCCAATATGAGGCCCTTCGCACGCCCTCCGGATGGCGATCTCCATGGGCATTCAACGCCTAGAGGTGCGCGAATTCAACCTCGCAATATCTCAAATAAATGGAGACTTTGATGCCAAAGATCCGAAAATGGCAGCATACCGCAATGCGGTCCTAAAATGTCAAGACGGTTCAAGGGCTCAATTTCATCATATAGCCCGGATAACAACCAGCGGTGGATATATTGGCACGCATCGGTGCAAAACGCGATGTCGCCCCACCCAATATCTTTCTCGAACGGCTGTTCAAGCCATCCGTATTATGGGAAGGAGTCCGCAAAACAATCCGACCCAACCGCACCGCCTCGATGCGAACACTCGACACAACCGAGGCTCGCCCCGAGATAACACCTCCGCCACGAAATAATGGCGGTTATCGCCTGCGGACGGAACCATTCCTAGCCTACCTAACTAGGCAGGAACTCCCCGAAGACCAAAATGAGGCTTGCTACATAGTACGGCGATCTAAAACCTATAAAGTCCATGAGGGAGAGCTTTATAAGAAAAGCACTACCGGAGTCCTTCAAAGGTGTATCTCCGAAGAGGAAGGGCGAAACCTCCTGGCTGAAATTCATGCCGGACTGGGTGGGCACCACGCCGCAGCCCGGGCCCTTCTAGGCAAGGCCTTCCGTACAGGATTTTATTGGCCGACGGCCCGGGCAGATGCACAGGACTTAGTCCAACGATGCGTCGGTTGCCAGCTTTTTGCTAACCAAAGCCACATGCCACCCACCGCCCTTAAAACTATACCCATCACCCGCCGTCATGTCCAGGGGCTTGACATGGTTGGACCCCTTAAGGGAGGAACCCACAAGCAAAAATACCTATTGGTCATGGTGGATAAATTCACCAAATGGATAGAGGCCAAGCTCGTTAAAACGGCGAATCCGGACCAGTGATAGACTTCATATCAGGGGTAGTGCACCGTTACGGTGTCCCCACAGTATCATCGCTGATAACGACACCAACTTCACGGCCGATGAGGTCAAATTATGGTGCAAAAACATGGGCATCAAGCTCGATTACGCCTCAGTCTATCACCCTCAAACCAACGGCCAAGTCGAACAAGCAAATGGTCTAATCATGAGCGGCATTAAACCTAGACTAGTGCGGTCCCTCAAGGAATCTAACACGCACTGGGTTGAGGAGCTCGACTCCGTACTCTGGGGGCTGCGGACCACACCGAATCGTACTACCGGATTCACACCATTCTTTATGGTGTACGGCGAAGAGGCAGTCTTGCCCTGCGACATAATACATGACTCACCTCGCGTGCGCATGTATGAAGAAAGAGAAGCCGAGCTCGATCGGCAGGATAGTTTGGACGCATTGGAGGAGGAGCGCGACGTGGAAAAAGCTCGTTCCGCATTCTATCAACAGCAGGCTCGAAGATATCAAAGCAGGGAAGTACGGGCCAAAGCTTATAACGTTGGCGAACTAGTTCTACGCCTGCCGGACAAGAAAAAGGACAAACTCAAGCCCAAATGGGAAGGTCCCTTCATCATCGACCAGGTCCTGACCGGCGGAACATACCGTCTGTGAAACGCATCGGATAACCGACTCGAGCTGAAACCATGGAACGCAGCCCGTCTACGAAGATTCTACGCCTAAACGCCGGACTCCAAGTTCGTCTCCTTCCTCCGTCCACATTTTCTATTTTTGATGTCTTTTATTTCTCTCCTTCCTCCTCCTTCTTCTTGAAGCCTCTAGAGGCTCGCTTTGCCTTTTTCAAGATACTTGACGCCGCTGTCCGCGCTCATTATACACGGGGCTTCTTTCACGAAGCTTATTTATACGGCTTCATGCCCAACACATGCGTTAAACTTCCGCATGTACCTTTTATTCACCATTATATGCATCGATATGACTTAAGTTTTGGCCAAGCTTAGGTTGCTCGGCTCCATGCTTACCCCTCGCTCCCGATTGTTCGGCTAGGTGGTAAAGGGAGCACCTCTGCGATTGTTACTGCCAGGTCAGCCGGATGTGTACCTCAGACTGGGTGAAGCCGAAAGCTAGCGTTCTTAAGGGAATATTCGGTCGAGGAATTGAAAGATGATTTTTAATTATTTACCTATCTGCCCCCAGATGATTTTCTGCTTTCATAGCAGCTTTGACATGCACTTTAGGGCATGCATCCCAGCGAAAGGAACCCTTAACGGAACTATTCTCCCTGGAAGATGTTTCTTACTACCCATGTAATATAACATAACTAGTTGGGCACTTGTCTGATATAGCAATCAGGACCCCTATGCCTTGTCTCCATGCATACCTCGGTTCTTATATAACCACGACGGTATTCGGACACACTCCGGACTATTGGGTCCTGAGGTCGAAGCAAAAAGGTCCGCTATGAAAAACGATCTACAATCCGGCTAGAAGACATTTTTTTCATGTCATATTTTTACATAGTCAACTCGACTCATTGTATTACTCCTCAATGCCATCTAATAGGCTATCTAATTTACAATCTTGTTGAATACTTGGCGCCAATTCTACTTGGCCGTACACTAACTTACAGAGATCTCCATCCCATCAGCCCCACAGTCCGACCTTGGCCATGTGGTTTGGGTCAACCGTGTACCGCGTCTTTACCATGGCCCAGCCTCCTCGGCGCCTTTGACGGCAGGCCGATATCTTCCATAGTCGGAAGCGCCGCCGTGCTCCTGAGCCGCTCTACCAGCTCCCCAATGCCTTTGGGCGGGGAGATAGATGGCCACAAGGCCTGGCCGACGCCTTTCATCACCGCCGGACTCGTTCGTGCAGGTGGACGCATTCGGGAAGAAGATCACCCAAAGAATCGGGCATCTCCTCCTCGGACGACCTGTGAGCAAACCTACATACATGTTTATGTTAGTCGCCTTCCTCGCCGAACTCTTTCACAGTTCGCTCAAGCACTTATCGAAAATGCCGCGACGAAGCCGCCGATTCTCCTTTACGGAGTCGCATAACCGGGCACGAACATCCTTTAGTTCCTCACCCAGTTTGGTGTTGGCATCTTGGAGGTTATTTTTCCCGCCGCACTGTAAGCACGCCTCGCCGCCTTTAGCTGGCGCAAGAGCTATTGCTTGTCCGGATCTAGTCCGTGCCATCTGCAATATTTTTGTCGATCTACACACCCGCCGCACTTCATAAAC
The DNA here is from genome assembly GCA_021605205.1 of Aegilops longissima. Taxonomy (NCBI): domain Eukaryota; kingdom Viridiplantae; phylum Streptophyta; class Magnoliopsida; order Poales; family Poaceae; genus Aegilops; species Aegilops longissima. Next base: position 254,304,760 of record CM038678.1, read on the forward strand.
TATTTATCTTTTGAAGCGATATTACCGAGGGGTCTCTGTGGCTCCCCAGAGCGGCTAGTGCGGCCTCAAGTTGGTCCTTGCACTCTTCAAGCTCCCGGGACAGTCGGGTACTCTTTTTGTAAGATCCAGATAACAAATGATCCTTAAATCAGTTATTCTAACTATTTCAAGTCTCGGGCTACTCGCATATATAATCACAAATTTCCTTACCCGTATGTCCTTTACATACTGCTCCATGGCTCGCTAGACCATCTTGAGCGGCACGGAGGTGCGATCTCCAATTGAAGGCATTAAAGGCCTCTTGGGAGAAACATACACGAAGAACTGTCCGTGGCGCTTTGTGATTCAAGGCGCTCTCCACCTTGGAGTTGGTGGCGGACAATCTGTCGGCATCCACTGTCGGAGGAGCATCCGACGTATGCCTTGTGTTCGCCTCCGCTTCTGGACCTGGCTTTGGAGCCTGGCCGGCGGAGGTTCGATCAGCAACCTCTCCGGAGTCAGTCCGGCGAGCGCTCTTTTTCCTGAAAAGAGTGTCATCGTTAGTATGCCTTCTAGGAATCAATCCTAGGAACATGGTGACACGCCATACCGTTGCGGCGGAGTTTCGATCCGGACCGCACTTTTTTTCTGCGGGGCCAGACGCCCCTTGTTGGCTAGTCAGCTGGCTCGGCTTCCTGCCTCGAAGGTACCCCCTGCGAAACACATACGGTGATCAAAAATAAGCATGGATGGGTCATTATCAGGGTTTTGGGATCTCGGTCTCAGTTACCTATGAGGCTGGAAGTATTCCGGGGTAATCAGCCGTAATGGAAACCAAAGCATTGTCGATGCTGAGTTGGTAGAACACCCCGTCGATCAACTCCACCTTTATATCCGGATCCTCTTCGGAGGCCGGATCGAGGGACCGTTCTGGATCCTCGGGTTGTGGGGGCGGGCTGTGTATCTTCTCCATAGTCTGGCGCAGTTCCTGCACAGAAACCATGAAATGAGATATTTAACCACGGGAACATGGATCGGACAGGTCACAAAGATGTTTGCTTACCCAGCTTCGAGGATTATTCGAAGAAAACTCCTTCGGATTGACGCGAGGAAATCCTCCTCCTCCCTTTATACATGGCGCACAAGATCTTCACCAGTTCGGTGACCGATCCCGGCCCTTTGCGGCCATGGCGGGAGGCATCATCCTCCCCGTTGAAGTCCCACATGGGGTGGCCCCTATATTGGAGCGGCTGCACTCCCCTCATCATGGTCAATCCGGCATGAGCCAGTAACCTTATTCGGCTCATCAAATAGAGGACATCCCGGTCATCTTCCCTCCGGGGGCTTCGAGGGCGCCAGCTTAGGTGCTTCTTCAGAGGAGCATTGCTAAACTCCGGAAGGCCGATCCGAACAGATCCGCAGCGGACGCCCTCCATGTAAAACCATTACAAGGCCAGTCTTCGGACGCCTTCTTCGGGGTTCCGGATAGGTATCCAGTCCCGGCGATGCGCCATAGCTCGGCTCCGCCCACTTCATATATTGACCCCTCATAAGAACAGGGTGCTAGGCAGAATAATCTCTTCCACAGCCCGAAATGCATTCATTCAAACACATGGAAGATGGCCATTATTGGGCATAGAAGCCAAGGAGCGCAGCATTTATTAGAAGCCGGACACTATTCGACAAGTATATGGAATTTGTAGAAGAACCCGCCTCGCAATGCCGAAGACAATCAACACGCCAGACTCATCGTCATGGAAGCCTGGTTCGGGGGCTACTGAGGGAGTCCCGAACTAGGGGGTGTCCGGATAGCCGGACTATCATCACGGCCGGGCTCCAAGACTATGAAGATACAAGATTGAAGACTTTGTCCCGTGTCCGGATGGGACTTTCCTTGGCGTGGAAGGCAAGCTTGGCGATGCGGATATGTAGATCTCCTACCATTGTAACCGACTCTGTGTAACCCTAACCTATCCGGTGTCTATATAAACCGAAGGGTTTTAGTCCGTGGGGACTAACAACAATCATACCATAGGCTAGCTTCTAGGGTTTAGCCTCCTTGATCTCGTGGTAGATCTACTCTTGTACTACCCATATCATCAATATTAATCAAGCAGAAGTAGGGTATTACCTCCATCGAGAGGGCCCGAACCTGGGTAAAAACATCGTGTCCCTTGTCTCCTGTTACCATCCGCCTAGACGCACAGTTCGGGACCCCCTACCCGAGATCCGCCGGTTTTGACACCGACAACATCCAATTTGGATTCCTTGACGGAGTCGGTACCTTCGTGCATATCAATCAAAGTATCCCAAATTTCCTTTGCATTCTCAAGACAGCTGATTTCGTTGAATTCTTTAGGGCACAATCCGTTGAAGAGGATATCTCATGCTTGAGCATTGTATTGCGGCATCTTCAACTCTTCCGCGGTAGCTTCACGGTTTGGTTCTCTCCCATCACAGAATTCACCTTGCAAGCCAATACACACAATAGCCCAAACGGCGGGGTTATGTCCAAGATATGCATTTTTGTCTTATGCTTCCAACAAGCAAAATTAGTACCATGAAAGTAAGGACCTGTACCATGGTAATTTCCCTCGCTAGACGCCATACTCTCATAGGTTGTGAAACCAAGACTATGATCACCAAAAGCTATGGAAATCAAGGAAAATGGAGACCAAAGCTCTGATACCACTTGTAGGATCAAAAGTATGTCTAGAGGGCAGTGATTAGACTACTTGACGAAATAAAAATCTAGCCTTTTCCCAATTTTAAGTCTTGGCAGATTTTAACAACTTAGAACAAGTCAAGCAATCAACCTACACATGCAAGTCTAAGAGTATAGAAGCGGAATGTAAAACATTGCAGATGAAGGTGAAGGGAGGAGTTTGGAGAGGGCAAACGCAATGTAGACACGGTGATTTTTTCCGTGGTTCCGATAGGTGGTGCTCTCGTACATCCACGTTGATGGAGACTTCAACCCACGAAGGGTAACGGTTGCGCGAGTCCACGGAGGGCTCCACCCACGAAGGGTCCACGAAGAAGCAACCTTCTCTATCCCACCATGGCCATCACCCACGAAGGACTTTCCTCACTAGGGTAGATCTTCACGAAGTGGGCGATCTCCTTGCCTGTACAAACTCCTTGGTTCAACTCCACAATCTTGACGGAGGCTCCCAAGTGACACCTAACCAATCTAGGAGACACCACTCTCCAACAGGTAATAGATGGTGTGTTGATGATGAACTCCTTGCTCTTGTGCTTAAAATGATAGTCTCCCCAACACTCAACTCTCTCACATAGATTTGGATTTGGCGGAAAGATGATTTGAGTGGGAAGCAACTTGGGGAAGGCTAGAGATCAAGATTCTTGTTGTTGGAATGGAATATCTTGGTCTCAACACATCAGTAGGTGGTTCTCTCTCAGAAAATGAATGCTGAAAGTGTAGGCACGTTCTGATGGCTCTCTCCATGAATGAAGAGGGGTGGAGGGGTATATATATCCCCCACACAAAATCTAACCGTTACACACAATTTAGCAAACTCGGTGAGACCGAATCATGAAACTCGGTCAGATCGATTTAGTTCAAAATGTGAACGTTAGGCTTTTCGGTGGGACCGACATGTCAAATCAGTGGGACCGATTTCATTAGGGTTAGGGCATAACGTAATCTCGGTGAGACCGATCACATAAACTCAATAGGACCGATTTCTGTAATAGGCAAACAGGGAGTTGGTCAGGCAAACTCGGTGGGACCGATTCGCTCATTTCGGTGAGACCGAAACGTTACGAAAGGGAAACAAAGATTTTGCATTGCGAACTCGGTGGGACCAATTGCTCATCTCGGTTGGACCGAAACGTTACGAAGGGAAACAGAGAGTTTGCAATCCCATCTCGGTGAGACCCATATCCCTATCGGTGAGACCGAAGTGACTAGGGTTTCTGGCAGTGGCTATGTCAAATAAACTCGGTGGCGCCGGATAGATCAAATCGGTAGGGCCGAGTTTGACTTTTGGTTTGGGACATATGTGGATATGAGAAAGTGGTTGAGGGCTTTTGGAGCATATCACTAAGCATTTTGAGCAAGCAAGCCATTAAGCAAAACCTCACCCCCTTTTAATAGTATTTGATTTTCCTATGGACTCAATGTGATCTTCGATCACTAAAATGAAAATGTAGAGTCTTGAGCTTGAGCCAATATGTTTCCTTAGTATTTTGAGGGGTCCACATTCCTAATCCATGCCATGCCAAATCATTCAACTTTCTGAAATGATCATCTTGAAATAACATTAGTTCAATGAGCTATATGTTGTTAGTAATTACCAAAACCACCCAGGGATAGTTGCACTTTCAATATAATAATCATAAAGCAACTCATGGGCAGAGGTAAAGCTAGTTCGGATGGATGCAAGAACGATACATGCCGCAGGGACAGACCCACGCAGCCTGGGGATGATGCAGCCCGAGGGGCGCCCCCAACAGAATAAACAGGAAAATGTCACCTGGCACCATTGTTGAAGAGATGTTGAAGTAGCTGGAGACGTGTGCTGAAGGCCTACCAACCCTGACTGTGAAAAGAAAAAACCACGACCCTCTCCCGGTTCGGACACCCCACCTCCACCTCATCTCTCCGGCTCCCGTCGGCGCCCAACTCCCACCTTCTCCACCGTCTCAGCCGACTCCCAACGCCACCTTCTACCCCGTCTCCGTCCGCCGCCCAACCCCCACCTTCTCCACCATCTCCGGTCGCCACCCCACCCCCACCTTCTCCCCCGTCTCAGGCCACCGCCCAACCCCCACCTTCTCCACCATCTCCGACCTCCGCCCCACCCCCACCTTCTTCCCGAATCTGCCCGCCGCCTGCCTCCACCATCTTCGGCCTCGGGAAGCCCGACCTCCTGCCCCCAGCGTGACATGTCACCTGCAGCCAACCTCCTAGATCTCGCCCATGGTTGCAGGGGCCCGGCACAATAGGGAAGTGTGGAGGCGCAAGTTGCTCCGCGACTGAGGAAGGCTCACCCCGGTTCTCGCCATGGCTGAAGGCGAACTCCAACCGCCGGGCCCAAAGTAGCCACCCTTTGTTCGCATGCGCGTCTCCTTCCTACTTCACCTAGGTATGCGCCACCACCCACCGTGCTCGATGCTCCCTACTCTCATAGCCGTCCTCAGTTCGACCCCATGGTGTCGAGATGGACGAGTTAGTCACGAGCAGCAGTCCGCCGCCGCACGCCGCCCCCTAGCACCACGCTGCTCGGCCACCTGCTCAATTGAAGAAAGCATACACTTTCAATCAAAGTGTCCCGTTTTTCTTTGCTCCTGTAGTCCACCGTACCTAGAAACTAGATTTTTATCTACGAAATCAGTTCGCCGTACCTAGAACAATCAGTTCGGTCCATCTCCTGATTCTGAAAATATGAATTGTGTTTACTGCCAAAATTGATGCTTTGTAGTTCACCATGTATATATGTCATCAGTTCAAAAGAATGTACAGAAAAGTTCAATTGTATGTGTTAAAACCGAGTTTGGTTTTATACTATATGTCGATTATTACATAATATAACAAAATATTTTGCTCATGTGGTCATAGCTCTAACTATATGGCAACAAAGAGAGAACAAGTAGGAAGTATTGTTGTTTCCGTATTGTTAAGTTCAGTATGTATTCCGTTTTCAGTACGTAAACAAACACGCATGACATTTATAAGAGCAAAAATTACAAATGTAAATCTATAAGTTCAACTACATATATTACAATAATTGAAATACAAATGGCCGTTTGTGTGCAAAGCTAATGGTATTACATTTTGGGTTAGGGTAATGGATGTCTGACCAAAGAAATGATTGTTGTACTAATGTCAGTACTAATGGCGGGTTGTGTGCAGTGCTAATGGCAGTACGATGGATGATATACTACATAAATTATTGTTGTGTGTGTGTGACGGATGATACCACTTGCTTTTCATAACATAAAACATATACATTCAATGTTTGGATTGATGAGGCCATGTCCGCCTCGGCTTTCTAGGATCTTGAACAATGGAATGATGATACACACTGAAATGGCATATAGAAATCTGAATGCTCACACTTGCTATTTGTTAGAGCTGATACTAGGCTTATTTTCATTATGCCACCTGCTATCTTGTAGTTATCATGGGTGCCCGCTGGACAGGTTGTTTTTGTTAACATGATATTGGCCAATTAATTTTACAGACCTCTTATTGGAATTGGGGCTGCAACTAAAGTAGCAAAAAAATGATATTAGTCAATTAATTTTACAGACCTCTTATTGGAATTGGGCCTTGCTCCATGATCCGGCGTCGCCCTCCACTGCCTCAGCACGCAGGCCGTTCACCTTCGCCACCCCAGGCCGTTCACCACCACCACCAGCGCTCGTGCAATGCCGCCCCAACAACCCCGTGCGACTTTGTTTCTCTCAACTTAAAAAAGCGGTTCAGCTCAGTGCATGTCAGACATTAAAGCATTATTCTATAGTAGCTTCAAAAAATGCAAATGGACATGTTTCCACAAGACTGACGGAACACTGCCAATTGAACTGAGCACTAGCAGAACCATGAAGGTTCGTTCTATAAAATTGCATCAGTTCGCTAGGAAAATCAAATTCAGTTCATCCGCCCTTTGTTAGCTTCAGAAAATGCAAATGTTTATGTTTGTGCAGCACTGACGAAACACTACCAATTGAACTGAACGTTGACCATGTCTCCACCCTCCCCACGCCCGCCACCGCTGCGACCACCCCTCCCCCTCACAATTTCTCATTGATATCGCTGTATTCATGCTTTTTACGTGAGTTGCCTAATGGAAGTTCTGCAACTGTCAGTCCATATGGAAGAAGGAGATCAATTTTGCGATGTCGATGTGCAAGTAATACAATTTATCTATCCAGATGGGAGAAGGAGATCAATCCAAGCGATGCATCTGAAGCGACATATGCAGAGCCATTCGCCTGAGGTATCGAAATAATTCTATGTTTTTTTTGTGTTCACTGGATTTCCGGATTTTTAGCGCAAGTGATGTGTTCTGTTTTTGCCTGTTCAGGCCAAGTGGGAGAGAAAAAGTAAGCACTATCTGCTTAGAAGTTGTGTTTGAAACCCATTTTTAATAGTGAAACAAGTAAATCAGTGTGGTAATGCTTTATTGTTATAGTTCTTAAGTGACTGAAATTTTGACCATGTGTTTAGAGTTAAGCAACTACATAAGTTGCATGCTGTATTGATCTACTTGTCATGCTGAAGTTCATTGGCTTCTTAAAATTTCTAATATAAACAGGCTAGTGGCCGCCCATCTCTGCATGTATTTTATTTCGGATGTAGCTCTCTATAGATCATGTTATGAGTAATGCAATTGGACGAGGTTGCTATGAAGATTTTTAGTTCACCTTTAATGTGATTTGCACTTCATCTTTACAGAGCTAAATCCTGGCGCGCCCAGCCGCTGCTCGTGAACCCCGCCTCCATCAACTCCACTTCACCGGAGCCGTCAGTCCACAGGAATAGGGGCAGTGGATCACCTATAGTGGCCAAATCCCGGTGCGCCCAGCCGCTGCTCGTGAACCCCGCCTCCATCAGCTCCACTTCACCGGAGCCGTCAGTCCGTAGGAGTAGGGGTAGCAGGTTCACCCAACGTCCGACGCCTTCTTCCATCTCCAAAAATCTTGTTTTTTGAGTTCAGTTCTTCATCACATGTTTCACTAGCTGAAAAATGCATGGTGTTCTGAAATTGCTTGCGGACCACTAACTGAAATTGCTTGACGAACAAAGCAAAGGTTTTATCTTCATCTACTGTTTTTTCAGATATTCGTCATATGCACGAGCATGACTATATTTGCTTGTTACGATCTAGTGGGCAACATTAAAATTTGGGTAGTCCTTCTGCAGGGTCCAAACCCACTGTCGTGCAAGAAAAAGAAAGCAAAGCCCCAACCATCAGCTGCTCAATCATCAGGTAATTAATCAGCACTAAAACATACGTGTCTAATCCAATGTTGCGAAAGCAAGCTTGGAGTTGCCTGACTTATCTTTAGGTGTAGAACTAATAGTAAGATGGAGAAGAGATAATGCAACAAAAATCTTAGATGGGGTAGTGAAGTCCATTGCGCATTCTGATTTTTTGTAGCTCCGGACATCAGTTGTATTGAGACATGGATGGATCTACACCTGAAGCACATATATCTAACAAGCATGATCACATGTTCCCTTTAGACTCTGATGGCCGATGGAGAGGCTGTCGGCGTTCTGGGAATGGGGGTCCCCAGACTTGCCTGCCTGCGGCCTGCGGCGTGGCTCAAAGGAGGCCCAGGACGACCCATCTTCATCAACTCAAGCTCAAGACCCTCGCGAGGGGCCAAGCCTCGCGGGGCGGACGACGAGGAGCTTCCTCAGGCATGGCCTCGTCAGGCTGGCTCATGAGGAGGCGGAGAGTTCAAGGCAGGGTACCTCGCGAGGTGCCCATGACGCAAGCCATGACGACCAAGGGCGCCAACCTGCGTAGTGTCCTCCTTTCCTCTTTGGTGCAAAGGGAGCAAGCGCAGGCGAGAGCATCAAGCAAAGGCATCCGTTTCGGTGTAACAAGACCAAGACCAGCCCCAACGGCTGGAAGGGGTCATCGTGGAGCCCAAGCAAAGGCCATCACGAGCCTTTGGCGGCGAGGACCAACTTTAGTCAGGATAAGTGTACCCGATGTTCCCCTTCAAAATGGCCAATTGTTGGCGCCCTTCCCGCTCAATTTTTGGGAAGAGGCCCAGGGCCTTCTCCTATAAATAGGAGTAGCCACACTCAGAGCAGGGGGATTGAGAGGAGAGAGATCTGGCATTTGGAATCCAGAGAGAGAGAAAAGGAGGAAGACGATCGGCCCCCCGGTATGAGATTGGAATCCTCATCAAGGAACCAGTAGCTAGAGCAACTGAACACCACCTAGCAGTTCATCACACCCACCAAGAACAGACCCTCGCGAGGCTGTTCTTCCCTGTACTGTTCCTCATCAGCCCAAGAGGCAATCCACCACACCACAAACTAGAGTAGGGTATTACACCACAACGGTGGCCCGAACTAGTATAAATCTCGTGTCTCTTGTGCTATTCTGTTAAGTAGTTTAGGTCCCTGCGATTCGGCGAGGTACGAGACGGTGGAGGGTTGGATCTCCGCGCGCACCCCAGTGTTTGAACCTCAAGGGTCTGCCGGAACCCGAAATCCGACATTTGGCGCGCAAGGTAGGGGTGCACCGGAATCTGCCTTTCGTCGCCTCGTTCTTCCTCGACCACCGCAACCATGTCTGACGCCCGTCGAGCCCGCGCCGAGCGCCAAGCCGCCCTCGCCTCCCATGTCGCCCCAGACGGCTCCCGTCGGCGGGTGCCCTCGTCGTTCCCCATCACCTGCCATCAACGCCGCCACCGGCCCGGCGGAGAACGAGCAACAAGCGTCGTCCCAGCACCCGTCCATGAGGCGGGACGGCCGCACCGCCACGCCGCCGCCACCCGCTGGTTCTTACGCCACGCGCTTCGCTGCCTTGGAGTCGAGCTGCACTCGCGCGCTAACGATCGATCTCGCTGCGCTACCGCCCGTCGACGCGTCTCGAAGAATGGCTCGACCGAAGTCGCCGAGCTCGTCCGCGCTGCAGAGGCGACCCGCACCGTCCGTCTCGCTACACTGCACCCGCCCGCGCGGCAATGAAGCTCCCGGGGCGCCTCAGCAGCCTCCTCCCCAAGAAGGCGCCCTGGCCCCAAGGCGCGCGGTCCCTGGGCGGAACCCGTTCCGCCAGGCGCCGGCGCGGCAAGAGCAGAGCTGTCAAGAAGTTCCTCGCCCGCAAGAAGCTGCCCGAGCGCTCCCCGCTCCAACACGTCAAGACCCTGTGCTGCCCCCAGCCGCGGCGCAGGGAGGCCCACAAGACCAAGCTCTCTGCCGTCCGAGGCCCCCCGCGGCCACGGCGGGCTGCCGCGCCTTCACCTCCGAGCTGCGCAGCGTCGCGTGGCCCGCCAAGTTCAAGCCAGACCTGCCTCCTCGCTACGACGGCACAGCTGACCCTACGGAGTTCCTCCAGCTCTACGAGCTGGGCATCGAGGCTGCCATCGGGGATGAAAAGGTCATGGCGAATTGGTTTCCCATGGCGCTGAAGGACGGGGCCCGCACCTGGCTCCTGAATCTAGCCCCAGGCACGATCTCTTCCTGGACCGAGATGCATACCCGCTTCATCGCCAACTTCCAGGGTACTCGCGACCGCCGCCGCCGTAGTTTACATGCGCCGAATCAAGCAGCAGCCAGGGAAACCCCGCAAAGTACATCCAGCGCTTCAACAACGCGCTCAAGATCCCTGTGGTAACGGAGGAGGCCATCATCTCGCCTTCTCCGGCGGCGTCGCGACGTCAAGATGAAGGAGGAGCTGGCGATGCATGAAGATCTGTGCACCTCCACAGGAGCTGTTCAACTTGGCGACCAAGTGCGCCAAGGCTGAGGAGGGCCTCTCCTCCTCGAGCTGCCCGCCATGGATCCCAAGAGAAGAAGTCCAAGGCCAAGGACGTGAAGCGCAAGGGTTTGCCGTATCTGCGGCGAACCGCACACCAAGCGAGGCGTAGATCAGCCCGAGTCCTCCAAGGGCAACCGGTATCTGCGTGTACCACGACCTCCACACCGACAACACCAATGAATGTCAAGAGCTCCGGCCGACGCTGAAGGAAGGGTCGGCAGACGCCTCGAAAGCAGCGACCGGGCTACGACCGAGGAGGAGGAAGGAATGCAGGATCTTTGGGAAGACCGCGGCCCGCGCCAAGGGTTGCGCGACCAACCTCGCGAGGACCGCTGGCAAAACCCACCTCGCGAGGGAGGCTGGAGGGATCAGCCTCGCGAGGATCGCCCGCAGGGGAACGTAGGCCTCCCTCCGCTGCCGCCGCCGCCAAGGAGAATCAAGACATCATCGGGGCGAGGGGCTGGGGCTTCGAGAAGCGCGTCGCGATCGCTCAGCATCCCGGGCGGAGCTCAAGCCCCAGCCTCTCAAGCGCATCTTCAAGCAGTTCGCCATGAAGTGAATGCAGTCCTCCCAAGCTCGAGGCCACGCCCTCTCAGGTGGTCGGCGTGCGCCATCACGTTCAGCTCAGCGGACCAGCTCAAGTGCGCAGCCACAGCCGGAGTTCTCCCGATGCTTCGTTCCCCAATCATCAGCAATGTGCTAGTCACCAAGAACCTCATCGACGGCGGAGCAGGGCTCAACGTCCTGTCCGTGGAAACATTCAACAATCTTCAAGTGCCTTACAGTCAGCTTCAGCCAACCAAGCCTTTCTCCAGAGTCACCGACGGCTCCACGGTCCCGATCGGGCAGGTCCGCCTTCCTGTCACCTTCGGGGCTCGCGACAACTACCACACCGAGCTCATCGACTTCGACATCGCCCACATTCGCCTGCCGTACAACGCCATCCTCGAGTACCCAGCGTTGGCCAAATTCATGGCCGTAACCCACCATGGCTACAACGTCCTCAAGATGCCAGAAGCGGCGGGTCATCACGGTGCCACAATGAAGAGAGAGACGCAGCAGGCTCCTGGAGCGAGCCTTTCAGCGCGCATCATTGGAAGACCTGCACCACGCAGCAGGAGGCCTCCCGAGGCCGCACCCAAGAAGAAGAAGACATCGACCGGCCCGGCTCTTCAAGAGACAGGCCCCTCAGGGCCCACATCGGGCCAGGGGGAGCCTCCTTCCATCGCATAGGAAAGCGCGCCCGGCGCCCTCCTCAGGCAGGGCTCGGGGGCTCTCCCCTGGAGGGCTGCCGACCTCGCCAAGGTCTCGAGGGAGGCGCTTGGGCACCACGTGGAGGCGTGTTTTGAAGCATGTTTCCCGCAAGCAGGAGCAAGACCAGGAGGGCAGAACCCTCAAGAGTTCGTCAGCAAGGCCATTCAGGAGCTATAGGAGTCAAGGGTCATGAGGGGCAGCCGCCACCTGCATGTGGCCCCCATCCGAGCAAGGATGGTGGGCTGCGCGTCTGCATCAACATACCAGGCTCAACCGAGCCGCATCTCAAGAGCCTCTAGCCCTCGTGGTGGGGCGTTGCGAGGTTCGCCCACAGCCACGTATGCATGCCTTATGGCTCGCCAAATGCGGCTGCTGCACACAGCTGCCTCATGAGGACCATCCCGAGGCTCAAGAGGTCGAGAGCACGCCGCAGCCTGGCGGAGATGGAGATGGCCGAGAGGAGCCGCCAGGCGCCCCGAGCCTCCCGAGGCCCCACGGGCCAGGGGCTCGTGAGGATCGGCTCCGCAGCCCACCGAGTCTGCTACACCAACACCCCTTCATCCCCAACATCACCAGTGACATCTTTAAGTTTTATTTCCTACTGGGGCGCCTTGAGGTCGCATTATTCCGAGGCGCAGTGGGTCCGTCCCTGCGGCATGTATCCCTTTTATTTCATGTCGTTAGCCTATCCTGTTGGGGGCGCCCCTCGGGCTGCATCATCCCCAAGCCGCTCGGGCCAGCTGTCAGGACCCCGATTCCAAGTCACATCGATCTAGCCGGTAACACCTCATATCACTTTGCGGCCTCACGCACGGTATTCCCACGGGTGTCGCCTTACCATGGCCCGGGATCGTTTGCGTCTTTTGGCTCACGTCTATGATAGTGTCGCTAGCATCCATATGACAGAGAACCCGGGCCGACATGGCTAGTCGTGAACCCAAAGCGGCACTAACCCATGGGGACAGGTATACATGAATCATATCGAGCATGTCGGTCATCAACGTATGAATTGGGCTGTAGCACTGGCTAACAGGACTCCGGTATCCCGGCTGTAGCAGCTAGGCAGGACTCAATATCACCAAGTGACAATTCCCGAAGGGACATATAGGAACGAAGTGAAACACATGCCGCCAGTCAAGTGTCCAGAGCAGAGTGCTGGGCTAGCGTAACTCCGTGAACCGGGCTGTAGCGGACTACTATCGCCAGAAGCACTAGACTACATTTCCCCATATGAGAGGCTGCCAAGGATAAACAACTAGATTTTCGGATCCCACATACCAAGCATTTCAAACATACACACAATATGCTCAATATGTGTAAATACAACATGGCATCACAACATAACTCTACGACTCAAATATTTATTCATTAGGCTCCGAGGAGCGAGATATTACAAACATGGGTCTCATGACCCAACACTCGAGCATACAAGTCAAAGCACAAGCGGAAGCTTAACATGTCCGAGTACGACATCTACAAATGAAAAAGACCGAGAAGCCTGACTATCTACCACATCCTGCCGAGGGCACAAGATCGTAGCGGAGGTAACAAGCTAAACGTCGAAGTCCACGTGGAACTACTAGCGAGACTGACGTCTCTCTGCAAAACATAAAATAGGCAAACGTGAGTACAATTGTACTCAGCAAGACTTACATCGAACTAACTACATATGCATCATTATCAAAAGGGGTGGTGGAGTTTGACTGCAGCAAGCCAGCTTTGACTCGGTGGCTATCCTGAACTACGACTGCAAGTAACTCTTTTGAGGTGGCGCACACGAGTCCACATATTCACCATATTAATACACCACTATGGACCCGCTCCCGTCTCCCTACGAGAACGCCATCCATAGCACTCACGCTTATCTTGCGCATTTTAGAGTATCCACTTTCACTTGTCTATGAACTGATATAGGCAACCCAGAAGTCCTTTTCCGCGGACACGGCTATATGAATAGATCATATTAACCCTGCAGGGGTGTACTTCTTCACACACGCTCTCACCACTTACCGCCGTTTACACGACATGTACTCGGCAACCTTCAAGCGGAAGCCCAATGTGGGTGTCGGCCATAGCCTACCTAAACACTCAAGTCCCTAGTCCAGGTTTATCGCCTATTCAGGTTCCATCCGCAGGGAGTCCGGCCGAGGTTTCCCATACAGCCCCGAACGATGTGTGCAGGGTTCCCGAGATACCAAACGGGCATTCGGTACACCAGGCCACGGTGTATCTACCGCATCATAGCCCACCCCTAGGGTCAGCGCTACGCACGGCCTCCAACACATATCCTACAAACACCAGAAACTAGTTGCAACTCCTGGACAGAGAACAAGGGTGGTTAAGAAGCCGAGAGGGTCCATTGGTTTCGGGCCCAATGCGTGGTAGTAACTGTTTCATGGATCACAAACACAGAACTCAGTTCCTGAGGACGGCTGCAATGAGACAACCCACCATGTACTCCTACATGGCCTCTCACCGCTACCTTTACCAAATCGTGTTCACACACTTAGCTCACACACAGTAGGACATGTTCACACACCTCCGATTCATCCCCGATGAATCAGACCTGACTCAACTCTAAGCAGTAGCAAGCATGACAAACAAGCATGAATGAGTAGGCACAACATGGCTCAAGCAACTCCTACTCATGCTAGTGGGTTTCATCTAATTACTGTGGAATGACAGGTCATGCAGAGGATAAAGGGGTTCAGCTACCGCAGTAAGTAACACATGAGTCGTTGTTGTCCTAATGCAGTAAAAGAGAGCAGGAGCGAGAGAGTGGGATTGTATCGGAATGAACAAGGGGGTTTTGCTTGCCTGGCACTTCTGAAGATAATATAGTTCTTCATCGGTGTCATCGAACTCATCGTCGATCGTCGCTCATCGAGAGGGACAAACACCGGCAACTGAGAAAGAACACAATCAATGCAATGCACATTCACATGAATGACATGTCATGTTAAGGTACTGAATTCACCTAATGCAATAGCTAGCCAAGTTAATTGAAGTGGAACTCAAACAAGATCAAATTCCAACTCCAAATGTTATTTCATAATTTTCCCTAATCACCATTTGTCCTATTCAGTGAGGTTAAGTTGTTCAAACATGCATGATCATGGCATAAACAGATTCATCATATTTTTCTGATCATTTTTCATATATAACTTATTTCCATTGGAGTTACGGTTGAATTTCTATGAATTTTAGAAGTTTGGGGTATTTCCTGGAATTTCTTGAATTATAATAAATCCGAAAAAGTATTATTATCGTCAAGATGACATCACCGATGTCAGCAGGGTCAATGGCGGCCGGTCAAACCTGACCAGTGGGGTCCACGTCGATGACTCGAGGCTAAAAGAGTTAGTTTTAGCACTAACTAAAATTAGCGGGACACGGGGCCCACATGTCAGTGTCACTAACTAACCCTGATTAGCTAATCTAACCGTGCCACGTCAGCGGGTTAGTTAACTTTTAGTTTAAAACCTTAACCAAAAATTACAGGACCGGGGCCCACTTGTTAGTGAGTCAGGGGAGGTCAAACTGGGGTCAAACCCGGGTCAAACTCGCCGGAGTTGACCCGAGGCTCGTCGCCGGCGATGCCAGAGACGGCGGAGGGCGTCGGAAACGCACCTCCGGCGACCAAATCGATGGCTGAGAGGTTCTACGCGATGCTGGAGCTCGTCCGCGTCTTGTGGTGCACGCAGCAACAGCTCAGGTGACCTAAATCGACGGCGGCGGCAACTTGCACGGCGGCCGGAGCTCAGCGGGGAGGGGAGAGGGAGCTACGGTGCACTAGAGGAGAAACCGAAGGGCGCTGCGGGCTCCTGGGAGGGCGGTGAACATGGTGACGCGCTCAGGCGCAAGCTGGGGTGGCCCTGGCCACGGCGGCGCCATGGCCGGTGGCGGGGAGCTTTCGGGTGCGGTGGAAACGGCGGCTACGGAGGCCAAACAAGCACGGGAGCTAGGGGAGAGGAAGAGGAGCTCACAGCGGGGTCGGAGAGGGGGTCGGCAGGCTCGGGGAGGCCCTGTGGACGACGAATCGGACGACGGCGACCGGCGGTCTGAGGTAGGAGACGAGCCGGTGAGGACGTTCGGGGGTTCTTGAAGGGGCGTGGCTCGATGAGGGGGTCGAGGACGGAGTGGCGGAGCCTCTGGGCTGCTCGGGAGGTTGAGGGAGAGGCGTTGGCTGCGGCTATGGCGGCAGCGAGCTCGCGGGCGTCTCGGCCATGGTGGAAAGGGCGAGAGGGAGAGAGAGCAGGGGAGGGGAAAGCACGGGAGAGAGAGAGCGGTCCAGGGGGGTGCGTGGTGTCGTCTGGGGGTGCCCAGGGCGTCGGTGGAAGTAGGAGGTGGCGAGGCGCGTGCTCGCGAGCGGCGGCCACGCGCGCTGCGTCCTCCTGGCAAGAGGAGAACGATGACTGGCCACTGGGCCAGTCGGGCCGGTTGGGCTATCACAGGTAAGTTCCAGGTGGGTTTTCCTCTCTATGGTTTTCTCTATTTTATTTTTGTTTTCTATTTTTCTACAGCTTTGTGGCTTTATTAAAAATACTAAATCAATCCCAAAAATCATGCAACTGCTCATGACCACTGTTGGAAATATATCCTACAGTAAACATTTCAGTTTGGGATTATTTGAGCATTTAAAATATTTTATAGTACTTAAATGCCCAAATGAAAATACCATATGATTTAATTCAGAGTCCAAATATGCCAAGGAAAAATGTGCATCACCTCACAGTTCTGCATCTGCATTTCCATAAATGATGAACATTTTGAAGGCCATTTGGATTATGAAAATATTTTAGGTGAACCTAGTGGATTCCTTTGATGCTAGGGTTTAGGCAATCCCCATTTCAAATTTCATGAAAATTAAACATGATGCATGGATGCTAAAGTAAGAACAAACAAGGGCTGATCTGGGTGTGATACTCACCCCACTAAACAAGAATCTCGCCCGAGATTCAAGACGGAGGTAAGAGGAAAAGGGAGTCACAAAACTATCACAATCTTCATGATCCATTTGCCCTTCTCAAGATGTTGATTCACTCCATCATCTTGGTCTTGACGTCTTTGCTTGAGAACTACATCCAATATGACAACGAGAAGAAAAGGGGGAATTTAGAAGAATCGATCTTCTTGAGGTTCAAACAATTTAGGATCATCTTAATGATCCAAGATCAACTCATGGAATGAGGCGTAAAACATTTCTGGAGCGGAGAGGTAAGAAATGCATCAGTAAGGACGGAGGAAACAATTTTACGAGGGTTTCAAAATAGCGAGGAAATTGCCATGATTCCAAAACGGGGCACCTTAGGGGAGGTGACGCAAAGAGCTATTCCCTTAAGTGGCAAAAAGAATTACTTTTGATCCATAGATCGTTGGAACTCTTTATACCAGCCTAAGGCAATCACAATCGATCATTTGAAAGAGTTCGAAAGAATGACATACTCGGACTAGAATGGATGATGTGGACTACCTTGTTGAAGACAACGCAATGGATGATTTTGCTTATCATCAAAAATGGATGGGACCCATGGTAAGTCCACTTTGAAGATGATCCTAGACATCAACTGCTGAGAAGGACATCCCATGGAAAAATTGGCACAATGGGGTGCAAGCTGGGAACAACATGCAAATGTTGGGAAGGTTCCAACCATCATATCTGCCCGAGATTCAGATCCGATTGGTAATAGGATACTTCAAACTCAGCAAGTCTGAAAAGAAAGTTTGCAACACAAATCGACGAGATGATGTTGCGAGATTCTCGGGAGATGGACTATGGTAGTGAGCTCCAAAACATGAGCGGGTTCTGCTACAAACATGTGAACATGTTGTCCAAGACAAGAATGACCACATAGTAGTCTTATCATAGAACACTACCGAGTTCAGGTGGGGAACCCTCATCGAGGATATCGAAGTCTTTACGCAAGTCCATGGATTAGATCCCAAGCATAGACTTCTTTTCCTTGAACAAATCAATCAGTGGCTTGGGGTGCTAGGAATTTCATATGGAATGAAGATGATCAGTCTATCATACCATAGAATACTTCGCACGTGCATGACTGACTTGGGATGATTCCAAAGGAAACAAAACAAACCTTTCTCAAATTCATGGCGGCAACTTGCACCAAATGCACATGAATTCAAGAAAGCCACTTCTTCCATCCAAGCATAAACTTCATGAGTGGAACACGAAGACATTGCTTACAAAGTTTCCAACGCTAGGTTGATGTTCAACATGAATCATGGGGGAGACAAAATGCTACTGATGGGCTCAACAGCAACTCATCGGAATTTCCATATCACTGGACTTCCACCATCATGTGAACACGGTGATAGCATTGGTCAGACCAAAAGAAATAATGGTGTATGCTCGAGGAATCAACCACGAGTAAGACAACATTACGAACATCGTTGGTTCTGATTTGACTTGACGATGGCCCACACACAAATCAAAGGATTGATAAGACAATAGATCCAGCAACTGATCACAGGGACCAATCGATGAAGATACCATCTTTCTTCAACACACACTACACAAGAATATCCCTTTGGAACGAACTAAGTTAGGCAAGCTTTTATCTTTCAACTCTCCAAGTTGTTGTCTAGCTTAACCAACTAGCTCAGGGATATCCAACACAGATTCTTGGAGAAAGGGTGGTTACAAGAAACCAACTTGATCACGAGCTCAACATAACAGTCAGGAAACAACCCGGTAACACTTCCAAGAAGATATTTGGAAAGTCACGAACCACCGGTATGTTACTAAGCTCGAGAACAATCTTGCTTCTGAGGGCAAGACGATATGATCAAATGAGTGAGGACAAGATCCTAACTCGTCAATCGAAGTGTGCACCCGAAATAAGGACTAGGTAGCACGATCAATCTTAGGATGATGATTTAATAACCAACACGCTAAGAATGAGAATATTGTCCATTAGCTGCCAAGCAACGAGTTGCTCGGAGTATTGATTTCACACATCATAATTCACTTGTCGGCATTCCGGTTGCAACAACACGAGGACCGAGGAATGAATGATGATGGTGAGAAGTATCACTACGTCAAGAATTCATGAGAGTTGGTGCAGTTCTCATGACACTTCTGACATAAAGGGGGTAATACTCCAAGGTAGAACAGAGCAAAGCTGAATTGGCATTTTGATCTGTGGGATACAACTACTTTGACCCAATCCTAGAAATGGATGAGGTACTGGAGCTTGTTTCTCCTAGTCATTCCAGAACAGAATGGCTTGACGGACCACAAGAAAAATGGGCATCGATGAGGACGAGAGCACGACTACTCCTGACTATCAACTGATAGATGGGGATCGGCATACAACTAAGGAGGAACAACATCGAGGAACATATAACTTTTCGAGTTGTGGAGGCATGGGTTAGTATATCGAGCAAAGCTCAACATTTCTCCCGGATAACCCATGCAGAGAAGTAGAATTGGCAGATTCACAATTATGAATGGAGAACTCCTCAAGAGCACTCTGGTTGTGATCTTTTGGTTCAAAAGAACTTCTGCCATAACTAGTTCATAGTATTTGGAAGAAGGTAATACCACGGACCTCGAGGACTGTCGCAAGGTTACTAATATCCTAAAGGAACTAGCAAATACTAACAACATGAAGTAGGGTGAATCTCGGGTTCAAGAACCCAGGAGTAGAATACCTACTACTAAGTGGCATCACGGGATGCTTTCGAGAATGATGGCCAGAATCATCACACTGGGGATACAAAAGCATTGCTAAATTGCTGGGTGACTTCCTAAACACCTAGGGTCATAATAATAGCTCCAACATCTACGCCGAGGCAACGAAGTACCTCAACTTACCGATTAGTGTGCTTATGCTGACCAAAAAGGACATCGGGAACGGAAGGAAAGGATTTGCAAATGCATCAGACTATTTAGAGACCTGGGATGACTCGGACAGCATAACGGCTGTAAATGCTCAAAATGACTTGAGACATCCTGCAAAATGGTGGCATAACCACTCAATAACATCATAATATCAAGGTTCCGAGATCTACAATTATCATACAGAATAGTAGGAACTGAACTGGGGCTTAAATCCAACAATCTTAAAGGTCTATGGATTAGTAACACGTCATCCTGATAGATAGATGAGAAGCCTAGCTCTTAAACCCCGTAGAAGAGAAGAGGATGACTCAGATCAGAAGGCCATGAGGTATAAGGAGTAAAAAGAGCCTTACGCCCTTCCACAATCAATTCCCTTACATAACTAAAGCATTTCTAGACACAACTTCACCAGTTTGGCTTGGTAATCCTCAGCAACAGGGCTCGATAACAACACTGTCAGACCCCGATTCCAAGTCACATCGATCTAGCCGGTAACACCTCATATCACTTTGCGGCCTCACGCACGGTATTCCCACGGGTGTTGCCTTACCATGGCCCGGGACCGTTTGCGTCTTTTGGCTCACGTATATGATAGTGTCGCTAGCATCCATATGACAGAGAACCCGGGCCGACATGGCTAGTCGTGAACCCAAAGCGGCACTAACCCATGGGGACAGGCATACATGAATCACATCGAGCATGTCGGTCATCAACGTATGAATTCGGGCTGTAGCACTGGGCTAACAGGACTCCGGTATCCCGGCTGTAGCAGCTAGGCAGACTCGAATATCACCGCGTGACATTTCCCGAAGGGATGTATATAGGAACGAAGTGAAACACATGCCGCCACCAAGTGTCCAGAGCAGTATTGTGGGCTAGCAGGACTCCGTGAACCGGCTATAGCGGACTACTATCGCTCAGAAGCACTAGACTACATTTCCCCATATGAGAGGCTGCCAAGGATAAACAACTAGATTGTCGGATCCCACACATACCAAGCATTTCAAAATACACACAATATGCTCAATATGTGTAAATACAACATGGCATCACAACATAACTCTACGACTCAAATATTTATTCATTAGGCTCCGAGGAGCGAGATATTACAAACATGGGTCTCATGACCCAACACTCGAGCATACAAGTCAAAGCACAAGCGAAGCTTAACATGTCCGAGTACGACATCTACAAATGAAAAAGGCCGAGAAGCCTGGCTATCTACCACATCCTGCCGAGGGCACAAGATCGTAGCTAAGGTAACAAGCTAAACGTCGAAGTCCACGTGGAACTACTAGCGAGACTGACGTCTCTCTGCAAAACATAAAATAGGCAAACATGAGTACAATTGTACTCAGCAAGACTTACATCGAACTAACTACATATGCATCATTATCAAAAGGGGTGGTGGAGTTTGACCGCAGCAAGCTAGCTTTGACTCGGTGGCTATCCCGAACTACGATCGCAAGTAACTCTTTTGAGGTGGCGCTACGAGTCCACATATTCACCATATCAATACACCACTATGGACCCGCTCCGTCTCCCTCACGAGAACGCCATCCATAGCACTCACGCTTATCTTGCGCATTTTAGAGTATCCACTTTCACTTGTCTATGAACTGATATAGGCAACCCGAAGTCCTTTTCATGACACGGCTATTCAATAGATCATATTAACCCTGCAGGGGTGTACTTCTTCACACACGCTCTCACCACTTACCGCCATTTACACGACATGTACTCGGCAACCTTCAAGCGAAAGCCCAACGTGGGTGTCGGCCACAGCCTACCTAAACACTCAAGTCCCTAGTCCAGGTTTATCGCCTATTCAGGTTCCATCCGCAGGGAGTCCGGCCGAGGTTTCCCATACAGCCCCGAACGATGTGTGCAGGGTTCCCGAGATACCAAACGGGCATTCGGTACACCGGGCCATGGTGTATCTACCGCATCATAGCCCACCCCTAGGGTCAGCGCTACGCACGGCCTCCAACACATATCCTACAAACACCAGAAACTAGTTGCAACTCCTGGACAGAGAACAAGGGTGGTTAAGAAGCCGAGAGGGTCCATTGGTTTCGGGCCCAATGCGTGGTAGTAACTGTTTCATGGATCACAAACACAGAACTCAGTTCCTGAGGACGGCTGCAATGAGACAACCCACCATGTACTCCTACATGGCCTCTCACCGCTACCTTTACCAAATCGTGTTCACACACTTAGCTCACACACAGTAGGACATGTTCACACACCTCCGATTCATCCCGATGAATCGGACTGACTCAACTCTAAGCAGTAGCAAGCATGACAAACAAGCATGAATGAGTAGGCACAACATGGCTCAAACAACTCCTACTCATGCTAGTGGGTTTCATCTAATTCTTGTGGAATGACAGTCATGCAGAGGATAAAGGGGTTCAGCTACATGCAGCAAGTAACACATGAGTCGTTGTTGTCCTAATGCAGTAAAAGAGAGCAGGAGCGAGAGAGTGGGATTGTATCGAATGAACAAGGGGTTTTGCTTGCAGGCACTTCGAAGATAATATAGTTCTTCATCGGTGTCATCGAACTCATCGTCGGTACGTCGTCTACTGAGAGGGGACAAACACCGGCAACTGAGAAAGAACACAATCAATGCAATGCACATTCACATGAATGACATGTCATGTTAAGGTACTGAATTCACCTAATGCAATAGCTAGCCAAGTTAATTGAAGTGGAACTCAAACAAGATCAAATTCCAACTCCAAATGTTATTTCATAATTTGCCCTAATCACCATTTGTCCTATTCAGTGAGGTTAACTTGTTCAAACATGCATGATCATGGCATAAACAGATTCTTCATATTTTTCTGATCATTTTCATATATAACTTATTTCCATTGGAGTTACGGTTGAATTTCTATGAATTTTAGAAGTTTGGGGTATTTCTGGAATTTCTTGAATTATAATAAATCCGTAAAAGGTATTATCACACGAGATGACATCACCCGATGTCAGCAGGTCAACTGGCGGCCTGGTCAAACCTGACCAGTGGGGTCCACTGTCGATGACTCAGGCTAAAAGAGTTAGTTTTAGCACTAACTAAAATTAGCAGGACACGGGGCCCACATGTCAGTGTCACTAACTAACCCTGATTAGCTAATCTAACGGTGCCACGTCAGCGGTTAGTTAAGTTTTAGTTTAAAACCTTAACCAAAAATTACAGGACCGGGGCCCACTTGTTAGTGAGTCAGGGGAGGTCCAACTGGGGTCAAACCCGGGTCAAACTCGCCGGAGTTGACCCGAGGCTCGTCGCCCGGCGATGCGGAGATGGCGGAGGCGTCGGAAACGCACCTCCGGCGACCAAATCGATGGCTGAGAGGTTCTACGCGATGCTGGAGCTCGTCCGCGTCTTGTGGTGCACGCAGCAGTAGCTCAGGTGACCTAAATCGACGGCGGCGGCAACTTGCACGGCGGCCGGAGCTCAGCGGGGAGGGGAGAGGGAGCTACGGTGCACTAGAGGAGAAACCGAAGGGCGCTGCGGGCTCCTGGGAGGGCGGTGAACATGGTGACGCTCCAGCGCAGCTGGGGTGGCCACAGCCACGGCGCGCCATGGCCGGGCGGCGGGAGCTTTGGTGCGGTGGAAGCAGCGGCTACGGAGGCCAAACAAGCACGGAGCTAGGGGAGAGGAAGAGGAGCTCACAGCGGGGTCGAAGAGGGGGTCGGCGGGCTCGGGGAGGCCCTGTGGACGATGAATCGGACGACGGCGACCGGCGGTCCGAGGTAGGAGACGAGCCCGGTGAGGACGTTCGGTGGTTTCTGGAGGGGCGTGGCTCAATGAGGGGTCGAGGACGGAGTGGCGGAGCCTCTGGGCTGCTCGGGAGGTTGAGGGAGAGGCGTTGGCTGCGGCTATGGCGGCAGCGAGCTCGCGGGCGTCTTGGCCATGGTGGATAGAGCAAGAGGGAGAGAGAGCAGGGGAGGGGAATGCACGGGAGAGAGAGCGGTCCAGGGGGGGTGCGTGGCGTTGTCTGGGGGTGCCCAGGGCGTCGATGGAAGTAGGAGGTGGCGAGGCGCGTGCTCGCGAGCGGCGGCCACGCGCGCTGCGTCCTCCTGGCAAGAGGACAACGATGACTGGCCACTGGGCCAGTCGGGCCGGTTGGGCTGTCACAGGTAAGTGCCAGGTGGGTTTTCCTCTCTCTGGTTTTCTCTAATTTATTTTTGTTTTCTATTTTTCTGCAGCTTTGTGGCTTTATTAAAAATACTAAATCAATCCCAAAAATCTTGCAACTGCTCATGACCACAGTTGGAAATATATCCTACAGTAAACATTTCAGTTTGGGATTATTTGAGCATTTTAAAGATTTTATAGTATTTAAATGCCCAAATGAAAATACCATATGATTTAATTCAGAGCCCAAATATGCCAAGGAAAAATGTGCATCACCTCTGTTATCTTTTTATCGCATTTCCATAAATGATGAACATTTTTGAAGGCCATTTGGATTACTGAAAATATTTTAGGTGAACCTAGTGGATTCCTTTGATGCTAGGGTTTAGGCAATCCCCATTTCAAATTTCATGAAAATTAAACATGATGCATGGATGCTAAAGCAAGAACAAACAAGGGCTGATCTGGGGCTGTGACAGCTCACCCCCACTAAACAAGAATCTCGCCCCGAGATTCAAGACGTGAGGTAAGAGGAAAAGGGGAGTCACAAAACTATCACAATCTTCATGATCCATTTGCCCTTCTCGAAGATGTTGATTCACTCCATCATCTTGGTCTTGACGTCTTTGCTTGAGAACTACATCCAATATGACAACGAGAAGAAAAGGGGGAATTTAGAAGAATCGATCTTCTTGAGGTTCAAACAATTTAGGATCATCTTAATGATCCAAGATCAACTCATGGAATGAGGCGTAAAACATTTCTGGAGCGGAGAGGTAAGAAATGCATCAGTAAGGACGGAGGAAACAATTTTACGAGGGTTTCAAAATAGCGAGGGAAATTGCCATGATTCCAAAATGGGGCACCTTAGGGGAGGTGACGCAAAGAGCTATTCCCTTAAGTGGCAAAAGAATTACTTTTGATCCATAGATCGTTGGAACTCTTTATACCAGCCTAAGGCAATCACAATCGATCATTTGAAAGAGTTCGAAAGAATGACATACTCGGACTAGAATGGATGATGTGGACTACCTTGTTGAAGACAACGCAATGGATGATTTTGCTTATCATCAAAAATGGATGGGACCCATGGTAAGTCCACTTTGAAGATGATCCTAGACATCAACTGCTGAGAAGGACATCCCATGGAAAAATTGGCACAATGGGGTGCAAGCTGGGAACAACATGCAAATGTTGGGAAGGTTCCAACCATCATATCTCCCCGAGATTCAGATCCGATTGGTAATAGGATACTTCAGACTCAGCAAGTCTGAAAAGAAAGTTTGCAACACAAATCGACGAGATGATGTTGCGAGATTCTCGGGAGATGGACTATGGTAGTGAGCTCCAAAACATGAGCGGGTTCTGCTACAAACATGTGAACATGTTGTCCAAGACAAGAATGACCACATAGTAGTCTTATCATAGAACACTACCGAGTTCAGGTGGGGAACCCTCATCGAGGATATCGAAGTCTTTACGCAAGTCCATGGATTAGATCCCAAGCATAGACTTCTTTTCCTTGAACAAATCAATCAGTGGCTTGGGGTGCTAGGAATTTCATATGGAATGAAGATGATTAGTCTATCATACCATAGAATACTTCGCACGTGCATGACTGACTTGGGATGATTCCAAAGGAAACAAAACAAACCTTTCCCAAATTCATGGAGGCAACTTGCACCAAATGCACATGAATTCAAGAAAGCCACTTCTTCCATCCAAGCATAAACTTCATGAGTGGAACACGAAGACATTGCTTACAAAGTTTCCAACGCTAGGTTGATGTTCAACATGAATCATGGGGGAGACAAAATGCTACTGATGGGCTCAACAGCAACTCATCGGAATTTCCATATCACTGGACTTCCACCATCATGTGAACACGGTGATAGCATTGGTCAGACCAAAAGAAATAATGGTGTATGCTCGAGGAATCAACCACGAGTAAGACAACATTACGAACATCGTTGGTTCTGATTTGACTTGACGATGGCCCACACTCAAATCAAAGGATTGATAAGACAATAGATCCAGCAACTGATCACAGGGACCAATCGATGAAGATATCATCTTTCTTCAACACACACTACACAAGAATATCCCTTTGGAACGAACTAAGTTAGGCAAGCTTTTATCTTTCAACTCTCCAAGTTGTTGTCTAGCTTAACCAACTAGCTCAGGGATATCCAACACAGATTCTTGGAGAAAGGGTGGTTACAAGAAACCAACTTGATCACGAGCTCAACATAACAGTCAGGAAACAACCCGGTAACACTTCCAAGAAGATATTTGGAAAGTCACGAACCACCGGTATGTTACTAAGCTCGAGAACAATCTTGCTTCTGAGGGCAAGACGATATGATCAAATGAGTGAGGACTTGACAAGATCCTAACTCGTCAATCGAAGTGTGCACCCGAAATAAGGACTAGGTAGCACGATCAATCTTAGGATGATGATTTAATAACCAACACGCTAAGAATGAAAATATTGTCCATTAGCTGCCAAGCAACGAGTTGCTCGGAGTATTGATTTCACACATCATAATTCACTTGTCGGCATTCCGGTTACAACAACACGAGGACCGAGGAATGAATGATGATGGTGAGAAGTATCACTACGTCAGGAATTCATGAGAGTTGGTGCAGTTCTCATGACACTTCTGACATAAAGGGGGTAATACTCCAAGGTAGAACAGAGCAAAGCTGAATTCGCA
This sequence comes from Aegilops longissima, assembly GCA_021605205.1. NCBI lineage: Eukaryota > Viridiplantae > Streptophyta > Magnoliopsida > Poales > Poaceae > Aegilops > Aegilops longissima. The sequence continues at coordinate 254,331,196 of CM038678.1, forward strand.
TTTTGATCTGTGGGATACAACTACTTTGACCCAATCCTAGAAATGGATGAGGTACTGGAGCTTGTTTCTCCTAGTCATTCCAGAACAGAATGGCTTGACGGACCACAAGAAAAATGGGCATCGATGAGGACGAGAGCACGACTACTCCTGACTATCAACTGATAGATGGGGATCGGCATACAACTAAGGAGGAACAACATCGAGGAACATATAACTTTTCGAGTTGTGGAGGCATGGGTTAGTATATCGAGCAAAGCTCAACATTTCTCTCGGATAACCCATGCAGAGAGGTAGAATTGGCAGATTCACAATTATGAATGGAGAACTCCTCAAGAGCACTCTGGTTGTGATCTTTTGGTTCAAAAGAACTTCTGCCATAACTAGTTCATAGTATTTGGAAAAAGGAAATACCACGGACCTCGAGGACTGTCGCAAGGTTAATAATATCCTAAAGGAACTAGCAAATACTAACAACATGAAGTAGGGTGAATCTCGGGTTCAAGAACCCAGGAGTAGAATACCTACTACTAAGTGGCATCACGAGATGCTTTCGAGAATGATGGCCAGAATCATCACACTGGGGATACAAAAGCATTGCTAAATTGCTGGGTGACTTCCTAAACACCTAGGGTCATAATAATAGCTCCAACATCTACGCCGAGGCAACGAAGTACCTCAACTTACCGATTAGTGTGCTTATCTGACCAAAAGGACATCGAAGCGGAAGGAAAGGATTTGCAAATGCATCAGACTATTTAGAGACCTGGGATGACTCGGACAGCATAACGGCTGTAAATGCTCAAAATAACTTGAGACATCCTGCAAAATGGTGGCATAACCACTCAATAACATCATAATATCAAGGTTCCGAGATCTACAATTATCATACAAAATAGTAGGAACTAAACTGGGGCTTAAATACAACAATCTTAAAGGTCTATGGATTAGTAACACGTCATCCTGATAGATAGATGAGAAGCCTAGCTCTTAAACCCCGTAGAAGAGAAGAGGATGACTCGGATCGAAGGCCATGAGGTATAAGGAGTAAAAAGAGCCTTACGTTCCTTCCACAATCAATTCCTTACATAACTAAAGCATTTCTAGACACAACTTCGACCAGTTTGGCTTGGTAATCCTGAGCAGTCGAGGCTCGATACCAACGCTGTCGGGACCCGATTCCAAGTCACATTGATCTAGCGGTAACACCTCATATCACTTTGCGGCCTCACGCACGGTATTCCCACGGTGTCGCCTTACCATGGCCCGGGACCGTTTATGCCTTTTGGCTCACGATATGATAGTGTCGCTAGCATCCATATGACAGAGAACCGGGCCGACATGGCTAGTCGTGAACCCAAAGCGGCACTAACCCATGGGGAGAGGCATACATGAATCACATCGAGCATGTCGGTCATCAACGTATGAATTCGGGCTGTAGCACTGGGCTAACAGGACTCCGTATCCCGGCTGTAGCAGGCTAGGCAGGACTCGAATATCACCGTGTGACATTTCCCGAAGGGATGACATAGGAACGAAGTGAAACACATGCCGGTCAGTCAAGTGTCCAGCAAGTATTGCTGGGCTAGCGAGACTCCGGTGAACCGGCAGTAGCGGACTACTATCGCCGAAGCACTAGACTACATTTCCCCATATGAGAGGCTGCCAAGGATAAACAACTAGATTGTCGGATCCCACACATACCAAGCATTTCAAACATACACACAATATGCTCAATATGTGTAAATACAACATGGCATCACAACATAACTCTCGACTCAAATATTTATTCATTAGGCTCCGAGGAGCGAGATATTACAAACATGGGTCTCATGACCCAACACTCGAAACATACAAGTCAAAGCACAAGCGGAAGCTTAACATGTCTGAGTACGTACATCTACAAATGAAAAAGGCCGAGAAGCCCGACTATCTACCACATCTGCCGAGGGCACAAGATCGTAGCTAAGGTAACAAGCTAAGCGTCAAGTCCACGTGGAACTACTAGCGAGGCCGACGTCTCTCGCAAAACATAAAATAGGCAAACGTGAGTACAATTGTACTCAGCAAGACTTACATCGAACTAACTACATATGCATCATTATCAAAAGGGGTGGTGGAGTTTGACCGCAGCAAGCCAGCTTTGACTCGGTGGCTATCCTGAACTACGATTGCAAGTAACTCTTTTGAGGTGGCACACGAGTCCACATATTCACCATATCAATACACCACTATGGACCCGCTCCGTCTCCCTACGAGAACGCCATCCATAGCACTCACGCTTATCTTGCGCATTTTAGAGTATCCACTTTCACTTGTCTATGAACTGATGTAGGCAACCCGAAGTCCTTTTCATGGACACGGCTATTGAATAGATCATATTAACCCTGCAGGGTGTACTTCTTCACACACTCTCACCACTTACCGCCGTTTACGACATGTACTCGGCAACCTTCAAGCGGAAGCCCAACGTGGGTGTCGGCCACAGCCTACCTAAACACTCAAGTCCCTAGTCCGGGTTTATCGCCTATTCGGTTCCATCCGAGGAGTCCGCCGAGGTTTCCCATACAGCCCCGAACGATGTGTGCAGGGTTCCCGAGATACCAAACGGGCATTCGGTACACCGGCCACGGTGTATCTACCGCATCATAGCCCACCCCTAGGGTCAGCCACTTCATACGGCCTCCAACACATATCCTACAAACACCGAAACTAGTTGCAACTCCCGGACAGAGAACAAGGGTGGTTAAGAAGCCGAGAGGGTCCATTGGTTTGGGCCCAATGCGTGGTAGTAACTGTTTCATGGATCACAAACACAGAACTCAGTTCACGAGGGCGGCTGCAATGAGACAACCCACCATGTACTTCTACATGGCCTCTCACCGCTACCTTTACCAAATCGTGTTCACACACTTAGATCACACACAGTGGGACATGTTCACACACCTCCGATTCATCCCGATGAATCGACACTGACTCAACTCTAAGCAGTAGCAAGCATGACAAACAAGCATGAATGAGTAGGCACAACATGGCTCAAACAACTCCTACTCATGCTAGTGGGTTTCATCTAATTCTTGTGGAATGACAGGTCATGCAGAGGATAAAGGGTTCAGCTACCGCAGCAAGTAACACATGAGTCGTTGTTGTCCTAATGCAGTAAAAGAGAGCAGGAGCGAGAGAGTGGGATTGTATCGGAATGAAGAAGGGGGTTTTGCTTGCCTGGCACTTCTGAAGATAATATAGTTCTTCATCGGTGTCATCGAACTCATCGTCGGTACGTCGTCTACTGAGAGGGGACAAACACCGGCAACTGAGAAAGAACACAATCAATGCAATGCACATTCACATGAATGACATGTCATGTTAAGGTACTGAATTCACCTAATGCAATAGCTAGCCAAGTTAATTGAAGTGGAACTCAAACAAGATCAAATTCCAACTCCAAATGTTATTTCATAATTTGCCCTAATCATCATTTGTCCTATTCAGTGAGGTTAACTTGTTCAACCATGCATGATCATGGCAGAAACAGATTCTTCATATTTTTCTGATCATTTTTCATATATAACTTATTTCCATTGGAGTTACGGTTGAATTTCTATCAATTTTAGAAGTTTGGGGTATTTCCTGGAATTTCTTGAATTATAATAAATCCAGAAAAGGTATTACTGCGTCAGCATGACATCACCCTGATGTCAGCAGGTCAACTGGCGGCCCAGGTCAAACCTGACCAGTGGGGTCCACTGGTCGCTGACTCGAGGCTAAAAGAGTTAGTTTTAGCACTAACTAAAATTAGCGGGACACGGGCCCACATGTCGGTGTCACTAACTAACCCCGATTAGCTAATCTAACGGTGCCACGTCGGCGAAGTTAGTTAAGTTTTAGTTTAAAACCTTAACCAAAATTACAGGGCAGGGGCCCACTTGTTAGTGAGTCGGGGAGGTCCAACTGAGGTCAAACCCGGTCAAACTCGCGGAGTTGACCGAGGCTCGTCTCGGCGATGCAGAGGCAGCGGAGGCGTCGAAACGCACCTCCGCGACCAAATCGATGGTGAGAGGTTCTCGCGATCTTTGGAGCTCGTCTGCGTCTTGTGGTGCACGCAGCAGCAGCTCAGGTGACCTAAATCGACGGCGGCGGCAACTTGCACGGCGGCCGGAGCTCGGTGGGGAGGGGAGAGGGAGCTACGGTGCACTAGAGGAGAAACTGAAGGGCGCTGCGGGCTCCTGTGAGGGCGGTGAACATGGTGACGTGCTTAGGCGCAAGCTGGGGTGGCCCTGGCCACGGCGGCGCCATGGCCGGCGGCAGGGAGCTTTGGTCAAGGTGGAAGCAGCTGCTCGGAGGCCAAATAAGCACGGGAGCTAGGGGAGAGGAAGAGGAGCTCACAAATGGGTCGTGAGGGGTCGGTGGGCTCGGGAGGCCACAGGACACTTAATCGGACGACGGCACCGGCGGCACTGAGGTAGGAGACGAGCCCGTGAGGACGTTCGGGGTTTCGGTGGGCGTGGCTCGGTGAGGGGTCGAGGACGGAGTGGCGGAGCCTCCGGGCTGCTCGGGAGGTTGAGGAGAGGCGTTAGGCTGCGGCTATGGCGGCAGCGAGCTCATGGGCGTCTCGGCCATGGTGGAAAGAAGCGAGAGGAGAGAGAGAGCAGGGGGGAAGCACGGAGAGAGAGAGCGGTCGAGGGGGTGCGTGGCGTCGTGGGGGCGCCAGGCGTCAGTGGAAGCGAGGAGGTGGCGAGGCGCGTGCTCATGGCGGGCGGCCACGCAGCAAGGCCCTCCTCTGGCAAGAGGAGAACGATGACTAGCCACCGGGGCGGTCGGGCGGTTGGGCTGTCACGTCAGTAAAGTGCCAGTGGGTTTTCCTCTCTCTGGTTTTCTATTTTATTTTTGTTTTCTATTTTTCTGCAGCTTTGTGGCTTTATTAAAATACTAAATCAATCCCAAAAATCATGCAACTGCTCATGACCACTGTTGGAAATATATCCTACAGTAAACATTTCAGTTTGGGATTATTTGAGCATTTAAAATATTTTATAGTATTTAAATGCCCAAATGAAAATACCATATGATTTAATTCAGAGCCCAAATATGCCAAGGAAAAATGTGCATCACCTTTGGTTACTATTTACTGCATTTCCCATAAATGATGAACATTTTTTTAGGCCATTTGGATTACTGAAAATATTTTAGGTGAACCTAGTGGATTCCTTTGATGCTAGGGTTTAGGCAATCCCCATTTCAAATTTCATGAAAATTAAACATGATGCATGGATGCTAAAGCAAGAACAAACAAGGGCTGATCTGGGGCTGTGACACCAGTCCCAGCGGCATGTATCCTTCCTACTTTTTCCTTAGGATTATGCTTTCGCTCCACCATGCTTGTTATTTGGTGCCTTTTCCTGGGTGGCGGAATCTTGCACGTTAAAGGGGGGGTGCCTGAGCATCGCGACTCAGGGCTCCTACCGGCTCTCCGGCCCTCACCCTCTGGTCTTGTCCATGGCATCGCGACCAGGCTTGCCAGCGACGGCTGAGACCAGCCCGAGAGCCGGGACCCGAGGACGTAGAGTTTCATCATCTATCCCAGCTTGCGCGTTAAAGGGGGGGTGCCTGAGCATCGCGACTCAGGGCTCCTACTGGCTCTCCGGCCCTCACCCTCTGGTCTTGTCCATGGCATCACGACCTGGCTTGCCAGCGACGGCTGAGACCAGCCCGAGAGCCGGGACCCGAGGACGTAGAGTTTCGTCATCTAACCCAGCTTGTGCGTTAAAGGGGGGGTGCCTGAGCATCGCGAATCAGGGCTCCTACCGGCTCTCCGGCCCTCACCCTCTGGTCTTGTCCATGGCATCGCGACCTGGCTTGCCAACGGCGGCCGAGACCGCCCGAGCCGGACCCGAGGACGTGAGTTTCATCATCTAACCCGACTTAGCGTTAAAGGGGTGCCCGAGCATCGCGACTCAGGGCTCCTACCGGCTCTCCGCCCTCACCCTCTGGTCTTGTCCATGGCATCGCGACCGGCTTGCCGGCGACGGCCGAGACCAGCCCGATTGCCGGACCGAGGGCGTGGAGTTGTCTGCATCGACCCGGCTTGCGCATTAAAGGGGGGTGCACGAGCATCGCGACTCGGGGCTCCTACCGGCTCTCCGGCCCTCACCCTCTGGTCTTGTCCATGGCATCGCGACCAGGCTTGCCAACGACGGCTGAGACCAGCCGAGCCGGGACCGAGACGTGAGCACCGCATCTGGCCAAATTTGCAGGAACACACTCGAAGATAAGGCCCAGAGCCAGGCGCAACCCGCCTTGAGGTAGGGCCCCGTGAGTCCCGCGCTGGCTCACGGGTGCCCAGATACACCTCGTCTAGCCCTACCGTGCCAGCCACGTGTCAGGGTGGGGCTGTATACGCCCCGGGGGCTCCTCCCGGAGGGGAGCCCCCTCCCACGTTCCAGTGGAAGCACCATGCTCCGCGCTAGCTGACGACACTGCCGAGGAGCGGCTATGCCCGTACACATGCGGAAGCGCTATGCTCCACGCTGGTGATAAGCAACTGAGGGTGGCCTCCGGGTCGCATCAACCTCAGGGAGCCCAGAGCTCAGTGTCTGGCCTCGTCGCAACGCCTCCCCTCGGGAGCGCCGCGCGAGGGGGCTGGGCACGGGGGCTGCGCCTGGGTCATGCCCAGACGCACGCCACCCAGCCAGGCCCCTCGGGCTTGGTTCGTCGCACGTCACTCCCCGAGCGGAGCCAAGGTATGAATGTCGTTTGAGCGTCAAGGGGGACTCCTGAGCATCGCGACTCAGGAGCCTAACTGGTCACGTAGCCCCTCACCCCTTAGTTCCGAAAGGCTAACGGCGGTTGAGGTATGCGCGGGGCCGGGCTCTGCAGACGTAGAACGGTGGATCCGCCCGCGTCTCACCTCCCTACTTGTTGTTCGTGCGCCAAGGGGGACTCCTGAGCATCGTGACTCAGGAGCCTAACTTGTCACGTAGCCCCTCACTCCTTGGACCCGTCCTGGTTTCCGATCGGGGCTAACGGCGGCTGAGGTATGTGCGGGGCCAGGCTCTGCCGGCGTAGAACATAAGCAAGTAGGAAGCACAAATTTCAAGGAATTCAAAAGCAAATATTACAGTCCACACTGTTATCGCAATACCAAATGAAAGTTTAAACGCCTCCCCGAGGCATGATACATGTGCAGGAATTAAAGGCAAGACAGGAGCCACAACGAAGTCACTTGTCGGCGGTGGAGCAGCGCGGAGTGGGCTCGCCTCGTGAAGCAGCAGGGCCGGCAGCGCCTCGCTTCGGCTTGGTGCTGAATGCCCGGAACTTCCCCAACAGAGCCTCCGCGCGACCCTTCACAGCCTCGGCAGCGGCAGCTGCATGCTCGCCGCTTGCTGGCTTCAGCAGGCTGTCCATGTCGACGTTGGGATTGCGAAGATAGATGTGGGTGAGGATCCGCGTCAGTGCCGCAGAAGACAAGACACCGCCTCGGCCTCAGCCATGGGGCCAAGACCAAGGGAGACATCTTCAAGAGCGCGAACCAGGAAGGGAAGCAGCTTGGCGGGGCCGTCCTCTGCGTCGGCCAGTGGGCTCTCCAAGCCGCTATCATAAAGCTCCCTCAGCAGGGCGCGAGCCTTCACCTCCATATCCATGAAGGCACGCGTTCTTCCGCAAGAACCCGCGCCTTGTCGTCCAGCTCGACCTTCCTCGCCTCCAGCTCCTGCTCTAGCGCGCCTAGGCGGTCGCGTCGCTTCTTCAGCTTGGCCTCCCGGTCCTTGACGGCCGCCTCGCGAGCCTTCATGCTTTCCTCCTGCTCCTGGCGGAGGCGGGCCTCCTCGGCGAGCTGGTTCTGCAGGCCCTTCAGCTCGCCCTCCAGCGTCTCACAGCGACCTTGGATGCTGGCTGCCTCCCCCAGGGCAGCATCGCGGGCAATCTTCGCCTCACGAACAGCTTGCTTCTCCTCATCGCAAGCCGTCGAGGCCTGGACCAGCGCCGCCCGAATCGAAGCATCGGAGCGAATCCAGCCAGAAGCCAGCTCTAGGCGCCCAGCCATCAGACGGGGTTCGGCGCCCAGAAGATCCTGCCGCAGGCGGTCCAGTCCGGCAATGGCGCGATCCAGAACAGCATTGGAGGAGCAGCGGTCGGTGGAGTAGGAGGAGAAGACGGCTGTGTGACCACTGCGCCCTGAGGCGGAACCAGCGGCGCCACGGCAACAGTGGAGGCAGCGCCAAGCAAGGGCACCTCGAGTCACACAGGCCAAGGGGCTGAGCTGCGCCCAGGCCCAGCCGAACCTCAGAGGACGCCCGGGCAGGAGAGGCCCGGGCGTCAGGATCATCTTCTGTTTCGGGCAGAGGCACCGCCACGGATGGGGCCTCAGGAGCCCCCTTCAGCTTCTTCGCCGCGGGCGCTAGCCTGGCCGAAGAAGATGAACATCAGATCTCGTCGACAGAGCAATAATCAAGACAGAAAGCAGGCACTTACAGGTCGTCGCTGGTGGACTCGAGCAGCCTCCGGCCATACTTGAAGCCCGAGAGCCGGCTGCAGGGATCAGCTTCAAGGGGACCACGAGCAGGAGGCGCGTCTGCGGATCGCCCCGGGGCTGGAGCGGACCCGCGGGGGACCAGCCCAGTCCGGTCCTTCTTTGGGATCGGGGGCAGGCTTCTGCCTCCCCGCTCATCCTCATCCTCGTTGTCGTCACTCTCGGGGAGGCGGAGAGCGTGGGGCCTGCGCCGCAGGGGAGGAGCCCTTGACTCTGCCCCCGAATCAACCCCCTCTCCTGGCTCTCTTTCCTCCACCTCTTCGCTGGAGTCGGAAGAGGACACGTGCACCAGGTCCTCCGGAGCCTCCACAGGCACGGGCCCGTCCCCATTGAAGACGGCATGGGCCCCACTACCTGCTCCCAATCCTCGCGAAGGAACAAGGGCGCGGGGGCACCCTCCAGTCTCGCCACGTCGCCCCCAACCAAGGACTGGAGGACCGTCGCCAGATCCTCGCTGGCCAGGACCACGTGGCTCGAGTGAGGCCTCCACATCGGAAGCGAGTATCTTGGCGGCGGATCCAGCTTGGTGCTCAGAACTACCTCAACAGCGACAAGACGGTCAACCGCCACCGCCCGCGTCGGCCGGCTTCAGATCTGCATCCATCTTCTCCAAAGACTACTTGCGAGGGATCCCAAGCTCCGCTCGGGACCAGTCGTCGGAACTCTCAAGGGCTCCGTGGGCAGGATCAGCCGAGGTGGATGCGCCAGCATCCACCAAGACCCACTTGCTCTGAAGCCCTCTATCTGCTTCCTGTGGTTTGAAATGGCGATGGCTCCGCAGATGCGCGTTTAAGCTCACAAGACACGGAGGCGGAACCACGGGAGGTTCGGAGGAAGAAGTAGTGGTGCAGCAAGGCCACCGAGGGCTTCACCCCAACGTGGGCCTCACAATAGTAGGCAAAGATTGCCAGAAGAAGGACGGAGTTGGGATGGAGGTGCAGAGCTTGAATGTTGTAGTGACGGAGGACGGAGAAGAAGAACTTCGTAAAAGGAGGCACGGACCCACAATGATGGCGCCACGAAGAACGGGTAGAAGGTACTCCTCCGACCCTCGGGGCGGGGACCCGCCCTTGAACACCGCCGTTCCATTGACGCCCTGCGCTTCCGCCAACCGGCGATCAGTGAGGCTCACCGACATGTTTGGCGGGTCCAAGGCGGAGAGTACCAAGCTCCAGCTGGCTTACAGGCGCCATGATCGGCTAGGGCACGCAGCGGAGTGGATCTCAAGATCTTGGAAGCGGAGAGGAGAGCGCAAGAAAGGGATCTCGAGCAGCAGGAGAAGCAGAAGGATAGACTGGAAGGGCGCGCGCCGTTCCGTACTTATTGCCGTCGCAGGCCAACCGTCGGCCTCCACGATCACCGGTAATCCTGACCAACTCTGCATGCAGGGACTTGTCGAATCCGGGTGGTTACCGAGGCATCGTGGGGAAGCAGTGCGCACGTGTCCAATCAACCGCCATGCAGCGCCCAAGGCCGCAGGCTGCTAGGGCCCGCGACGCTTCACACTTGCCCTTTCGCCTCTCTGCTCGGCCAAGTTCGGGCGCGCCGTGGGCCCGGGCTACTGTCGGTGTTCGGGAACGGGGTCCGCAGACTTGCTCGCTGCGGCCTGCGGCGTGGCTCGAGAGGAGGCCAGGGCGGCCCATCTTCATCAACGCATAAGCTCAAGACCTCGCGAGGGGCTGAGCCTCATGGGCGGACGACGAGGAGCTTCCTCGGGCATGGCCTCGTCAGGCTGGCTCGTGAGGAGGCGGAGAGTTCAAGGCAGGGTACCTCGCAAGGTGCCCATGACGCAAGCCATGACGACCAAGGGCGCCAGCCGGGCGCCAACCCATGCAGTGTCCTCCTTTCCTCTTTGGTGCAAAGGGAGCAAGCGCAGGCGAGAGCATCAAGCAAAGGCATCCGTTTCGGTGCAACAAGACCAAGACCAGCCCCAACGGCTGGAAGGGGTCATCGTGGAGCCCAAGCAGGCGTCGTCACCAGAGCCTTTGGCAGGCGAGGACCAACTTTAGTCAGGATAAGTGTACCCGTTGTTCCCCTTCAAAATGGCCAATTGTTGGCGCCTTCCCGCTCAATTTTTGGGAAGAGGCCCAGGGCCTTCGCCTATAAATAGGAGTAGCCACACTCAGAGCAGGGGGATCGAGAGGAGAGAGATCTGGCATTTGGAATCCAGAGAGAGAGAAAAGGAGGAAGACGATCGGCCCCCCGGTATGAGATCGGAATCCTCATCAAGGAACCAGTAGCTAGAGCAATTGAACACCACCTAGCAGTTCATCACACCCACCAAGAACAGACCCTCGCGAGGCTGTTCTTCCCTGTACTATTCCTCATCAGCCCAAGAGGCAATCCACCACACCACAAACTAGAGTAAGGTATTACACCACAACGGTGGCCCGAACTAGTATAAATCTCGTGTCTCTTGTGTTGTTCAATTTAGTAGTTTAGGTCCCTGCGATTCGGCGAGGTACGAGACGGTGGAGGGTTGGATCTCCGCGTGCACCCTAGTGTTCGAACCTCAAGGGTCTGCCGGAACCCGAAATCCGACAGAGGCGAAGCGAAAGACGGTTAGGAAGCGCAAGAGAAGTGGAAAAGACATCAGGTCCATGTGTATTTAACAACAAGTCCATGTATTACTACATGAGAAGTACTGCTAGTGAGACTTCACTGCCCCATTTCAACAAACTTGTATACGCAATCCTGGTTTGACAAAGTACTCTGCTGCTGGTGGTTTCAGTTCACTCACTAGATTTGCAGGCTCACGACCATCCTCTAACACCTCGTCAGTGCCACCGATTTGAAGGACCTCCGTGAGCGTGTACTTCTCCTGGTATACAATTTCATTCCTCCCTGTATTGCAGTCATTTTGATTAGTAAATTTGTATGGACGAAAAAGAATTGCGCCAGGAAGTTCATATCCTAAAACTAGATAAGTTCGAAAAACAAACCATGACCAGTTTGAAAAAGAACCACCCTCACCCTATTTTACCTCTAATTTGTTTCTCTCTACTGCTCTTTTCTCTCACTATTTTGTTTCTCTCTGTACTTCAGCACGAGAGAGGTTTGGACGGACGCTGATCACTAGCTCTCTATGACACCGCCGATCACTAGAACGAAGGACACCAGCAGGTTGAGGATGAAGTACATGACACAGACAATGAGGATGACCAAAACATGGAATCCGTACACATAGCACCAACTTCAAATTCGAACTTTCTGTCTATGATGATTTGGTTGCTACTTCTTAAAGAAAGTGTACATAACAGTTAGATGTTTGTGCTAGAAAGGAAAACTTGTTTCAATTAAAAACATTGATCAGTATGAATCAAAAACAATGATCAATTCGATAGCGCTCTCTCCTGCCTATTTTGGTTGATGCCACGAATAGTGAAAAAATTGTATGGGAATGTTTAATTATTGCTAGCATGTAAGTTCAAAAAAATAAAACATAGTCGGTTTTTCTATGAAATTTGAGGAAGTCCGTCAAAAGACCCAAGGAAAATAACATGCTCTTTAGGTGTTGTCACTATTCCTGTGAGCACAAGTTTTAAAAAATGTTTACTTTCTGCTCTTGCGTATGTTTTTAGGCAGTACAAACACATCGCCATAGTGAGTACAAATGCAACACCTTGGGAAGTACTACTGACATTGCCGCACTGGGCTTTCCGTTTGCAGGGTCCACTAGGTTTCGTCCTGAGAGAAGCATCACCGGCTGGGAGAGTTCAATGATCTGAACTAGGAAAGTTCAACGTGAAAATTTCCTACAGATTGCATTACTTGAGAATTTTTTCTAACTGGGTGCAGATGTGTCTGGGCACTGAAACGCCCTACTCACCCTTTATTGACTTTGTATTTTGTGAATAAATGTTTATATAATAAATTTTCACATAGTATACTCCCATGGTTGTACAAGTAAACATACACTAAGTGTAGACATCACTACGTGCTTTATCATCAGTTAAAAAATTGTCGGGTGAGTTCAAACTAGAAAGACAGATAAGTCCAAAACCCGCACAGCAAAAAAGTTTCACCTACGAAAGAAAAATGTGGCACTTCCACGTGAAGTTGATAAACAAGGGTTAGAAAAAAAGGATGTTTATATAAAAAAGTTCTCAAAAGTTCAATTACTCTCCGTGTGAACGTTCATACACTCTGTTTCCAAAAGAGAGTGCACATTAGTAGGAAAAAAACTTGGGTAAGTTCAAGGACAGAAAAATCCGGAACTTCAAAATCGACAAAATAGCAGTGTGGAATACAAAGTAAAGTGCTGTTTGTGAAAGCAATGAGTAGCGCAATGCAGAGGAAGGCCTGGACATAAACGGAGGGGACAGTCTAAGATATTCTGCCTGAACCAGGCCTTGACAAGAACAGCTAAATTCAGTAACACAAACACACCTTGTAGCCACACAGGCCTGTCATGCTGCTAGCAGACGCCTTGGCTGAGCAGGGGCCCGCTGTCCACCGGCAATTTCTCCTCTTTCCTTTTCTTCGTTCTTCTAGAGAAACAGAGAGAGCGGACGAGAGAAAGGGCAGCAGGTCACCGTCGATCCATCCTCGCTAGTCGGTACCCGCACCCACTAGTCATCGTCGTAGCCTGCCTCTGGCTGTCCCCGATGCACTCTCGGCTCCGATTTCATCCCCACCCACCGTCTCTTGGTCGCATTCGTCCGCACAGCACTGTGGTGTGCCGCCGCTTTCTTGCAAGGGGTTTGGCCGACAGCCGCGAGAAGCCACCGTCTGCTGCATCTTCTATCCCATCCCTAACTTTCTGCTGCCCCTCCCCTTTCCAATCCTATCTCCTTCTTCCCACAAGATCGACATCCCTGATGGGATGGCCACTGAGTCACACTCACGGAGGGGCAGTTGATGGCGGTGGATGAGGATATAGACGCCACAATCACTGCACTCCATCACTTCCTCCTCCACGGCAGGTTTCCTACCCGCATCCCTCCTTCCTTGCAAGTCGACGGTGCCATCATGTTGGAGACGGCTGTTGGTCTTGCGTTTCTCCGAGCTCTTCTCCTCCCTGCTACGCGCTGGATCCGCGGGGATTTAATTTGACCGTGGCGCCCTTGATGCCTCGCAATTCAGCACGCTACCTCGCCCGTGCCTGCTACTGATGCGACCATGTTGATTTGAGCCGAGGGTGGGGATGAGCCCGTGGTGAGGTTAAGCTTCATGGCGATCACTGTGTACACCACGCTGATGAGCAGCGCCGCCACCATCCCACGGACCGTCACCTGCTCGCGCAACGGCGGCTCCGCCGCCGCCGGCTCTTATTCCATGTCCGGCGCGGCGGCCTCGCGCGGCATCTTGTTGATCTCGCCGGACGCGCCCAGGTCGTGGCGGTCCATTTCGGCGCTCATGAAGGCCATCAGGGCGAGCAGCTCGAGCTCCTCGACGGCGGCAGGGGCTGTGGCGACTACGCTGCAGGTATGAAAACGCCATTAGCCCAATAACACAGGTCCAAACTGAGAGCATCAATTCATAAAGAAGACGATCAGTTCAACAAAAATGAGAGAATCAGTACCACCGCTTGAAACCATCAGTTCAAATAGGGTAACAGAATTATATTCTGTTATGCATAACAAAATATATATATATATATATATATATATATATATATATATATATATATAGGGTAGCACTATTTTAATCCCAGGATTAGAATAACTATTCTAATCACAATTAGCCTATATAGGGTGCGGAGGAGTTGTTCCCGAACTTGAACACATACTTCGAAAAAAAAAAACCAGGCAACCACGTCGCCCCACTAAACGATCCCCGACCAACCCCCCACCTCCCGACCCCGGCTAACCCCCGCCGCCACCCACCGGCCAGGCGCACCGCGCCACCGCCCCAAACCTCTGTCGCCCATGGGCCTCGCGCGCCGCCGCCTGTCGTGGATCCCGTGCGCTGCCGCCCGGTTGTGGAAACCCAGCAGCGCCGCCGGTCGCGGATCCCAGCGCCGCCGCCGAGATCTGGATCGCACCCGCCGCCTCCCACGGCGCGAGGCCACCTCCTCCACCTCCTGCGCACAACCGCCTCCGCCTCGCTCTGGATCCGCCGGCGCTGCTCCTCCCAGCTCCACCCCGACACGCACAACCCACCAGGCGCCGCACCCGGATCTCGCCGCCCCGCTGCTCGACGGCCGTCCCGCTCCCCGGCCGCTGGCTCGCCATCCATCCCACTCCACGGCTGCCGCCCGGCTGCCCGGCCGCGACCCACCACGTCTATCCTCGCCAGTCGAGAGTTACGCGCCGCCGATGCGGGACACCTCCCCAATGCGCTACTCGCGACACATCGTGGCAACGGCCACCGCCCTCTCCACTCCTTGTCGTCTTCCTACGAAGCCGCTAGCGAAGCACGGCGAGTACCTCTCGCTCATCTATGCGGCGAGATGCCACCGGCAGCGGATGATGAGCTCCTGGATGCCACCGATGTAGCCGTCCCCAACCGCCCCGCGCTGCTCGAACGTCATTCCTCGAGATGGTTCCGACGCCCGACGATGTAGTTGTCGTCCGCAAGGGCCTCCCCGACCCATTGATCCATCGACATTGATCCATCGAGGAAAATGAAGTTCAGGAAGAACATGGCGTGAAAAAATCAGAGTTCTTGCATAAAAAGTTCAAAAAAAATGCACGACCACACTTTTTGCTCGTGCTTGTTCATAAGTATTTCTATTTTCTTCTTTTTTGTGTTCAGATTTTTGTTTTGCTATTCATTTCTTCTTCTTTGGTTTTGCCGACCTCGACTAGTGGTTGCTGGATTTCGTGTTTCTTCTTTACAGAACTGATGCATTTCTTCTCTTGTTTCTGCAGATTTGTTAACTGAACTTTACCGTCTTGACTGATTGAACTGCACAAAACTTAACTGTCTAGGCTGCAAGGGTGTCACGTGGAGGTGGCTCGAACCGGCGGGAGATACAGCAGTTTGATGCAGCCCCTCCACGCTGTTCAACTCCTGCAGCCAGCTGGCTCAAAGCCAACAGTGAGCTCCTACTTCGACTCACTGCGCACGTAGCTTCTGGCCATGTAATGATGTGTGGCTGAAGCTCTTTCTTTCTCTCCATAGTCTCATGTGCTGATGCTGCCCTCTCAGTCTCTCTTATCTCAGTTTGGCACACCAAAAAATGTTTTTTGTTATTCTTAAAATTGGAAGTAGATATGCTTAGCCAGAAAGCCAATCTTTATGTATTCTGAATGTGAACCTGGTGCCCTCTATGTGTTTGCTATTATGGGTGCTAGAACTGAAGCATTTTTGTGCTTAGCTCTTTTTTTGTTCTGATGAAGCAAGTACTAGTTGCTCCTGCCATTCTACCTTTGGTCGAGAGCACATAGCTCAGTAGACAGAGCTTGACAAGATAGAAAAGCAACATGTGGTGCAGAGAAGGCCACATTTCTCACGTGGCACACATTTTCTTTTTTCTTTTTGTGTGTAAAAAGGGATTTTAGGCTTACCACCACATTTAGGGATCCATTTTCGGTCTCCCACGCCATGCTCCTGCAGGTCGACTGCGCCGCCGCACGAAGTTCACCGGCCATAGCTGCGGACGGACGAAATTCCAACTCTACTGCAACCCCTCAAGATCCATAGGTAAAATGATCCACAAGCTCATAATTTTCACACCGATGTATCATGTGCTGCAGCTAAGTGTCCATGCCTGATCTTAGTTGGGTTTTGTTTTTCAGTGGCCAAAGATGGCGCTCCACAGCTGTTCGGTGTAATGCGTAAGGAGCAAACAATGTCTCTCTCGCTTTTGTTTTTGGAAAAGACCTACCTATCATCTTGCCGCTACTGTGTTCGAGTCGCTCCATCCGCAGACGGGGGAGGTCTCGACCTGCAGCTAGGAGAAGTCTCGACCTGCACCTGGTCGCGCGCGCTGCTGCCACTTAGGTCCAACACTTTCAGCCGGTGCCGCAGCGCCTCGACCGTTCAACTATGCCACCTCAGCAGTTCAATGTATATTGGAGAAGAAGAAAAATCCACAGGAGGTTCAAATGTTATATTTTGTGATTGTTGTAGACTTGCCTCAAATTAGAGGTGGGTTCAAAGAAAAAATTGTTCCCTTTGATGGAGCACCTGGCCGTTCCCTTTGTTTTGTTTTGTTTTGTTTTGCAAATTGCTAGTTGTCGTATAGCTTCAGTATTAGTATAATGCTGTAGGTTCCTAACTATTGGTCTTGATGTTTGGCCGTACTTGAGGTTCCGTGCTTGAGGTTCAGCTTGGTAATGTATACAGGAGCAGTTTGGATTTGGTATTTTTCTACAGTTTGGCATCGTCTTATATGTATTTTAGAAGTGCACAAAAAATAGCACTTCATTCAAAATTTGTTGTGCAAAGTGTGCATGCTCCATAGGTGCTTTCTGTAATCCGAAAATTGATTGAAGACAATTAAAGTTTGTATGTTTAGAAAAGCCTTGGAATGCAAAACAAAATTCAACAAAACAAAAAATGCTAGCGAGTTCTTTGCAAAAACCACATGAAGTTCAATAAGTATAATTTTAGAGGTTCAAGTAATATGAGAAAGCTGGAAGTTTGTAGAATAAAAATGCCGGTGGTGCAGTTGTTGCTGGCTACATCAGTCGGAGCCCCTACTCCACGAATCTGGCCAACCGCGCGTTGCCGACATGGATCCGCACTAAGAAGTTGAGATTAAAATAACAGAGATTATAATTTATAGCGTGTGTTTTTATTAGAAGAAAAGAAAAGAGAAGTTCAGTTTGTAATGATGACATCGTTCAACGTGCAAACAAATTGAAAAACTGTATAGGTTCGCCTACCAAAATGTCCAACATTTCTTGTGGAAAAAATTTCACTATATGTTTTGAACTCTGCGTGAGAACTTTATGTTGTTTCAGATGTGTTCATTCGTTTTTGTGTAAATGCATGTAGCACATGAAGTGTATGTGTATTGTTGTGTGTAATTTTCTTGAAATTCAATAGCATGCGAAGTTCGTGTTTCAGAAATTCATAAGTTCACATGTACCACATAATGAAGAAAAAGTTGGAGAAGTTCGACGATTATAGAAAACTCAGATTTTCCTTGTTATTAAAGAATGAAAACAAGAAGTTCAAAAAATAAAATGACAAGAAGTTCAACTTTTTAAAAATAGAGCGCTTCAAAATTTCATAAAAAAAGATTAAGAAATAAAAACAGGAAGTCCATATTAAAAAGATGGATAAGTTCGATGATTATAGAAAACTCAGATTTTCCTCATTATTAAAGAATGGAAACACGAAATTCAAAAATAAAATAACAAGAAGTTCAACTTTTAAAAATAAAATAGCAATTCACTTTTTGTCAAAATTTTGTATCCATATTTTGGGGCCTCATGACGCCCAGTAGTTTGCATTATTCACCGATGCACCGCTCTTCTCTGGAGCAGAAAGACAGAAGTTCATCCTGACAACCTATATGGTTCAATGTGTATACTAAATGAAGGAAAAAAGCAATAGTAGGTGTCTAGCAGCATCAGTGTGTGGCCGCCTATAATTCTTCTATGTGCGCACACATGCTGTGCACATGAGCATTAGTACGAGGAAAATGGAGACCGGTCAACGCAATAAGTTCAAAAAAAATTGAGCAAGAAGTTCAAATAAAAAAGTACATCAAAAACCATTATAAAAATGGATTTTTATCATTTGTAAAAAAATGGAGAAGTCCAAATTAAAAAGAGAAACATTTCAAAAGAATTTATGAAAAAAATCCTGTAAGTGCATCTATTGCCCCTTAGTGATTTTGGTGGATTGAAGACTTATAGGTTAAGGAACTAATGCGTTTGTGAGTGTACACAGGTCTATAAGTCTATGAGGAGTTTGATATTCTGAGAAAGTCGACCCTAAAAATGAAGTTCTTCGATGAAGACTTTGATATTCGAAGACTTTAGAAGACTTTGAAAGTGAAGAAATTGGTGTGACCTTGAAGACTTGGTATTCATTTGAGGAACATGAAGCGTGAAGACTTTTGTTTTCGTACTTTCATTTTCTCTTTCTTGAGTCATAGGAAACACCGTACTATTAAAGGGGTCGAGAAATACTAAGGAAAAATTTCCATGTGATGCTCAACTCAAAATCCTACACCTACCAATCCCTTGAGTGAAGCCTTTGGAAATCTCATACAGTTCAATCAATTTCTTGATGGATGAGACGAAGTTCTTCAGTCGCCGAGAATTTGTTCGGCCGAGGAGTTAGGAATTCGCCATCTGGATTGCCTACAGTGAGGAACATGATAGCCCCGAGGAATTTGAGAGTCAAATTTCCGACCGTTGTTGTGCTTTCTTGCCACTGTCCCAAAATATCTTATCCACCTAACGGTCATATCATTGAAGGGCATTTATGTCTTATCATGTCGGGCTGCTCCCTAGGCTATAAATAGCCGCCCCTACAACCACTAGCTGGTTGGCTGCTCCGAAGAACTTGACACTTGTCATTTGAGAGCAACCCATCCTCCGAGGACTTTGGCGAAAATCATCAGTGAGGAAAAACCCAAAACCAAACCCCTACAAACCCAAAGTGATTGAGCATCATCAAGAAATTGATCCTGCGTGGATCCGGCGCTTGTTACCTTTGAAGACTGTGCTTCTTCCAGACGGTTAGGCGTCATGGTCTAGAGCATCCAAGAGGAATTGTGGATCGCCGAGTGACCAAGTCTGTGAAGGTTTGGAAGTCGCCTGAAGACTTACCACGAGTGATTGGGCGAGTGCATGTGTGACCTTAGTTCAAGGAGAATCTGGTGAGGACTTGGTGTCTGAGCTGCGTGCTTTCAGCGACGGGTGTCCGGGACTGTGTGTCCTCGAGTTTAAATACTCAGCCGCTCCAACCAGACGTACAATTGAGACAGCAGTTGGAACTGGTCTACCAAATCATTGTCTTCACCAACCTTACTGGTTCTATTTCCTCAACCCTTTCATTTCCTCATTATTGTGTTGAGTGTTTGTTCATATCTGTGTTTGAAGACTTTGGTGAAGACTTTCTCAATTTCCTCGGTTCAATTTCTTGATCTGTTTGTCTTCATCTTGTGTTATCCTATGATTACGCTTTACAGTACTCTGTGCTAGTCTTCATTTCATCATGATGACCATGCGTGTATTCTGTTATGCTTACTTAGTACTTATTCCGCTGCAAGTAGTTCTTAGCTGGAATTTCCTCACCGCAAATTCCTTAGTGAAGAATTCATAAAATCGCCTATTCACCCCCTCTAGTCGATATAGCACTTTCAATTGGTATCGAGCGAGGTACTCCTTGTTACGTGTAATTTTAGTTTAACCACAGGAGTTTTAGTTATGTCGACCGCAGTATGATCAAGGTCTCAGCGGGTGTCCTACCTTTGATGGGACGGACTACCCCTTGGAAGAACAAGATGCGAATGCATCTTGAAGCAATTGACAACGATCTACGGTATGTTGTGGAAAATGGTGTTCCCTCACACACCTTCTCTGAATGCTGCTGATGTGAAGAGATTCAAGCAACTCGATTCTCAAGCGAAGAATATCATATGTGGCCATCGAGCAAAGGTCAATATGGAAGAGTGAGTGCTTTGGAATCGCCAAGCTCATCAGGGACAGGCTGTCCAAAGTGAATGAAGGAGTCTCAACTCAGCGTGACTCTCGAGTTGATGTTCTTCGAATCTCTTCAACCGCTTCAAAAGACTCGACAACGAAAATGTTCAACAAACCTTGATCGCCTCATGACATCTCAAATGAGCTTCAAGCACTTGGCGCCATTGACATCACCGACCATGAGGTGGTGAAGAAATTTTAAGATCGCTTGATTCCTCATTTGATACTCACACGATGATACAAGAGCGTCTGACTACAAGTCACTTGATCCTGCTGATATCCTCGAGAGGCTAAATACTCATGAGTTCCAGCTTGCTGAAAAGAGAGAATTCTATGGTTCTAGCTATGGAAAAACGCGTGCCCTGAAGGCCAAGGCTGTGTCTGAATCTGAGTGTGAAGACTCTTGTAGTAGCCTTGGAGATCCTGAAGAATTAGGCCAGGAGCTAGCACTGCTCGTGAAGAAATTCCAGAAGTTCTCAAGACGTGGTCGATTTGGAAAATCCTCAAGGAGCAGTGATTCCTCATCCAGTGACTATAAGAGAAGACTTTGTCACAAATGCAAGAAACCTGGTCACTACATCCAAGACTGTCCTCAGTGGGAAAAGGAATTAAAGAAGAAGAAACACAAGGACTACAGTTCTGATGATGCAAAGAAGAAGAAGAAATCATCGAAATCTTCATCATCAAAATCCTCAAAGCCTTCTTCTCACAAGAAGAGCAGCACCAAAAAGGCTCGGGCATTCATTGGCAAGGAAATGGACTCTGAAGTTGAATCGAGGAACATGAGGAAGAGGAGGCATCGAAAGAATCCAGAGTGCGGTGTGGCGAGTCTAGCTCTACCATCTTGCTTTACGCCCGACAAGTCCATCTTCAACTCTGAAGAAAATGACCTCACCAACAATGATGACGAAGATAGTGATGATTACACTCCCACCTATTGCTTCATGGCAAAGGGTGCCAAGGTACTCAAATATACCTCCTCTGAATCTAGTGAAAATGAATCTGATGAAGATCTAAAGCCCAGTTACTCAAAACTTGCTAAAATTGCTGTAAAACAACAAAGGGCTTTGGAAAAGGTTCAAAACATGCTAGATAAGAGTGATGATATGTTAGGTGAAGAAATGGATCGCACTAAAGCCCTGACTGAAAATCTTCAGAGATTTCAGTCTAGGTTTGATAACCTTCAAGGTCATCATAACACTCTCTTATCTGATCATGAGAAACTTTCTTATGAATTTCTTCAAAGAAAGCAAGATCTTGAGAAGCTAAGAGTGAGTTATGAAGATCTTCGAAGGGCGCGATTCATTACTTGCTCAACAAATCAGCGCTTCTCAAGAAGAATTTGTTCCTCCATGCTTAAAGTGCATTGAACATGAATCGCTAATTCTTCACTGAATGTTCAAATGCTTCAACTGTTACAAATTCTTCACTTGCCTCTGCTATCACTAATTCCTCATCGAGGACATTGCTAGTATCACCGACGATGCAGGGGCTGAAGGAATTGTACATGACAGGCATGTACAAAAGCCTCAAAGGGCATCGACTCTTTGTGATGTGCTTAAAAGCAGATCCTCAACAGAACCCTAGGAAAGAGGGTATTGCCTTTGAGAGGAAACTCAATCTTGATGGAACATATTGGAAGCTTTGAGCGGTATCCCAAAACCTCATGGGTTGCTGCAAAGGGACCTCCAGATTGATCCATCTAACTTATCTGCCTTTACATGCGAATCTCCTCATTCTTTGATGAGTCATTTGACTCAACTATAAACTGTTCAAAAATCAGAATGGTGAAGTATTTGCTAGATATGTTGGCACTAATCTGCAGGAGCGGTTCCCCTATGAAGAAAATCTGGGTTCCCAAGAAGTGCCTTGAAAGTCTTCGGTGAATGTCCTCATGACACCACCGTGAAGAATAGGAACCCCAGATCAAATTCTTCATATGGACCAAATTCTTCATATGGATCCAAGTCCTCATACGGACCAAATTCCTCACGTGGATCAAATTCCTCAAAAGGATCAAAGTCCTCATATGATTATCATCGTGCTAACAACTCTGCTTCGCAGGTAGAGCTAAGGGCTATGAATATGTGCATTATTCTTCAAACCAATATGTTCATAAGTCCTCGAAGAATTTCTCCGCTTATTCATATGCTTACCCTAACCCCTCTTATGTGAAACGAAATGGTTTGGCTTCTATGCCACCATTCTCATATGGTGCTCGAGAGTGATGAACTCTTTGCCACCCCTTGAGATGTGGGTGGTGAAGAAAAGAACTAATCTCTTCTGCAGGGTCAGGTCTCCAGACGTGCCTTAACGTCTGAAGAATTTGCTGGGGACATGACAAAAGTGCCTGAAAGGACGCAGGCTAACCATGATGAAATGAACTTTCATTTCACACATCCTCGCATTGCTTATCTGTTAATACTAACTGATGAAATTCATCTAATGAACTTGGTATCATATTCTTCACTGATGAAGTATATGAGATCGTAAGTTGTACTAATTCATCTGCAGGATGATCAACCCAAAGCCACTGAGTGGGTTGTCGATATTGGATGTACAAATCATATGACTGGTGAAAAGAATCTATTGATGGATGCTCCCTTATCACCGTCACATCTGAAGCATATCATATTTCTTGACAAAGGCAAAAGTCGGTATTGGGTCTTGGTAAGGTTGCGATCTCTAAGGACATACACATGGACAAAGTCATGCTTGTTGAGTCCTTAGGATACAACCTCATGTCGATCTCAATGCTTTGTGATCTTGATATGGTTGTTATCTTTGGCAAATATCGTTGTGTTGTGATTATGGAAGCTGACAATTCCAAAGTCTTGAAGGCTTTAGGAGAGGAGACTTGTATATTGTTGATTTCTCTACAGACCACAACCAGCCGTGTGTCTACTTGCAAAAGCTTGAGAAGGCTGGCTATGGCATCGGCGACTTGGTCACGCAGCATGAGGAATTTGCACACGCTTGCGAAGAAGAAGCATGTCATTGGCATTGAGAATGTCAAATTCCTCAAGGATCACTTATGGGAGCTGTGAAGCTGGAAAAATGACCAAGGCCAAGCATCCATGAAGACTATCATGACCACTACTCGTCCTTGAATTGCTTCACATGGACCTCTTTGGTCCCAATCATTACTCACCTGTCCTTAATGATGCATCTCTATATGGCTTTGTTATTGTTGATGATTACTCTCGTTACACATGGGTACACATTGTTACTTACAAAAATCAAGTGCAGGAAGTCTTCAAGCGATTTTCCTCGAGGGCTTCAACTAACTTTGGTGTGAAGATCAAACACATCGGGAGTGACAATGGAACTGAGTTCAAGAATTCGATCTTGATGCCTATCTTGATGAACTTGGTATTACTCATGAGTTATCTGCTCCTTATACTCCTCAAAGAAAATGGCGTCGTGGGCGCAAGAACAGAACTCTTGTTGAGATGGCTCACACTATGCTTGATGAATACAAAACGCCTAGTCGTTTTGGATTGATGCAATTGATACCGCGTGCCACATCATCAGAGTATATCTTCACAAATTCTTCAAAAAGACTGCCTATGAACTCCTCACCGACAAGAAACCCAATGTAAGTTATTTCAAAGTCTTGATTGCTAAATGCTGGATTAGAGATCCTCATCACAATTCTAAATTTGCACCAAAGCACATGAAGGTTTTATGCTTGGTTACGGAAAGGACTCGCACACCTCAGAGTCTTCAACATCACTCTTCACAAGATTGTTGACATTTGTAGATGTGTGGTTCGATGAAACTAATGGCTGCAAAGAGAGCACCTACCTTCGTGTTAGATGAACCAGCACCGAGGATTCTATCAAGTTCAAGGCAACCGAGGATGTCATTCCTCTTGAAGAAACTGCTGAAGAATTCATTCCTGTACGAAGAACGTCGAGTGATGCACTGAAGATAATCTTTGAAGAAAATGGTGCCGAGGAAAATGATCAAATTCCTCGGCGACAACCAGCTCATCCTCGCGTTGCAAAAGAAGTGCAAGTAGAGAAGATCATCGATGACATTAAAGCGCCAGTCCTCTCACACGCTCAAAAGCTTCACATTTATCTAACTTTTGTGGGCACTATGCTTTTGTCTCTATCACAGAGCCCACTAAGGTAGATGAAGCATTTCTGGAGCCGGAGTGGATTCAGGCTATGCAAGAAGAATTACATCAGTTCGAGCTCAACAATGTCTGGAACTGGTCAAACGTCCAGATCCTCGCAAGCATAATATCATTGGCACAAAGTGGATCTACCGCAACAAGCAAGATGAAAATGGCCTTGTGGTGAGGAATAAGGCACGACTAGTAGCTCAAGGCTACACCCAGGTTGAAGGAATTGATTTCGATGAAACTTTTGCACTGTTGCTAGACTTGAGTCTATTAGCATATTACTAGCCTATGCTAACCATCACAATATCACTTTATATCAAATGGATGTGAAAAGTGCATTCCTCAATGGTAAGCTTGAGGAAGAAGTATATGTTGCTCAACCCCAGGTTTTGAAGATCCAAAGAATCGACAAAGTCTTGAGACTCAATAAGGCCCTCTATGGCCTCAAGCAAGCCCCCAAGCGTGGTATGATACATTGAAGGAATTCTTCGTGAAGAATGGCTTCACACCCGGTTCACTCGACCTTACTCTCTTTACTAAATCTTATGATGGTGAACTGTTTGTGTGCCAAATATATGTTGATGATATTATCTTTGGTTGTACTGACCAACGTTATAGTGATGAGTTTTCCTATATGATGAGTGAAGAATATCAAATGTCTATGATGGGAGAGTTGAAATTCTTCTTAGGTCTTCAAATTCATCAACAACACAATGGCTTATTCATATCTCAGGAGAAATACCTCAAAGATGTCCTGAAGAAATTCGGCATGCAAGATTGCAAAGGCGTCAAAATTCCTATGCCCACAAATGGCCATCTATGCACTGATGAAAATGGTATTGACTTTGATCACAAGGTATACCGCTCCATGATTGGTTCTTTATTGTACTTATGTGCATCTAGGCCAGATATAATGCTTAGTGTTTGCATGTGTGCCCGATTTCAAGCTACACCGAAGGAATCACACCATAAGGCTGTGAAGCATATTCTTGATATCTAGCTCACACACCAACACTAGGATTATGGTACCCCAAGGGCTCTACTTTTGATCTCATTGGATATTCGACTCGACTATGCTGGTGATCGTGTGGACCGCAAGTCAACATCGGCACTTGTCATTTCCTCGGACGATCTTTGGTCCATTGGTCCTCGAAGAAACAGAACTGCGTATCCGCTTCATCGCGGAAGCTGAATACATTGCTGCTGGCTCGTGTTGTGCTCAATTGCTATGGATGAAGCAAACTCTCAAGGACTACGGCATCAACGTGAAGAATGTGCCTCTCTCTCGTGACAATGAGAGTGCCATCAAGATTGCTCACAACCCAGTTCAGCACTCAAGACAAAGCACATTCAAATTCGTCATCATTTTCTTCGTGATCATGTGTTGAAGGCGACATCTCCATCGAGCATGTGAAGATGAAGAACATCTAGCTGATATCTTCACTAAGCCCTTGGATGAGAAGAGATTTAGCAAGTTGCGTGTGAGCTAAATATCTTAGAATCTTGAACGTTCTTTGAAAAGGACACACATCCTAACACTTATGCAAAATTGATGACTTAGATGTGCAACACATGAAGAAGCGTTTTCTTCAATCAATGAAGAATAACACTCTTAGTGTGAAGAAATTAATGAAGAATTTGATTCTCGAAACCCTCGACAATTGTATGCGGTGTCTGAAATCATCATTCTTATACGGTGGGTCACGCCACCACCAAAGTTGAAAATCTTCAATTTGAGTTTTCCTCGGTGAAATTCTTCAGTTTTTCAAATTCTTCAACTTTGCAAAATCTTCACTGTTTCGTCGTCTTTCTTCATTGGCTATATATATATATATATATATATATATATGGGTTTATGTCCTCTACAAGATTCACTTATGGCTATTTCTTCAAGTCGCTTTTACGCTAAGTGAATGTGATCGGACCCTTCCCCTCTATGCTATACTCAACCCAATCTATTCACAAATTCTTCATGTGCGTTCTATTTGAAACTTCGTTCAAAATCTTCACTGTGTCCTTGATACCAAGAAATTGAGAACGGAACTTTAAAACTGATCTTATCCAAACTTTCGGTTTTGCCTCAAACCGTTCCGCATCCCATGATGCATTATTTTACTCACCCACAATCGTACGATCTCCACTACACAAGACGTGGATGACACATGTCGTGAGAAGGAAATGGTCAGGCACGTTCATCCTAAATCTTGAGCGATCCGTTTTTCACCGTGTCTATAAATATCCCTCTCCCTTCCTCACTTCTTTTCTCCGCCGACCTCTCTCTCCCGCCGAGCTCCTCAAACCCTAGCGCTGCCGCTACTCCATCGTCGCCGGTGAGGAAGAGCTTCACTGCCTCGACCTCGTCGCCGACGTACTCGCGCCGACCGCGGAAATCCTCACTCCGCCGCCGCCGTAGCTATCTTCCTCCGCCAAGTTAGGGCGTGGAAGATCTGAACTGACGAACTTCCCAACTGTTCTTCTCAGTTCGTCGTGTTCTTCACTTCGGGTAATTAAAAGTTACTTTTATTACTCGCTTTGATTCTCAAACCTTCCTGAAAATCTTCAAAGGTGTTTATTCTTCAAATCTTCACACATATGAACACCTCAAACAAAATATGCTCTTGATTCGTTTCTCTAAGCAATGATTTTCTTCAAGATTCCTCAATTGTGTGGATCCTCGATCTGTACAACTCTGGAACCTAAGACAAAGAACGCTTAGTGAAATTCTTCAAGGCTCATCTGGTCAAAATCCTCAAAACTTGTTCTTTTTGAAAAACCTTCTGAGAACGCATATGGCCTCCCCAAATTCCTCGCAACTATACTCTGTTCACGGTACACATGTCCGCTCTTTGAATCACTAGGTTCTCATCAACTTAACTCATTTGCAGCGTTCCTCGAAGAAAAACTGCATACTTCTTGAGAGAACTCAATTGTTCAAATTCCTCAAGCTGAAGAACATGGCGACGGTAAGAAGCCACGAAAGGAGGAAAGAAACCTGAGGTTATGACTGCGTTTGAAATCCCTGAGGAAATCTATGCTGACTACTGCACACCTGATGAAGAAAACAAAAATCAACGCAAGGTGCGTATTCAGAAGATTGAACGGAGATGGACACGGGAATGGAGGGAGTACAGATATGTGACTCCAAAATACATGAAGAAATTCGCTCTCAATCCTGCATGCCCAAGAGCTCCATTGGCACCTGGCCAAGTAGCTGATCCCACAAGCATCAAACATGGTGAGGACTTTCCTGATGAATGGGCTAAGCGCCAAGCTAAATTGGCAAAACAAGCCAAGGAGGCAGTGAAGAAATTCAATGAGGATTCTGCCACTGCTACTGCTACTGAGGCCTCGGTCAAACCGAGGAAATCCATGCCAAAGAAGCCTGCTCATAAGCCAAGTGCTTCACCATCAGCGCCCTCATGGCCAAGTTCCTCAGCAGCACCCTCAAAGCAAATTCCTCACACTACTGCTGCTCCACCAAAGTCCTCAACAGCTCCGTCAAAGTCTTCAGTTCCTGTGCACCTGGCTACATGTCAAAGGACTGCTGGCTTCTCAATTGCCTCAGGCGTTTCTGCAAGTTCCTCAGCAGCTCCCATTTCATCATCTGGCCCGACTCAGCTGAAGACCAAAGCAACAGCTGGACGAGGTCCTCGGCCAAGCCCAACGAAGAAACAGGTTGCATTCCATGTGCCTTTTGATGATGAAGCGTCTGATGATGAACTTGCGGAAATCATCAGAGACCGTCAAGGAAAGGCCGCTAGAGCCAAAGGCACATCTGTGCCACTGCTGTTGGATCCGAAGAAAGTCCTTGACTATATTGATCTCTGGCACAAGGATCCCAATACCCCTATGCCTGACTTTCATCTGACACCTGGACAAAGTCATATGTTGACTCACTTCATCGCTGAAGAAAAATGGAAGTTTGAGAAGGCAAGGGAAATCAAAAAGGCTCAATACGAAAGGAGAAGTTCTCAAGAAAACGTTGTCAAGATGACACCGAGGAGCTTCTCAAGGTCGAGACTGAAATTCAAGACCTCAAAGAAAACTTCGATTCCTATTATGCTGATTGGCAAGGAGCCAAGGTCAGATTCATCAATCTGACGAAGAAATTCACAAATGTTGCTGCCCCAGTGCAACATGAAATTCCTCAGGCTGAAGCCTCAGCTCAGCAGACTGAAGAACATGCCAGCACCGCTGATAACGTTCAAGCTGCTGATGAAAATGCTAGTTCCAGGACTGATGATCCCATTCCAGCCGCTGAAGAAATTGCCAGGGCATCCACTAGTGGTGCGCCTGAAGAAACTGATCAAGTCGGGGCAACTGCATCAGTTGTACCTAAAGAAAATCAACCAAATTCCTCAGCTCCTCCTGCGCCAACTCCAACTCCAATTCTTCCATCTGCCTCTGATGTGAAGAAAACCAAGGCTGCAGAACGAGCTGCTGTGAAGAAAAGGAAAGCATCAGCTGTGTCAAATTCTTCGGATGCGAAGAAAATGAAGCCTATGACCAGCTCATTCAAAAATCCAATTGATGTTGTTCCGATTTCCTCCATGCCATTAAAGGACGTTGTTCCTTTTGGAGAAGACTATGAGATCCCAATCGGATCTGATGAAGAACGTCATTCTGCTGCTTCGTCAGAGCAGATTGATGAAGAAATTGAAGTGGCCGCAATCCCTTCAACCCCAGTCATTTCCTCACCTATGCCTTAGTACACAGCTGAAGAGGCTGGTGTTGAGGAAATTGAAGATGAAGATGTGGATATAGGATGCACCACACCGGTGATGAATGATGACTTTTGGGAAAGTCTGCATCCCAATACTCCTCTCTTCACCCCGCTCCAACAGATTCCTCAGTCCCCTGCACAAACAGTCCAAATGGAATCTGAAGAAACTCAACCCACTTGCTCTGTGCATGAAGAAATTCCAGCCACTAGTGCTGATGAACCTGCTACTGCTGACCCTCAGACTGCACCTGTTGAGGAAGAAGAAATTCCTCATCCTGAAGAACCTGAACTTGCGATTCCTGAGGTGGTGATGCAACTCACTGACACCCCTCTGCCCAAGCAAAAGAATCCGTTCTCAAGCAAACAAAAGTTCAAGGCTGATGATTTCTTTGCGAGCACGTATTCTTCATCGACTATAATCCATATGATTACGCTCGCATTAGGAAGAGGCGTTTACGACTGCCACCAAGCCAACTTCTATTCCTCGGTGCTCTTCAACAAGGATAAAGTCTTGATCATGCTCATATTCCTCATGTGGACATGGAGTCGCTGCCGAGCTTTGAGCCGATCCTCGGTGTTCTTCACGATGCAGGACTTCAATTTCTGCACCGATATCTGTGGATGGAATGAAGAACTAATTCTTCAATTCTATGCAACGCTGCACATCACGGAGACGTCAAGACGTGAACTCATGGGTATTAGATCGATGTCTGAAAATACTCACTACAAGGCACCAAAGAAACTGAATTGCTTCGTGCTCTACCACTCAGTCCTCCACTTGATGGTGCTCGTTGTATCTACAACAAACCAGAACTTTCAAATCACTATATGCAAGTGCTGATGAAGCCTTTGAAGCCAAGGCAGGCCCCAAGAACCAAATTCCTCGTCAAGGAATTATTGTATGTGCCTCGGACTGTCTATCGAATTCTGACGAAGACAATGAGTCCTGTCAAAGGCCACGACTCGAGTGATGAAGAAGTCGTTGGCATCATGAAGAATATGCTTTTCAACATCATCCATGGCGTTCCCGTCAACTTCCATGATTTCTTCATGAGGACTCTGGCAAACATTGCTATGTCACCATTTGAGCTGAAGCCTTATCGCCTTGGATAATGAGATTCATCGGACAATGTCTTCACTCAATTACAAAGCTGATACTCGAACCACTGCAGCTACTTGCCCCGATTGAAGTCCTCAAGCGGACATTTACCTCGGTGATGACAAGGGCAAGGCTCTCAGTGATCGATGAAGGCATTCGTCCATTGGATGGACAGTTTAGCAAAGCAGCATCCTACTCCACCAATGATGACTCGCCACACATGACTCTGCCGCAAATACCTCGGTCAAGCAAAGTCCTCAAGCTCTCACACCTGTGGTGATGGTGATCGTGAGTTACTCCTCGGTCTTCATCGGAAGGTTGATCGTAATCATAAATGGGTCAAGCGTCAATTTGGTTCATTTCTTCACAACATGACCTCAACACACAATGCAAAGAAGAAAAACCACTACTACCTCCATGAAACCTTCAAGCGCACTGGCTATTCTTTCACATGTCTACAAAGTTAAGAACTGGCGTCAATGGGACTCAAGGAAGAATTTGACTGGTCTGCACCTCCTCAGAAGAAATACAAGAAGGTCAAAGTTCCTTCCTTGGTGGCCAGCTCCTATTCTTCATCTCGCGACACTGATGAAAATGAAGACTTGGACAACACCGCGGCAGGTCCTACTGCAACAACCGACCCCAACAACGCTGGCGCTCCTTCTTCAACTTGAAATTCTTCAGGAGCGTTAGTCCTCAGTTTCAATCCTTTTGGTCATTCGATGACAAAGGGGGAGAATTTTGAGCTAGTCTTCAAGCGGGTCTAGTTTATTGCCTATATACAGTAATTTATTCTTGTTAAGTTACAACTCTCGTTCTTCTGAAACTTTTATTGGATTGAGTTGTAATCTTAAACCCGATGGTGCTTTGATACTTTTGATGCATTATGCTCTTGCACTATGCTCTGATTCTCTTGAGCTCCTTGAAAATCTTCATAGCAAATCTATTTGAGCTCTGATACTCTTGATGTGTTATTGTGCATGCTTGTTCCTCATTAATGTTATCGCACGCATGCTGAATAACATCAAGCACCATATTTCATCATGCATTTCAAATTCTTCATATTATATGTCAAATGCGTGTATGAATTACAAGATATAGGGGGAGATCTCCATGATTCAACTCTTCAAATGTGCATTGCCTCAAAAGCAAATTCCTCACTATGCACATCTTCAGGGGGAGTTCTTCTATATCTTGCAATCAAATTCCTCATTATCAGTATTTACACTTCATATATTTATTCCCGTTGAAAACTTAACCTATATTGTCATCAATCACCAAAAAGGGGGAGATCGTAAGTGCATCTAGTGCCCCTTAGTGATTTTGGTGGATTGAAGACTTATAGGTTAAGGAACTAATCGTTTGTGAGTGTACACAGTCTATAAGTCTATGAGGAGTTTGATATTTACAGAGAAAGTCGACCCTAAAATGAAGTTCTTCGATTGAAGACTTTGATATTCTCAAGACTTTACAAGACTTTGAAAGTGAAGAAATTGGTGTGACCTTGAAGACTTGGTATTCATTTGAGGAACATGAAGCGTGAAGACTTTTGTTTTCGTAGTTTCGTTTTCTCTTTCTTGAGTCATAGGAAACACCGTCTTCGTTAAAGGGGTCGAGGAAATACTAAGGAAAAATTTCCATGTGATGCTCAACTCAAAATCCTACACCTACCAATCCCTTGAGTGAAGCCTTTGGAAATCTCATACAGTTCAGTCAATTTCTTGATGTGAGACGAAGTTCTTACAGTGTTGAGAATTTGTTCGACCGAGGAGTTAGAAATTCGCCAATCTTGGATTGCCTACACATGAGGAACATGATAGCCCGAGGAATTTGAGAGTCAAATTTCCGACCGTTCTTTGTCTTCTTGGCGCCACCTGTCCCAAAATATCTTATCCACCTAACGGTCATATCATTGAAGGGCATTTATGTCTTATCATGTCGGGCTGCTCCTAGGCTATAAATAGCCGCCCCTACAACCACTAGCTGGTTGGCTGCTCGAGAGAACTTGACACTTGTCATTTGAGAGCAACCCATCCTCCGAGGACTTTGGCGAAAATCATCGAGTGAGGAAAACCCAAAACCAAACCCCTACAAACCCAAAGTGATTGAGCATCATTGAATAAATTGATCTGCATGGATCCGGCGCTTATTACATTTGAAGACTGTGCTTCTTCCAGACGGTTAGGCGTCATGGTCTAGAGCGTCAAGAGGAATTGTGGATCGCCGAGTGACCAAGTCTGTGAAGGTTTGGAAGTCGCTGAAGACTTACCACGAGTGATTGGGCGAGTCTGTGACCTTAGTTCAAGGAGAATACGGTGAGGACTTGGTGTCTGAGCTGCGTGCTCAGCGATTGGGTGTCCGGACTGTGTGTCCTCGAGTTTAAATACTCGGCCGCTCCAACCAGACGTATAACCGAGACAGCAGTTGGAACTGGTCTACCAAATCATTGTCTTCACCAACCTTACTGGTTCTATTTCCTCAACCCTTTCATTTCCTCATTCTTGTGTTGAGTGTTTTGTTCATATCTGTGTTTGAAGACTTTGATCAAGACTTTCTCAATTTCCTCAGTTCAATTTCTTGATCTGTTTGTCTTCATCTTGTGTTATCCTGTGATTACGCTTTACGTACTCTGTGCTAGTCTTCATTTCATCATGATGACGATCGTGTATTCTGTTATGCTTACTTCTGAGTACTTATTCCGCTGCAAGCAGTTCTTCGCTACGGAATTTCCTCACCGGCAAATTCCTCAGTGAAGAATTCATAAAAATCGCCTATTCACCCCCCCTCTAGTCGATATAACGCACTTTCAAATCCCTGTTATAAAAAACTAGAAGTTCAAATCAGAATAAAAGGAACAAGTAAAACAGTTTTAAAAAAAATCCCGTTTCTTAAAAAATTAGAAGTTCAAATTTAAATAACGGAGCAGGAAAGTTGTGTGTTTTCAACAGCTTATTCATGTGCAGCAGAAGTTCAAGTCAAACTAACGGGGTGATTCAGCGCTTATTCTTGAAAAAGTTTGGCTTTAATTTATGTTTTGCGAAGGTCAAAATGTTGTGTTCGAGAAGGTCAAGTGTGTTATCTCAGCAAGTTCAAAATAAATTTGAACATGCAAGGTAAAACATGCAAGAAAACAAAAAGGGAGAAGTTCAATCGCTAAAGATGACGTGGTTCAACGTGTAAACCAATGTTGAAAGAAAATGAGAAGTTCAATTTCTAAAGATGAAGCGGTTCGAAGTGCAACCCAATGTTGAAAGAAAACAAAAAGAAATGAGAAGTTCAATTTCTAAAGATGACGTTGTTCGACGTGCTAAACAATGTTGAAAGAAAATAAAAAGAAAAGGAGAAGTTCAATTTCTAAAGATGACGTGGTTTGATGTGCAAGCCAATGCAAAAACACACACAAAATTGTTGTTTTGGTGTCTTAAAATATTTTTATTCATAAAAAATAATTAAGAAATAAAACCAAGAAGACCATATTCAAAAGATGGAGAAGTTCGATGATTATAGAAAACTCAGATTTTCCTCGTTATTAAAAACACGTCAGAGTGAAAACAGCAAGAAGTTCAACATGAAAACAACAATAAGTTCAACTACTACAATGGATGAATTTCGGATGAAAAACTTTAAAACCATCGCGAGTATGAAAAAATGACCAACACTGGAAAGTTGTGTGTTTACAGCAGCTTTCCATCGTATATCACTTGCTCAATTCCGGTGAGTGTGTGGAGAGCTGCGAGCCAAAAAAGCACGTGAAAAACAGAGTGAAGTTCAAGTACACGTGCCGAGAACTTCAGGTCCTTCACCCGGTGCATTTTCAAAGAATCAGTTTCGCAATAAAGGCAGAACGAATGATCTCGCCATTTTCAAAATTACTTGAAAATGGCTGAGATTCACAGAAAACCATCAACATGAAAAAGTTTCCCATTTTTCGTAGCTTTTCAACAGTATATTCTTTGCCCCGTTCCGATGAAGTTTGTAGAAATTACGGTGAAAATACGTTTTTAGCCATTTTCAAAATCAACGTAAAACCATAATGAATTTGAGAAACAATATATACCAAAAAGTTTCGCATTTGTCCAGGCTTTCCAAAGCCATATCATTTGCTACATTCGGACGTATGATTAAAAAATAGATCAAAAATACAAACTTGGTAGAACTTGTACCATTTTCTAAATTACTCTTAAACAATTCAAAATTAGAAAAAACTTTCAACATGAGAAAAAAGCGCATTTCAT
Organism: Aegilops longissima; assembly: GCA_021605205.1. Classification (NCBI taxonomy): domain Eukaryota; kingdom Viridiplantae; phylum Streptophyta; class Magnoliopsida; order Poales; family Poaceae; genus Aegilops; species Aegilops longissima. The sequence goes on from CM038678.1 coordinate 254,365,464, forward strand.
AAGCTTTCGAACGCCATATCATTTGTCTCAATTGGATTAGGCGTTTAGAAATGACATCGAAAATACGAACTCGGTTGTTCGGTTTGTGAAATTTTACGATTTTCCACATTACTCTTTAACCATAGGCGAATTAGAAAAAACTTTCAGCATGTGGAAGGAGCGGTTTTACAGCAGCTTTCAATGCCATATTATTTGTCTCATTCCGATAAACGGTTTAGAAATGCGATCGAAAATACGATTCATATTTTTTGTATGAAGAAAAAACGGTTTTCAAAACTGCTCTTAAACCACTTACATTTTGCCAAAATTTTAACTTGCATCATGATACTGGTGTCCATAGCTTTCCAATGGTATATCGCAAGCCCCATTCGGGCAATGTTGACGGAAGTTCAACCTAGCACTAGGGGAAGTTTAGGCGAACAACTCAGGTAGTAAAATTGCAAAAAACGCAATTTCATCACGACCCGAGAGCAAAATCTGCCGGCGAGCGAGATTTCTTTTTGAAAACCGGTATTTAGTTGCTAAAAAACGTTTCTAGATTACACTAACATCATATAGAACACTACTAACTAAAATAATTCGCGGGGGAAGCCACGGTTGCAAAGATAGCCCGAAGGTCGGGTTCGTACAGAGGGAAGTTCAGGCGCGTGTATAAACAAAAATACGTCACAGAAGTTCAACGTTAAAACAACATGAAGTTCAACTACTATGCTGAATAAATTTCAGATGAAAAACTTTTAAAATCGTTGCGAGTATGAAAAAATGATCAACATGGGAAAGTTGCGTGTTTACAACAGCTTTCCATCGGTATATCACTTGCTCAATTCCGGTGAGTGGATGGAGAGCTAGGAGCAGCGGATAGAGATATACGAGAAAAAAAAGCACGTGAAAAACAGAGTGAAGTTCAAGGTTTCATACCGAGAAGTTCAGGTACTTCACGCGATGCATTTTTGCTGAATCTGTTCCGCGATAAAGGCAGAACGAATGATCTCGCCATTTTTGAAATTACTTGAAAACGGCTAGGAATGAGAGAAAACTGTCAACATGAAAAAGTTTCGCATTTTTCGTAGCTTTTCAGCGGTATATTAGTTGTGCCATTCCGATAAAGTTCGTAGAAAATACGGCAAAAATACCATTTTTACCATTTTTGAAACAGACTTAAAACCGTAAAGAATTGGGAGAAATAATACATACCAAAAAGTTTCGCATTTGTTCAAGCTTTCCAACGCCATATCATTTGCTACATTCGGACGCACAGTTAAAAAAGTAGCTCGAAAATACGAACTCGGTAGGACTTGGACCATTTTCTAAATTACTCTTAAACCATTCAAAATTAGGAAAAAAACTTTCAAGATGAAAAAGTAGCGCATTTTCATAAGCTTTCCAACACCATATCATATGCCTCCATTGGATTAGCCGTTTAGAAATGACATCGAAAAAACGGACTCAGTTGTTCGGTTTACGAAATTTTACGTTTTTTTCAAATTCCTCTTTAACCATAGGGAATTAGAGAAAACTTTCAACATGTGGAAGGAGCGGTTTTGCAGCAGCTTTCCAACGCCATATTATATGCCTCATTCCGATAAACGGTTTAGAAATGCGATCGAAAATACGATTCACGTTTTTTGTGTGAAGAAAAAACGGTTTTCAAAACTGCTCTTAAACCGCTTATATTTTGCCAAAAATTTAAGTTGGGTCATGATATTGGTGTCCATAGCTTTCCAACGGTATATCGCAAGCCCCATTTGGGCAATGTTGTCGGAAGTTCAACCTAGTTCATAGAGAAGGTCGAATAGCGTTACTCGAACGATTCGAGGTTGTGATCGAAATAGTGTTTATATATATATATATATATATATATATATATATATATATATATATATATATATATATATATATATATATAGGAGAATACATCCTACCACCGGTGGTATTTACCCCACATGTGTCATATACTACCATGTGGTACTATATATATTATTTTATTATTTTAAATAACTTTATCTAAGATATTTGAAAACAAGTTATGTGAAAAATTGCATATGAGCCCATAGTTTTTGTTATATTTGTGAAATATGTACATATTTATGCGTAAAAAGAGCATATTCAAAACATGGTACATACTACCTAAAAATTAGTATATATATACTACCTAATCATCGTTATGTACTACATACTACACATATATACTCACGTTTTAGAGATACTACATACAACATACAAAAGCATAAGTGGTGGTAACTACCACTGCTTGTAGGAAACATTTGTCCTATATATATATATATATATATATATATATATATATATATATATATATATATATATATATATATATATATATATATATATAGCTAAACTAAGCTTGAGTGTAGAATAGCTTATTCTACACCCCTAGTAACGCTCTATAAAAATATAGTAACGTAACATGTAAAATATAGTAAATTTTTGACCATGTAAGAAATCAAAAACTTGGATAGTAAAAAATATATCTCGTAATTACTATATTTTACATAGCGTTTTACTAGATTTTGTACATACCGTTCTTGGGGTGTAGAATAAGCTATTCTACACTCACGCTAGAATAATAGCTTATATATATATATATATATATATATATATATATATATATATATATATATATATATATATATATATATATATATATATATATATGCAGATTATGAAATAAACCAATAGCGAACAAGGGTTGGTAAAAAGATTATAATCTGCTTAATACTTCAAAATGCGCTATTACAGATAATGCCATAAACCTCAAGGCTATTTTACATGCCAAGAATTTGTAAACAAGGGGAAGCTGTGTACAAGGTCTAAAGAAAAGGTAGTCTTGAAGATCCCATGGACATCCTGCCGCACGTTTGCGCCGCTTTCGCCTTGGTGGAAAAATCCTTTGAGAGGAGCAGACCACGTTCGTTTATACGAAACGGGCCCGTAAAGAGCTCTTGCACAATCATAGAATAGCTACGTTTTAATGCACCTATGGTATGAAAAAAAGGATCAAAGAAGAAAGGTTAAGGTCAAATAGGGTCGAGCCGCACTATAGACCTTGTCCGCATTGTGCCTCCGTCGTTGCCTAGGATATTTTGAGTGCGTAATTATGCAAGCGCGGTACATATGCCACGGTTGTGTAGGCCGTTCGTCGAACTCTGGATCGACGGAGCTGTCATTCTGCAGAGTAGGCCTGACTCGCTTAACAGTGTCCGAGGCCTTGATGGCTGATGATTTATTCGGCTTAATGAGACCGCTCTGTACCTCGTCTGCAAGGGTCGCGGTGTGCTCCTTAGTACGGAGAGAGCGCTCCATGTTTCCATTGACTGTTATAACGCCGCGGGGTCCAGGCATTTTGAGCTTTAAGTAAACATAATGCGGGACTGCATTGAAGCAGGCAAAGGCGGTTCGTCCGAGTAGTGCGTGATAACCACTGCGGAAGGGGATGATGTCAAAGATCAATTTTTCGCTTCAGAAGTTGTCCGGTGAGCCGAAGACTACTTCCAATGTTAATGAACACGTGCAGCGGGCTTCAACGCTGTGTATCACTCCTTTAAAGGTGGTGTTACTAGGCTTGATTCTTGATGGGTCAATACCATTTTATGAACAGTGTCTTGATAAATCAAGTTAAGACTTCCGCCGCCGTCCATAAGGACTCGAGTGAGATGGAATCCATCGATGATTGGATCGAGGACCAGAGCTACCGAACCTCCATGGCGGATACTGGTCGGGTGGTCCCTGCGATCGAAGGTGATCGGACAAGCCGACCACGGATTGAATTTAGGGGCGACAGGCTCTATGGCGTAGATGTCCCTTAGTGCGCGCTTGCGCTCCCTCTTGGGGATATGCGTGACATATATCATATTCCTTGTTTTCACCTCACGGGGAAATTTCTTTTGTCCCCGTGTGTTCGGTGGGCGGGGTTCATCATCATCCTCGCTTGGCGGCCCTTTCCCCTTATGTTCGGTATTCCACTTACCGGCCTGTTTGAAGACCCAACAGTTTCTGTTGGAATGATTGGCAGGCTTGTCCGGGGTGCCATGAATCTGGCAAGGCCAGTCGAGTATATTTTCCAAATTAGATGGACCATCTTTATTTCCTTTGAATGGCTTCTTCTGCTGACCGGATTTAGAGCCGCTGAATACGGTGTTAACCGCTGTGTCTTCAGTTTCTTCATTGTTGTTTCGACGCTTATGTTTGTTGCGTCGTGGCCTCCCGTTGCCATCTCTGGCTTCGGAGGTGCCACGGTAGTTAGTACTGTTGCTTCTACGAGCCAACCAGCTGTCTTCTCCCGTGCAAAAGTGGGTCCGGAGTGCGGTAAGGGCTGCCATAGACTTCGACTTTTCCTGACCGAGGTGTCGGGCGAGCCACTCGTCGCGGACGATATGTTTAAAGGCCGCGAGGGCTTCTGCGTCCGGACAGTCGACGGTTTGGTTCTTTTTAATTAAGAACCTAGTCTAGAGTTTGCAGGCTGACTCTCCGGGTTGCTGGACAATGTGGCTAAGGTCATCAGCATCCAGAGGCTGTACATAGGTACCTTGGAAATTGTCTCGAAAGGCATCCTCCAAATCTTCCCAGCTGCCAATGGAGTTCTCTAGGAGGCTGTTTAACCAGTGTCGTGATGGTCCTTTTAGCATAAGGGGTGTGCGGCGCCTCTGTATCGGGCAAAATCAAAACGGAGTTCGGATAACATCTGTGTTCGGTTTTCATCCCGGGTGAGGTTGTGCTTATCGCGCCAGGCTTGATGGCCGTCGTCTCGCGTTGGAGCACGCCCCCTGGATCCATAGATTGATCTGGCCTAACCGGCTCTATTGTCCAGGTCCTGGCGTAAGTCGTAGGTGTAGCCCGGAGCTGCTGCCTCTTTGCCTCGATGGCGAGGTGGTTCGGGCTGATGTTCGGCATAAGTAGCCGCTTTGTCTCGTTCACGTGGTGGTCGGTCTGGCTCATCTGCATGATTATGTCTTGACGGTATTGGCTCAAAGGCCTCCTCATCGAATTGTGGCAGTAGCCGACACTTCGGATAACTCTTTGTTGGGTGCTCGAGGCCATATTCCTCGACAGCTAGGACCTGGGTCCATCTGTGTTGAGCGTATCCTGTTCAGCTTGAAGCTGTTGCCGTTTCTTTTTCCGGCTTCTCACGGTTGTGATTAGCTGCCGCTTAAAGTGTTCTTGCTTGAGAGGTTCCTCTGGCACGATGAAGTCTTCGTTGCTGAGGCTGACATCCTCCTCGGAGATCAGTAGATAGTTACTATCCTCCGAATCCTCATTCCTGACCGGCTCGTCGGGGTTAACTTGTCCCTCCTCCCAATCATCCTGCTCAGATGCAGGCTCGGCGGGGTCTTCGGGATCTTCAACATCGTTGTCGGATTTTGGGTCCCGGCAAAACCCTTGAGGTTCGAACACTAGGGTGCGCACGAAGATTTCCCCCTACCTAATCATGCCCTCAACCTCGCCGCAATCTCAAGGCCTAGCTCGACGAACTCGCAACACGAGAGACACGAGATTTATACTGGTTTGGGCCACCATTATTGTGTAATACCCTACTCCAGTGTGGTGTGGTGGTATGCCTCTCGGGCTGAGGATGAACAGTACAAGGGGAAGAATAGCCTCCTGAGGTGAGGTGTTCTTGTGCTTGGTGAGTGTGAGGATGATCTGAATCAGTTGCCTCCTACTATGGTGGCTAGTACTATTTATAGAGGCCCTGCTCCTCTCTCCAAATACTGAGCGGGAAGGGAGCCAACAACGGCCAATTTGAAGGGGGACAACTAGTACAAGCTATCCTGACTAAAGGTGGTCTTTGCCTACCAAAGGCTCTGGTGCTGACGCCGTCTTGGGCTCCACGGTGACCTCCGTCCTGCCGTCCTGCTGGTTGGTCTCGTTGCACCAATATGGAAACCTTTGCCTGATGCCTCGGTACTCCTTGCCTGCGCTTGCCTCCTTAGCACCAAAGAGGAAACAAGGACACTGTGCGCACTGGCGCCCGCCTGGTCTTGGTCGTCATGGCTTACGTCGTTGGAACCTCGCGAGGTTCGCCTTGCCTTGAACTCTCCGCCCCTCACGAGCCAGCCTGGTGAGGCCGCTCCCGAGGAGGTCTTGTGCCGTCCGCCTCGCGAGGTTTGGCCCCTCGCGAGGGTCTTGAGCGTTTGCTGGTGAAGACGGGCCGTACTGGGCCGCGAGTGGAGCCACGCAGCGGGCCGCAGGCAGGTAAGTCTTGGGACCCCCGTTCCCAGAACACCGACAGTAGTCCTCGGGCCCAAGGCGCGCTCGGACCTGGCTTCAAGGCGGAGCCAAAGGGCAAGTGCGGAGCGCCGCGGGCCCCAACAGCGTGCGGCCTTGGTCGACGCGTGGCAATTGATCAGACGTGGGCGTCTCCGCTTCCCCATGCTGCCTCGACAACTGCCCGACTTGACGAGTCCCTGCTGCATGCAGAGAAATATCATCATTACCTGTGATCGTGGGGATCGCCGGTTGGCCTTCTCCTGGTATAAATGAGGAGGGGTGCAGAGCCCCCGTCGCCCATCTCTTCCCATTCTGCTCGCTTCTCCTCCCTTGCTCCATTGCCAGTGGTGACTCCATGACGTCGATCCGAAGATTCTCGGCCGCGGAAAAGGGGAAAACTCCCCGCGATGAGCCCGGGCCTCTTCCGCCAAAGAAGAGGCCGGTCCACCGTCATGACGTAGTCGTGAGGCAGGAGGTGACAAGGCCTTGGTACGAGCGGCCACCTCCTGGGTATCCGCAGCCCTTATATGCCCAAGCCGAGGGCTCAGGAGGAAGAGGCGGCGAGCGGCATCGCCCATGCTACGGCCGTGGTCGCCGCGCAATGGTGGCGCACGACGTTGCCCCAGGGGCCCACGCCGTGGACTCCTCGCGCGAACTCGTGTTGTGGGCGGCGATGCCTCTGTGCTCCTGGATCCGCTTCCCCCAGTTCTTCTCCGCCGAGGGGGCCCCTCGAGCTATGGCTACAGCACGCCAACTGCGATGCCCCGCCAACCGGAGCGGAAGTGGAAGTTGTCTCCCCGGGCAAGATCTTCATGACCCGCGGCTGGGGCGAGGTCGCCCGGGTTTGCCGCGCAGAAAGCGCCCTTGCGATGAACTTCAGGTATGACGGCGCCTCCACCATATTCTTCAAGGTCTTTGACGCGGAAGGCCGTCGCTTGGAGTGCTGCCCCAGAGAGGGCCGCCTAAACGGTGCCGCGGTAGGAGCTGGCCTGCTGCCCACCTCGCCAGTGACTCATCGAGCAACAGTGGCGCCGCTTGGGAGTCCAGCGATTCTCCCGAGCCCTACGAGACTCCGGAGATGAGCGACGACAGCTACGTGCCCCTGAGCTCTCGCCGGGCTCGGAGCAAGGCCGCAGCATCCGACCGTCGTCGTCGCTGATCTGGATGGGGTTGGCGCCGGCCTCCTATGGCCCACTGTTGATGATGGCGTCGGTTGCGCTGGCATGTGTAGATAGGGCTCCTTGAGTTTCCATTCTTTTGTTCCCTGCGAGGAATCAAAATGAACCCCGTGGGGGCGTGTAAAGAACCTGTAATGTCTTTTGTTGGCATTATCCTTATTATGAAATTGTGCGAGCGCGTGTCCTTCTATGGCTCAGTCTCCCCTTTATATCCTCGCGACGGCTTGGTGCTCTACGCTGACAGGTCCCGGTCCCCAGGCAGGCTGCAGCCATCGCTGTTATGCCAGGTCGCGATGTCGTGGTCAAGGCCAGGAGGTGAGCGGCCCGATGTCCAGTAATAGCTCCTGAGACGCGATGCTCAGGAGGTCCCCTTTAGCACGCAAGCCGCCACCGGGGGGTAAGAAAGGGAGTCGACGTTGCCGTGGCAGGGCTGAAGCAAGTGAGAATCCCGTGTCGCGGCGATTAGTTGGTCCGAGCGCGAAACTTATCTTGGCAGTCTGGAGTCGTTTCCTTGCGTTGCACCAGACTTGTGCGTCGGTGGTCGTGGCGCAGCTAGGTTAGGCCCGTGTGTGCTTCCCCTTCCTCCCCACGCTCTCCTTCATGCTCTACGTCCTTAGGTCCCGGCCCTCGAGCAAGCTCAGCCACCGCTGGTATGCCAGGTCGTGATGCCGTGGTCAAGGCCAGGGGGTGAGGGCTGGAGAGCCAGTAGGAGCTCCTGAGTTGAGATGCTCAGGAGCCCCCCTTTTAATGCGCAAGTGAATCGCATGGGTCAAGAAGGAGCCCGCGGTACTGCCCACTGTTGTCCTCGGGGGGTTCCTGCAAGTCAACGCGAGGGGGGCACAGATTGCCATTGTGATTGCCGGCCGGCCACTGGTCGCTCCGTAAAAGAATCAAGGCACTGAGGGCCTGGTGAGGTGACACGCGCGGGGTGTGCCACGGGCCAGAGCTCGACCGCTCAGATTTATCGATGTTGCTAGGACGGACCCAAGCACAAGCGTCGTGCCAGCATGAACAGCTCCCGTGGTAGGTGAAAACCAAGCAGGTGATAACCATGGATAGATTATGCATCAGAAGCAAACTAGCTTAGGTAAATTCAAGAGCGATACACGCCACTGGGCTGGACCCGAGAGGCTTGGGGATGATGCAGCCCGAGGGGCGCCCCCAACAGAGTAAGCTAAAGATGCAAAGGGATACATGCCACAGGGACGAACGCACATGGCCTGGGAATGATGCAGCCCGAGGGGCGCTCCCAGATAAATAAACTTGGAAAATGTCACCTGGTTCTGTTGTTGAAGGAATGTTGGGGCAGCTGAAGACGCATGGTGAAGGGGTTGCCCCTCACGAGCCACCGGGACCCTGAGCCTTGGGAGGCTCCGGGGTCCAGGCGGTTCCTTGAGGACCGTCTCCATCTCCGCCAGGATGGCGTGGTGCCTGGCCACCTGAGCTGCCAGGATGCTCCGCAGGTTGCACTGGAAGGCGGACACCACGCTCAGCAGGCCAAAAGGCATGCGAATGTAGCTGTGAGGTGGGCCCCCGCAGCGGCCCACGCGCGAAGGCCAGAAAAGCTCGTGAGACGCGGCCCTGTTGAGCCCTAAGATGCTGATGCAGACGCGCAACCCGCCATCCTCGCCTGGATGGGGAGCCGCGCCAGGTGAGCGGCGGTCGCTGCGCATGGCTCTTACATCCTGTAGTTTCTGAGTGGTCTTGGCAATGAACTCCTGAGCGCTGGGCGCTCCTCGCCCAGTGTCCTCCTGAGGGAAACGTGCTGCGAAGCACGCCTCCACGTGATGCCCGAGCGCCTCCCTCATGACGTTGGCAAGGTCTGAGGCCCTCCAGAAGAGAGCCCCCGAGCCTTGCCCGAGGAGGGCACCGGGCGCGCCTTCCTATGCAAGGGAGGGAGGCACCCCAGGCGTTGGCGCTGATCCTGACGTGGCTCCACTTGTGGCGCCGCTCTCCTGAGGCCCTGAGTGGAGTAGCTACTTCTTCTTCTTCTTGGGGACGAACTCAGGAGGGTACTGTGCTGCATTGCTGTCGGGGTCTTCGATTGACGCTGCTTGGAAGGCGCGCTCGAGGGAGCTGCTATGTCTCGAGCTTGCGTTGGTTTTCCCCGAAGAGGAGAGGATGATGCAGCACAGTAGCGTAAGTATTTCCCTCAGTTTTTGAGAATCAAGGTATCAATTCAGTAGGAGGCCACACGCAAGTCCCTCGTACCTGCACAAAACGATAGCTACTCGCAACCAACGCGATTAGGGGTTGTCAATCCCTTCACGATCACTTACGAGTGAGATCGATAGAGATAATATTTTGGTATTTTTGGTATAAAGATGCAAAGTAAAAAGTAAAAGCAAAGTAAAAACAAAGCAAGTAAATAAAGTGATGGAGATTGATATGATGAGAATAGACCCGGGGGCCATAGGTTTCACTAGTGGCTTCTCTCAAGAGCATAGATATTCTACGGTGGGTGAACAAATTACTGTTGAGCAATTGACAGAATTGAGCATAGTTATGAGGTTATCTAGGTATGATCATGTATATAGGCATCACGTCCGAGACAAGTAGATCGAAAAGATTCGCATCTACTACTATTACTCCACTCATCGACCGCTATCCAAAGATGCATCTAGAATATTAAGTTAAAAAGCGAGTAACGCCTTAAGCAAGATGACATGATGTAGAGGAATAAATTCATGCAATATGATAAATACCCCATCTTGTTATCCTCGATGGCAACAATACAATCGTGCCTTGCAACCCTTTACATCCTTTGGGTAAAGACACATAAGATTGAACCCAAAGCTAAGCTCTTCTCCCATTGCAAGTACTACCAATCTAGTTGGCCAAACCAAGCGGATAATTCAAGAGACTTGCAAAGATAACTCAATCATACATAAAAGAATTCAGAGAAGATTCAAATATTATTCATAGATAAGCTGGATCATAAACCCACAATTCATCGGTCTCAACAAACACACATAAAAAGAAGATTACATCGAATAGATCTCCACGAGAGGCGGAGAACATTGTATTGGGATCCAAAAGAGAGAAGAAGCCATCTAGCTACTAGCTATGGACCCAAGGTCTGAAGTAAACTACTCACACTTCATCGGAGGGGCTATGGTGTTGATGTAGAAGCCCTCCGTGGTGGATGCCCCCTCGTGAGCTCGGAACAGGCCCCAAGATGGGATCTCGTGGATCTGAGGAAGGTGCAGCGGTGGAATTAGGTTTTGGCTCCTGTTACGATCGTTTGGGGATACTTAGGTATATATAGGAGGAAGAGTGCGTCGGTGGAGCTTGAGGGCCCACGAGGCGGGGCGCCCTCCACCCTTGTGACCGCCTCGTGGCTTTCTTGACGGAGGTCCAAGTCTCTGGGTCTTATCAATGAGAAAATCACGTTCCGAAGGTTTCATTCCGTTTGGACTCCGTTTGATATTCTGTTTCTTCGAAATACTGAAAAAGGAAAAAAACAGCAATTCTGGGATGGGCCTCCGGTTAATAGGTTAGTCCCAGAAGTAATATAAAAGTGGAAAATAAAGCCCAATATAGTCCAAAACAGTAGATAAAGTAGCATGGAGCAATCAAAAATTATAGATACGTTGGAGACGTATCAGGCATCCCCAAGCTTAATTCCTGCTCGTCCTCGAGTAGGTAAATGATAAAAAGAGAATTTTTGATGCGGAGTGATACTTTGGCATAATTTCAATGCAAATCTTCTTAATCATGGTATGAATATCCAGATCCGAAATATTCAAGACAAAAGTTCATATTGACATAAAAATAGTAATACTTCAAGCATACTAATCAAAGTAATCATGTCTTCTCAAAATAGCATGGCAAAAGAAAGTTCATCCCTACAAAATCATATAGTTAGGCTATGCTTCATTTTCGTCACACAAAGATGTTCCCAACTTATATACCCCCGATGACAAGCCAAGCAATTGTTTCATACTTAAATAATCTCAAACTTTTTCAACCTTCACGCAATACATGAGCGTGAGCCATGGATATATCACTATGGGTGGAATAGAATATGATGATGGGGATTGTGTGGAGAAGACAAAAAAGGAGAAAGTCTCATATTGACGAGGATAATCAACGGGCTATGGAGATGCCCATCAATTGATGTCAATATGAGGAGTAGGGATTGCCATGCAACGGATGCACTAGAGCTATAAGTGCTCAACAAAAGAAAACTAGTGGGTGTGCATCCAACTTGCTTGCTCATGAAGACCTAGGGCATTTTGAGGAAGCCCATTGTAGGAATATACAAGCCAAGTTCTATAATGAAAAATTCCCACTAGTATGAACAAGACAATTTATGAGACTCACTATATAAAAAACATGGTGCTACTTTGAAGCACAAGTGTGGAAAAAGAGATAGTAGCATTGCCCTTTTTTTGGACCTTTTTTTTGGCCTTTCTCTTTTTTTGGGGCAATGCTCTAATAATGATGATCATCACACTTCTATTGATTACAACAATAAGGATTACAACTCGAAACTAGAACAAGATATGACTCTATATGAATGCCTCCGTGATGTACCGGATGGTGCAATGAATCAAGAGTGAAATGTATGAAAAATAATGCATGGTGGCTTTGCCACAAATACGATATCAACTACATGATCATGCAATGGCAATATGACAAAAGTAAAGTATGTCATGATGATGATGAACGGAACGGTGGAAAGTTGCATGGCAATATATCTCGGAATGGCTATGGAAATGCCATAATAGGTAGGTATAGTGGATGTTTTGAGGAAGATATAAGGAGGTTTATGTGTGATAGAGCGTATCATATCACGGGGTTTGGATGCACCGCCGAAGTTTGCACCAACTCTCAAGGTGAGAAAGGGCAATGCACGGTACCGAAGAGGCTAGCAAAGGCGGAAAGGTAAAAGTGCGTATAATCCATGGACTCAACATTAGTCAAAAGAAATCATATACTTATTGCAAAAATTTAGAAGTCATCAAAAATCAAGTACTATGCGCATGTTCCTAGGGGGATAGATTGGTAGGAAAAGACCACCGCTCGTCCCCGACCGCCACTCATAAGGATGCACAAGCCAGGTACACTTCATGTTTCAAATTTGTTACATAACTTTAACCATACGTGCATGCTACGGGATTTGCTAACTTCAACACAAGCATTTCTCAAATTCACAACTACTCAACTAGCATGACTTTGATATTATCACCTCCATATCTCAAAACAATTATCAAGCATCAAACTTATCTTAGTATTCAACACACTCAAAAGAAAGTTTCACATATCTTGAATACCAAGTATATTAACATTAAGAAAATTACCATCCTATTAACGACTCTCAAAATAATCTAAGTGAAGCATGAGAGATCAAGTTTTTTAAAACAAATCCACCACCGTGCTCTAAAAGATCTAAGTGAAGCACTAGAGCAAAAATTATCATGCTCAAAAAGATATAAGTGAAACATATAGAGTATTCTAACAAATTCCAAATCATGTATGGCTCTCTCAAAAGGTTTGTACAACAAGGATGATTGTGGTAAACTAACAAGCAAAGACGCAAATAATACAAGACGCTCCAAGCAAAACACATATCGTGTTGGTGAATAAAAATATAGCTCCAAGTAAATTACCGATGGAAGTGGACGAAAGAGGGGATGCCTTCCGGGGCATCCCCAAGCTTTGACTTTTTGGTGTCCTTGAATTATCTTTGGCGTGCCATGGGCATCCCCAAGCTTAGGCTCTTGCCACTCCTTGTTCCATAATCCATCAAAAGAATTCACCCAAAACTTGAAAACTTCACAACACAAAACTCAATAGAAATCTCGTGAGCTCCGTTAGAGAAAGAAAACAAAAGACTACTTTAAGGTACTGTAATGAACTCATTCTTTATTTATATTGGTGTTAAACCTACTGTATTCCAACTTCTCTATGGATTATAAACTATTTTACTAGCCATAGATTCATCAAAATAAGCAAACAACACACGCAAAACAGAATCTGTCAAAAACAGAACAGTCTGTAGTAATCTGTAACTAGCGCGAACTTCTGGAACCCAAACAATTCTACCAAAATTATACGACCTGGAAAATTTGTTTATTGATCAGCAGCAATTGTAATCACTATTTTATCACGTTCTAGTGATTTTTAACAATTCGGGCACTGAGCGCAAAGATTCTGGAAATTACAGCAAGATCAAATAACTATCACCCAAGAAGATCTAATAGGTTTAACTTAGCACAAACACTAATTAAAAGATAAAACCACATCTAAACAGAGGCTAGATGGATTATTTATTACTAAGCAGCAAGGAAAAACATTGGGTTGTCTCCCAACAAGCGCTTTTCTTTAAAGCCTTTTTAGCTAGGCATTGAGATTCCAATGATGCTCACAAGAAAGACAAGAATTGAGGCACAAAGAGAGCATCATAAAACATGTGACAAACACACTTAAGTCTAATATACTTCCTATGCATAGGAATATTATAGGCAAACAAATTATCGTAGCAAGCAAAAACTAGCATATGCAAGGAAGAGGAAAGGAACAATAGCAATCTTAACATAACGAGAGGTAACTTAGTAACATGAAAATTTCTATAACCATATTTTCCTCTCTCATAATAATTACATGTAGGATCATAAGAATATTCAACAATATAGCTATCAGATAAAATATTTTCAACATGATCCACATGCATGCAAAGTTGACACTCTTCCGAAATAGTGGGATTAATATTAACTAAAGTCATGACCTCTCCAAACCCACTTTTATCAAAAACTTCATAAGATTGAACATTATCCAAATATGTGGGATCTAAAGTTGACACTCTTCCAAACCCAATTTCAATATTATTGCAAACACTATTATCAATCTCATATTCATCATGGGGATTAAATAAATTTTCAAGATCATAAGAAGAATCACCCCAATCATGATCATTGCAACAAGTAGAGGACATAGCAAAACTAGCATCCACAAGCTTAGGGTTTTGCATATTTTTAGCACAATTGACATCAATAGAATTTATAGTAAAATCATTGCAATCATGCTTTTTATTCAAAGATCTATTGTGAATCACTTCATAAAGTACTTCATCACAATTTTTAGATTCACGAATTTCAGGCAAAACCTCATAAAGATAATCTAGTGCACTCAATTCACTAGCAATAGGTTCATCATAACTGGATCTCTTAAAGAGATTAGCAAGTGGATGAGGATCCATAAACTTTTAGCAAGCGAAGATGCGAGCAAAAATAAGGCACATGGTAACACAAGATTGAACGGAGGAAGGGCGAATGAAACGGCAAGGGTGAAGTGGGGGAGAGGAAAACGAGAGGCAAATGGCAAATAATATAATGCGAGAGATAAGGATTGTGATGGGTACTTGGTATGCTGACTTTTGCGTAGACCTCCCGACAGCGGCGCCGTAAATCCTGCTTGATGCGTCTCGAGCTTGCGTTGGTTTTCCCGAAGAGGAGAGGATGATGCAGCACGATGGCGTAAGTATTTCCCTCAGTTTTTGAGAATCAAGGTATCAATCCAGTAGGAGGCCACGTGCAAGTCCCTCGTACCTGCACAAAACGATAGCTACTCGCAACCAACGTGATTAGGGGTTGTCAATCCCTTCACGATCACTTACGAGAGTGAGATCTGATAGAGATAATATTTTTGGTATTTTTGGTATAAAGATGCAAAGTGAAAAGTAAAAGCAAAGTAAAAACAAAGCAAGTAACTAAAGTGATGGAGATTGATATGATGAGAATAGACCCGGGGGCCATAGGTTTCACTAGTGGCTTCTCTCAAGAGCATAAATATTCTACGGTGGGTGAACAAATTACTGTTGAGCAATTGGCAGAATTCAACATAGTTATGAGGTTATCTAGGTATGATCATGTATATAGGCATCACGTCCGAGACAAGTAGATCGAAACGATTCTGCATCTACTACTATTACTCCACTCATCGACCGCTATCCAGCATGCATCTAGAGTATTAAGTTAAAAATAGAGTAATGCCTTAAGCAAGATGACATGATGTAGATGAATAAATTCATGCAATATGATAAATACCCCATCTTGTTATCCTCGATGGCAACAATACAATACATGCCTTGCAACCCTTTACATCCTTTGGGTAAGGACACATAAGATTGAAGCCAAAGCTAAGCTCTTCTCCCATTGCAAGAACTACCAATCTAGTTGGCCAAACCAAGCGGATAATTGAAGAGACCTGCAAAGATAACTCAATCATACATAAAAGAATTCAGAGAAGATTCAAATATTATTCATAGATAAGCTGGATCATAAACCCACAATTCATCGGTCTCAACAAACACACGGCAAAAGAAGATTACATCGAATAGATCTCCACGAGAGAGGGGAGAACATTGTATTGAGATCCAAAAGAGAGAAGAAGCCATCTAGCTACTAGCTATGGACCCAAGGTCTGAAGTAAACTACTCACACTTCATCGGAGGGCTATGGTGTTGATGTAGAAGCCCTCCATGGTGGATGCCCCCTCGTGAAGCTCAAACAGGCCCCAAGATGGGATCTCGTGGATCTGAGGAAGATGCGGCGGTGGAATTAGGTTTTGTCTCCTGTTACGATCGTTTGGGGATCGTAGGTATATATAGGAGGAAGAATGCGTCGGTGGAGCTTGAGGGCCCACGAGGCGGGGCGCCCTCCACCCTCGTGACCGCCTCGTGGCTTTCTTGACGGAGGGTCCAAGTCTCTGGGTCTTATCGATGAGAAAATCACGTTCCGAAGGTTTCATTCCGTTTGGACTCCGTTTGATATTCATTTCTTGAAATCTTGAAAAAGGAAAAAACAGCAATTACAGGCTGGGCCTCCGGTTAATAGGTTAGTCCCAGAAGTAATATAAAAGTGGAAAATAAAGCCCAATATAGTCCAAAATAGTAGATAAAGTAGCATGGAGCAATCAAAAATTATAGATACGTTGGAGACGTATCAGGAGCACATTGCATCTCTTTCTTCGCAGGGGACTGTGATGATCCCACCGCTTCCTGGAATCTTGAGGACGTTGTAGCCGTGGTGTGTAACTGCCATGAACTTGGTCAGGGCCGGGTACCCGAGGATGGCGTTGTATGGCAGACGGATGTGGGTGACGTCGAAGTCGATGAGCTCGGTGCGGTAGTTGCCGCGCTGTCCGAAGGTGACAGGGAGGCAGACCTGCCCTATCGGGGTGGTGGAGCCGTCGGTCACTCCAGAGAAAGGCTTGGTAGGCTGAAGCTGATCGTAGGGCACTTGGAGGCTATTGAATGTCTCGACGGACATGACATTGAGCCCTGCGCCGCCGTTGATGAGGGTCTTGGTGACTTGGACGTTGCTGATGACGGGAGAGCAAAGCATTGGGAGGGCGCCAGCGGTGGCTGCGCACTTGAGCTGATCTGTAGAACTGAAGGTGATGGCGCACTTGGACCACCTAAGCGGGCGTGTGGCCTCGAGCGTGGGGAGGACTGCGTTCACCTCACGAGAAAACTGCTTGAAGATTCGCTGAGAGGCTGGGGCTTGAGCTCCGCCCAGGATGCAGGCGATAGCCCGCGGCTCCTGGAAGCCCCCATCCCCCTCGTCCTGATGGTGGTCGTCGTTCCTTCTTCGTGGCGGCGGCAGCGGCAGCGGAGGAAGACCAGCGTTGCCCTGGGGGCTGATCCCTCCAGGCGCCCTCGCGAGGCTGGTCTTGCCAGCGGTCCTCACGAGGTCGGTCACGCCACTCCTGGCGAGGGCCACGGTCGTCCCAGCGTCCTCTGCCATGTCCTCCTCCTCGGCCGTAGCCCCGGTCGTTGCGCTCGGGGCATAGACCGAGGCGCCCATCTTGAATGGCCCTGAGCTCTTGATAGTCGTTGGTGTTGTGGCTGTGAACGTTGTGGAAGGCGCAGAATGGCCGGTGAAGGAAATATGCCCTAGAGGCAATAATAAAGTTATTATTTATTTCCTTATTTCATGATAAATGTTTATTATTGATGCTAGAATTGTATTACCGGAAACTTGATACATGTGTGAATACATAGACAAATATAGTGTCACTAGTATGCCTCTACTTGACTAGCTCGTTGATCAAAGATGGTTGAGTTTCCTAGCCATAGACATGAGTTGTCATTTGATTAACGGGATCACATCATTAGGAGAATGATGTGATTGACTTGACCCATTCCGTTAGCTTAGCAAACGATCATTTAGTATTCTGCTATTGCTTTCTTCATGACGTATACATGTTCCTATGACTATGGGATTATGCAACTCCCGTTTACCGGAGGAACACTTTGTGTGCTACCAAACGTCACAATGTAACTGGGTGATTATAAAGGTGCGCCCTGAGCTCTTGACAGTCGTTGGTGTTGTGGCTGTGAACATTGTGGAAGGCGCAGAATGGCCGGTGAAGGAAATATGCCCTAGAGGCAATAATAAAGTTATTATTTATTTCCTTATTTCATGATAAATGTTTATTATTCATGCTAGAATTGTATTAACCGGAAACTTGATACATGTGTGAATATATAGACAAACATAGTGTCACAAGTATGCCTCTACTTGATTAGCTCGTTGATCAAAGATGGTTGAGTTTCCTAGCCATAGACATGAGTTGTCATTTGATTAACGGGATCACATCATTAGGAGAATGATGTGATTGACTTGACCCATTCCGTTAGCTTAGCAAACGATCGTTTAGTATTCTGTTATGGCTTTCTTCATGACTTATACATGTTCCTATGACTATGAGATTATGCAACTCCCGTTTACCGGAGGAACACTTTGTGTGCTACTAAGCGTCCTGGCGTAATCGGGTGATTATAAAGGTGCTCTCACAGGTTTCTCGAAGGTACTTGTTGGGTTGGCGTATTTCGAGATTAGGATTTGTCACTCGATTGTCGGAGAGGTATCTCTAGGCCCTTTCGGTAATACACATCACTATAAGCCTTGCAAGCATTGCAACTAATGAGTTAGTTAAGGGATGATGTATTATAGAGCGAGTAAAGAGACTTGCCGTGCGAGATTGAACTAGGTATTGAGATACCGACGATCGAATCTCGAGCAAGTAACATACCGATGACAAGCGGAACAACGTATGTTGTTATGCGGTCTGACCGATAAAGATCTTCGTAGAATATGTGGGAGCCAATATGAGCATCTAGGTTCCGCTATTGGTTATTGACCGGAGACGTGTCTCAGTCATCTCTACATAGTTCTCGAACCCATAGAGGTATCTCTAGGAAAAATGAACTAGGGTTTTCTAAAAAAACCGAATCGGTTTTTCTTTAAAAAACGGGCGGCGGCGGATCGGCGCGTTACCCCTCCAGCGAGGCGGGGCTCGGGCGGCGGCGGCTCGGCAGGCGGCAGCGTGGCAGCGGCAGCTGCTGCGGCGGCGACAGGGCTCGGGGGCCCCGGGTGGGTTTTAAGGGGGGCGGGCTCGGAGACTTGGGAGGGTCGTGGCGTCGGCGATGGCTCGGACTCCTCCGAGTCCGGCAGCAGCACGGGACGGGGAAGGCGGTGGCGCGGGCTGGGCCGGCCTGGCTTGGCTGGGCTCCGGCCCAGTCTGGCGCTGGAAGTTTTTTTATAAATAATTCCGCCAAACATAAAATAAATTCTAGAAAATAAAATATAAATCTAAAAATGCCAAGACAAATTTTCACCGTCTAAATAGAATATTTAGAACCAGGTGAACATTTTCTTGGCCCTAAAATGCAATTTTGAAAACATGCAATTTTTCTAATGCAAATAAAATCCAATAAAATCCAAATAAAATAAAATAAATTATTTTAATATTTTTTCCTCCAAGATTTTAATTATTTTGGAGAAGTCATATTATCTCCTCTCATATATTTTAATATGAAATATTTTTCGGAGAGAAAAATAATTAAAACCAAAATCCTCGTTTCATTATTTGAAAAAAATCAAATATGAAAACCGGGAAATCCCCAACTCTCTCCGAGGGTCCTTGAGTTGCTTAGGATTTCGAGGATTGCGAAACGCAAATGCAATAAAATATGATATGCATGAATGACCTATGTATAACATTCCAAATTGAAAATTTGGGATGTTACAAACCTACCCCCTTAAGATGAATCTCGCCCTCGAGATTCAGGTTGGCTAGAAAATAGGTGTGGGTGGTCTTTGCGAAGATCATCCTCTCGTTCCCAGGTGGCTTCATCCTCGGTATGGTGGCTCCACTGAACTTTGCAAAACTTGATAACCTTTCTGCGGGTGACTCGGCTGGCAAACTCAAGAATCTTAACTGGCTTTTCCTCATAAGTCAAATCACTATCCAACTGAATCGCCTCCAAGGGTACTGTATCTCTTAACGGTATATCGGCCATCTCAGCATGACACTTCTTCAACTGTGAAACGTGAAACACATCATGAACTCCTGGCAATTCCTCAGGTAACTCCAAGTTGTAGGCAACTTCTCCCATCCTTTCCAAAATACGATACGGTCCTACAAATCTCGGGGCTAACTTTCCCATCACTCAAAAACGTTTCACTCCTCGCAAGGGTGACACTCGCAGATATGCTCTGTCTCCAACTTCATAGGTTACCTCCTTGCGTTTCGAGTCTGCATAACTCTTCTGCCTGGACTGAGCAATCTTCACTCTATCATGAATCAGCTTAACTTTCTCTTCAGACTCCTTGATCAAGTCTGGTCCAAACAACTGTAGGTCTCCTACTTCATCCCACATCAACGTGTTCTGCACCTTCGTCCATACAGGGCTTCGAACGGTGCCATCTTCAAACTTTCTTGGTAGCTATTGTTGTATGATAACTCTGCGTAAGGCAAATTGTCATCCCAACTAGATCCATAATCTAGCGCACAGGCTCTCAACATGTCCTCCAGAATCTGGTTGACTCTCTCTGTCTGTCCATCTGTGTGCAGGTGAAACGCTGTACTGAACTCCAATCTCGTTCCCAAAGTCTGGTGTAATTGATGCCAAAACTTTGAGGTAAACTGTGTTCCTCTATCTGATACGATGGTCCTTGGAACTCCATGCAGACATACGATCCTGGACATATATATCTTGGCCAACTTCACACTTGTATAAGTGGTTTTCACTGGGATAAAGTGGGCCACTTTGGTCAAGTGATCAACTACTACCCATATAGAATCATATCCTGATTTGGTCCTGGGCAATCCAGTGATAAAATCCATGCCAAGTTTATCCCACTTCCATTCGGGTATCGGCATAGGCTATAACAATCCTGCTGGCTTTTGATGCTCTGCCTTCACTCTCTGACATACATCACATACGGCTACATACTCGGCAATAACCTTCTTCATACCCGTCCACCAGAAACGTTCCTTCAAATCCAAATACATCTTGGTGTTTCTGGGGTGTATCGAATATGGTGAGTAATGAGCCTCCTGAAGTATCAACTTCCTGATCTCTGGGTCATTGGGCACATAAATTCGATATTGAAACCACAAGGTATCGTGCTCATCCTCACGAAAACCTTTTGGCCTTTCCTTTGCTCATTCTCTCTTTTGTCTCGGCAATCTCTTTGTCATCCTTCTGAGCTTCCCGAATCTTACCCAACAATGTCGACTGAACTTCCATTGTTGCAACAAAACCTCTAGGAACAATCTCTAATCGAAGTTCCCTGATATCCTCCGCTAACTCCTTTGGTAATCCCGTGCTTGCTAGGATATTAGCATAACTCTTCCGGCTCAAAGCGTCTGCTACGACATTGGCCTTTCCTGGATGATAGTGCAGCTTCATGTCATAATCCTTTATAAGCTCCAACCATCTCCTCTGCCTAAGGTTCAGCTCCTTCTGTGTGGAGATGTACTTCAAACTCTTATGATCTGTGTACACATCACAACGGTTTCCAATAAGGTAATGCCTCCAAGTTTTCAATGCATGAACTACGGCTGCTAGCTCGAAATCATGCGTGGCATAGTTCAACTCGTGAGGTTTTAGTTGTCGTGAGGTATACGAAACAACTCTTCCGTACTGCATAAGCACACTTCCAAGTCCTAGGCGAGAGGCGTCGCAATACACTTGGAAATCCTTACGTATATCTGGCAGTGTCAGCACTGGGGCTGTAGTCAAACGTTTCTTCAACTCCTGGAAACTTGCCTTGCAATCTTCCGTCCATTTAAACTTGGTATCCTTCTTTAATAACTCCGTCATTGGTTTCGCAATCTTGGAAAAATTATCAATGAATCTCCGATAGTATCCTGCGAGTCCAAGAAAACTGCGGATCTCGCTAACTGAAGTGGGTGCCAACCATTCAGTGACTGACTGATCCTTGCTGGGATCTACTGCTATACCTTCTCCGGATATAACATGTCCAAGGAATCCGACTTCCTTCAACCAAAGCTCGCATTTGCTGAACTTGGCATACAAATGGTGTTCCTTGAGTTTCTCGAGAACTAAACGCAAATGCTCCTTGTGATCCTCTTCATTCTTCGAATATACCATTATATCATAAATAAACACCACAACAAACTTATCCAAATACTCCATGAATACTTTGTTCATCATGCTCATTAAATAGGCAGGGGCGTTAGTCAGTCCAAACGACATGACCGTATACTCGTATAACCCGTACCGCATGGTGAATGTTGTCTTCGGTATACCTTTCTCTCGAATCTTCAACTGATGGTATCCCGATCGCAGATCGATCTTAGAAAACACCTTAGCTCCTTGCAGCTGATCAAACAGATCATTGATCATCGGCAGCGGGTACTTGTTCTTAATCGTCACCTCATTCAAGGCCCGATAATCAACAACCATTCTTAGGGATTTATCCTTCTTCTCAACCAAAAGCACTAGGGCTCCCCAAGGTGATGAACTCCTTCGAATGTAACCTTTCTCCAATAACTCCTTGATCTGTTTCTTAATCTCCTCCAGATCATTCGCGGGCATCCGATAGGGTCTCTTGGATATTGGCCCTGTACCTGGCAATAGCTCTATCAAAAACTCGATGTCTCGATCCGGTGGCATGCCTGGTAACTCTTCTGTAAAAACATCCGGGTAATCCTTCACTACAGGCACTTCCTCCTGAACAAATCCCGTGAGGGTATTCAATTGGCTCCTCCTAGGCACATGCCTAGATACATACTTAATCCTTTTTCCCTCTGGAGTGGTGAGATAAATTGACTTACTAGCACAGTCAATGCTTCCTCCATACTTTGACATCCAGTCCATGCCTAATATCACATCCAATCCTTGTGACTCCAAGATAATTAGGTCGGACGGAAAAACATGGTTGCCAATGGTTAGGTGTATCTGGTCGCACCATCGACTAGCCATATATTCTGCTCTAGGTGAACTCACTAAGAGAGGGGTCCTAAGGGTTTGGGTTGGTAGCCTAAACTTTTCCACGAATTCCCTTGATATGTATGAATGCGATGCACCGGTATCAAAAAGAACAAGAGCGGTAAATGACTTAACCAAAAACTTACCTATAACCGCGTCTGGCTGCTCTTCAACCTCCTCCACGTTAACGTGGTTCACTTGTCCTTTGTTGAATGGATTGGGATTCTTCCCAGTGCTCCCATTTCCATTTCCATTCTTCCCTTCAGGGCACTCCGTGGCATAGTGTCCAGTCTTCCCACTTAAAGCAAGTAACGTGACTTAGGTCTATTTTGGCGGGTGTGGCTGGATTAGGGCGGTTCTGATTGTTGTTTGTTCCATTCCCATTCCCATCCTTAGAACCATTGTGGTTATGCGATCCTCCTCCGGTGTGGTATGACCTCCATGGTTATGAACAAGCCCTCCCGAGTTCGGGGTTAGGCGAGGCTTCTGCTAAGCTCCTGAGTTATACCTCCCTTGCCCATACTTCCTCTTACGGCTCTCAATCTGCTGCTGCTTCCCTTCAATCATAAGAGCCTTATCTACCAACTCCTGGTAGTTGTTGAAAGTTGCTACCATCAACTGCATACTCATCTCATCATTCAGCCCTTCCATAAACTTCTCCTGCTTTGCGGCATCTTTGGCCACATCATCAGGGGCATAATGAGATAACTTGCTAAACTCATCCACGTACTGAGCCATAATACGGTTCCCCTGGCATAAGTTGCGAAACTCACGCTTCTTCATATTCATGGCTCCAGTTGAGACATGGGCTGTGCGGAAAGCTTGCTGAAACTGGTCCCAAGTGACATTGGCTATGGGAAAAGTGGCCGTGTAATTCTCCCACCATGAGGTTGCTGGTCCATCCAATTGATGTGCGGCAAAGCGCACCTTCTCAGCATCTGTGCAACCTACGGTGGTCAGCTCCCTTCCAATACGGCGTAGCCAATCATCAGCAACTATAGGCTCGGTGCTACTGGAAAACACCGGCGGCTGTAACCTTAGAAAACGGGCTAGGTTGTCAACTTGCGATGGGTTGTTGTTGTTGTTGTTGTTGCCCTGGTTCTGAACTAGCAATTGCATCAAGGCATTTTGCTGCTGAATCGACTGAGTGAGCTCCGGCGGGAAGGCAAAACCGGTGTCACGTCTCGGAGGCATCTGATGGGTTTAGATGGAAGAGGTCAGGATAGAAAAGGGGGTCTAATGAGGAAGCACTACCCATATGAACATGAGACAAACACAAACATTTCACTCAATCAATCAAGCAAGGGCATACAAGCGGTCTAGAACTATCGCAAAAGTACTCAACTACTACTAAGTACATGGGGGAATACTACTAATATGTGGTGGTCATCTAGAAATTTTGATCAGTGGAAGACTCCATGATATCTGCTCCAGCTTCATCTTCAAAGTCATCATAACTAGGGTTGGAGTCAGTGTCGTCGATGATGATGTAGTTGTCCGGGCAAGTGGAATCGTCGTCTTCTCCTCCCGGTGCTGGATCTCCCATGAATACTCCGATTTTCTTAACCAGGTCGTCATTCTTCTCCAGTAGTGTCTTAATTTCCTCCTCATATCCATTGCGTGTAAACTTGACTTCTTCCTCTAGCTCGATGATCCTAGTCTTCGCCTTCTTCAAATCCATCATATCTGCGCACATCTGGTTCTCCTAGCGTCGAATGTGCTGGTTTAGCTCTTGGATGAAAGCTGCAATGGATCTGTCCTTCTTGGTACTGATCACCTCCCATTGCTCATCTCGGCGCCCACATATCTGATAGATAGTGTCCTTAAGATCCTTGTTGTAAACTTATCCAATGCTTCCCATGGTAATGTGGGCTGCCATGCTCTTCCCTAGACTCCAGGTGGGTGCTTCGAAAGAAAATTCTATGGGTTTAGAGGTTGGCGAGAACGTCCTTCCTGGAACTTGTACTTGAATCATCCAGCGCTCCTCTTCTGGTGAGGTGGCGTTTACGTCCCGGTGAAGCTTGGTATTCCAATCTTCAAGTACCTAGTGACTTCCTTCAAGTGACGTCCAATGGGTGTGTCTTCATCCGGTTGCGCAAACTTATTCTTCATCTCCGCCATCCTAAAGAGTAGAAAATGGAGAGGAGTCAGAAATGAGTAGAGAAGAGTGACCTATGGTTTTATCTTAGTGGTCGGGTCCTACACTCAACGTGTGCTCTGATACCATCTTGTAGCGACTAGACCTCAAACAGATCGATCTACGTGCTTCAAAGTCATCCTGGATCGGTAATCTTTGACACACACGATTACTCGGAGGATTTATAACAGAGTAGCAATCACACACTTATTACATCGAATGTCTCAAAAGAGAACTTATTACAATAATATGGCTTAAGGCCATCTAATACGATAACGGCGGAAGGCTTGGAAGATAAAGTGAGTCCATCAAGTCCAACGACATAGCTGAGCTGCACGGCAACGACCTAACGAACCTTACTCCTCGTCTGAAAAGTCTGCAACATAATACGTTGTAGCCCGAAAATGGGTCAGCACATGGAATATGCTGGCAATATAACACAGTAGAGCAAGAACAGAATAATGCTATCAGTACATGCATATTTGGCTGGTGGAAAAGCTCTCCGGTTATAGTTTTTGTGAAAAGCCAATTTTTTCCTACAACAAAGGAATAGATTTTAATTTAACTATCATGGTGGTTGAAACATCATTGAGAAGGTTCCTCCAACTCAATCCCAATTAAAGTAATTAACAACCCAACAATATTAATTAAGAGTGATGAGATACTTAAGATACTCCAAGTACTAGATACTCAAGATTGTCCATAACCGAGGACACGGCTAACCATGATTAGATTGTACACTCTGCAGAGGTTTGCGCACTTCTCCCCACAAGACTCGATCGCCTCCGTTGGATTTCTCGCACTACGTGGTGTTTGAGAAATGGATGACTGAGGCATAGTCTTTCAGAAACATTAACTCTCTACTCCGGGTAGACCATACCAAACCTACAAACCCACTACCTGCTGATCTAACTCTTCAAGAGCTTCACGTAACTTACTCAACTATGCTAGAGCCCGTAATAGCTTGTGGCTGCACACGGAAGTTTCTAGCATGAATCATCTCAGTTCCCTTTGAGCCTAGGTGGCGGTCCATAGGAAAATCACACGGAACCCCGGGATTTCCAAAAAATACAGGCAACACTGGGTACTCAGGTGCCTCAATCCACCCAGATGTGTATTTAAGTTGCCACCTTAAGTTGAACCATTAATTAACAATCTCACATCTATCATGGATTTCACTCAAACCCAAACCACGTCTACGAGCATAGCATGGCAATATAAGCAACGCGTAGAAGTAACTCCCTAGGGTTTGAATGTAATAGGGCAATAGGTTCTACCTCAACAACTACTTCCCAACCCACATGTTAATGACATCCAAATCATGCAATGTTTGAGGAGTGGAACTAATGCATAAAAATTGGGCATGGAAAGAGTATGATCAATGTGTTACTTTCCTTGCTGACGATCCGCGAAACCTAGGGACTCGTAGTAGCACGCTTCGCACTCCAGGAATTCTATCGCAACAAACAATAGCTTACATAAGCAAACAAACAAGGAAAGATGCACGGGCAAAACTCAAATAAGAGAGATTGACCAGAAAGTTCAACTTAAGAACTCCGGTTTGCAAAAAGAATCAAATCAAACGGAGCAACGAAACTCAAACGGCGAAAGAAACAAGATCTGTTTACTTATCTGAACTAGAATCAAATTTTACAGTACCAAAATATTGTTTAAGTTGATTAAACAGAAAGAGGGTCTCGATACGAAGATCTAGGCGCTTGAATTGCCTGATTCCGATAAACAAACGAAAAGATAAACTGAAACGAAAATCGGATCAGAAATCGCGATCGAGAATAATCGCAGAAAAATCCGATAAAAAGAAAACTGACGAACAGACTAACGAACGAGGTTCGTTATCTGTAACTAACGAGCGAAAGCCGTTCGTTAAAACGAACATACGGACGAACGTCCGCTAAACAGAAGAACCAGAAAAACCGGCGAACCGATCTAAAAAAACGAACTAGGGTTTTCTTAAAAAAACCGAATCAATTTTTCTTAAAAAAACTGGCGGCGGCGGATCGGCGCGTTACCTCTCCGGCGGGCGGGCTCGGCGGTGGTGGTGGTCGTGAGGCGGCTCGGCGCTGGCTGCTGCAGGGCAATGGTGAGCTGCTGCAGCAATGCGACTTAGGGCTCGAGGGGGCACCGGGTGGGTTTTAAAGGGGGGGCGGCTCCGACTTGGGAGGGGTCAAGGCGGCGGCGTGGCTCGGACTCCTCAGTCTGGCGATGGGGACGGAGACGGGAAGGCGGTGGCACAGGCTGGGCCGGCTGGTTCGGTGAGCTTGGCACTGATCGAGTATTGGAAGTTTTTTAATGAATAATTCCGCCGAATAGAAAACAAATCCTAGAAAATAAAATAGAAATCTAAAAATGCCAAAACAAAATTTCATCGTCTAAATAGAATATTTAGAACGAGATGAACATTTTCTTGGCCCTAAAATGCAATTTCGAAAATGTGTAATTTTTCTAATGCAAATAAAATCCAATAAAATCCAAATAAAATCAAATAAATGATTTTAATATTTTTCCTCCAATATTTCAATTATTTTGAAGAAGTCATATTATCTCCTCTCATATATTTTAATATGAAATATTTTTTGGAGAAAAAAATAATTAAAACCAAAATCCTCGTTTCATTATTTGACAAAAATCAAATATGAAAACCGGGAAATCCCCAACTCTCTCCGAGGGTCCTTGAGTTGCTTAGGATTTCAAGGATTGCGAAACGCAAATGCGATAAAATATGATATGCATGAATGACCTATGTATAACATTCCAAATTGAAAATTTGGGATGTTACAGCTCCCCTGTTTTATTTTGATATGTTCCTAGAGAAAACTAAGTTGAAAGATGTTAGTAGCAATGATGCAGACTTGGTCCGTGATCTGAGGATTAACCTCATTGCTGCACGTATATTATGTCCTGACGCATTGCTAGGTGATGTAACTATTGCGGGAGCGAATCTGAGGCGTTATGAGCGTTTTGACAAAAGCTCGGTATGATGACTACTTGATAGTTTAGTGCACCATGCTTTACGGCTTAGAACCGGGACTTCAAAAATGTTTTGAGCATACGGAGCATATAAGATGTTCCAAGAGTTGAAATTGGTATTTCATACTCGTGCCCATGTCGAGAGGTATGAGACCTCTGATAGTACTTTGCCAATAAGATGAAGGAGAATAGCTCAACCAGTGAGCATGTGCTCAGATTGTCTGAGTACTACAATTACTCGAATCAAGTGGGAGTTAATCTTCAAGATAAAATAGTAATTGACAAAGTTCTCTAGTCACTATCACCAAGTTAATAGAACTTCGTGATGAACTATTGTGACGCCCCCGATTCAATCGTACACTAATCATACACGCAAACGTGTACGATCAAGATCAGGGACTCACGGGAAGATATCTCAACACAATTCTAAAAATAAAGAAGTCATACCAGCATCATAATACAAGCTAGGGGCCTCGAGGGCTCGAATATAGGTGCTCGATCATAGACGAGTCAGCAGAAGCAACAATATCTGAGTACAGACACAAGTTAAACAAGTTGCCATAAGATGACTAGCACAAACTAGGATACATATCGAAAGAGGCGCATGCCTCCTGCCTGGGGTCCTCCTAAACTACTCCTGGTCGTCGTCAGTGGCCTGCACATAGTAGTAGGCACCTCCGGTGTAGTAGGAGTCATCATCGACAGTGGTGTCTGGCTCCTGGGCTCCAGCATCTGGTGGCGACAACCAGGAAGAAAGAAAAAGGGGAAAAGGGGGAGCAAAGCAACCATGAGTACTCATCCAAAGTACTCGCAAGCAATGATCTACACGACCTATGCATGGATTCTGTGTAAAGGGGGTAATATCGGTGGACTGAATTGCAGAATGCCACAATAAGAGGGGGATAGCTAGTCCTGTCGAAGACTACGCTTCTGGCAGCCTCCATCTTGCAGCATGTAGAAGAGAGTAGATGGTAAGATCACCAAGTATCATCACATAGCATAATCCTACCTGTCGATCCTCCCCTCGTCGCCCTGTGTTTTATTAAGTATCTGGCATTTGGAAGGGTGTGTTTTATTAAGTATCCAGTTCTAGTTGTCATAAGGTCAAGGTACAACTCCGGGTCGTCCTTTTACCGAGGGACACGGCTATTCGAATAGATAAACTTCCCTCCAGGGGTGCACCACATTACTCAACACGCTCGATCCCCTTTGGCCGGACACACTTTCCTGGGTCATGCCCGGGCTCGGAAGAGCAACACATCGCAGCCCTACCTAGGCACAACAGAGAGGTCATCACGCCGGTCTAAGTCCTATGGCGCAGGGGTCTGGGCCCATCGCCCATTGCACACCTGCATGTTGCGAGGGCGGCCGGAAGCAGACCTAGCCCCCTTAATACAAGCGCAGACTTACGGTCCAATCTGGCGCGCGCCGCTCAGTCGCTGACGTCACGAAGGCTTCGGCTGATACCACGACGTCGAGTGCCCATAACTGTTCCCGCATAGTTGGTTAGTGCGTATAGGCCAGTGGCCAGACTCAGATCAAATACCAAGATCTCGTTAAACGTGTTATTATGAAGTAACCGCGGGCGCCGACCAGGACCAGGCCCACCTCTCTCCTAGGTGGTCTCAACCTGCCCTGTTGCTCCGCCATAAAGTAACAGTCGGGGGCCGTTGGGAACCCAGGCCCACCTCTACCGGGATGGAGCCACCCCTTGACCCCCATCTTGAACAATATCATAAGTAATGTAACAGATAAAGTATATAGCATATGACCGTGATCACCTCCCAAAGT
This sequence comes from Aegilops longissima, assembly GCA_021605205.1. Lineage (NCBI taxonomy): Eukaryota > Viridiplantae > Streptophyta > Magnoliopsida > Poales > Poaceae > Aegilops > Aegilops longissima. The sequence continues at coordinate 254,395,036 of CM038678.1, forward strand.
GATCACGGCCCAGTAGTATAGCATTGCAGACGGACAAGAGTGTAGGGCCACTGATGGAATACTAGCATCCTGTACTAAGCATGTAGGATTGCAGGTAAAGGTAGCAATAGTAGTAGCAAGGACAGGCTATGCATCAGGATAGGATTAACGGAAAGCGGTAACATGCTACACTACTCTAATGCAAGTAGTGGAGAGATGAATAGGCGATATCTGGTGATCAAGGGGAGGGGGCTTTCCTGGAAGCTCAGCCGAGAATGAGAGGTCGTCAACACCATAGTCGTACTGGGTTGCAGCGGCGTCGGTCTCGGTGTCTAACGAGAGAAGAGGGGGAAGAAACAATAAATATAATGCACACATAAGCATGACGATGCATGACATGATAATGAGTGGTGCTAGGTGTGCCCTAACGCGGTAGGAGGTGATACCGTCGAAGGGGGAAACATCCGGGAAAGTATCCCCGGTGTTTCGCGTTTTCGGATAGATGAACTGGAGGAGGAAAGTTGCGTGTTTTCTATGCTAGGGATGTGTAGCGGACGAACGGATTGCGTATTCAGGTTCGTCTCGTCGTTCTGAGCAACTTTCATGTACAAAGTATTTTCATCCGAGCGATGAATTATTTTATATTATTTTTCAAAGTTTTTAGAAGTTTTCCAATTTCTGGATTTAAGTTAATTCGAAGTTAAGTTAATATTTAAATGCTATGGGTGGGGACGGTTTGACTAAGTCAATCGCCCGATCGACACCAGTCGGCAAAAAGGCGACAAGTGGGGCGGGGATCTTGACTCAAGATCAATAGGTCAACAAATCCAGCGATCAAAGTTGACCTGGGTCAAAGTGTGAATAGTGAGGGTGGGGCCCACTTGTCATTGACTGATAATTTAACTAAAGTGCTAAACAGGTTTGTATAGTGATGGGACCCATGTGTCGTTGCTTATTAGCACTAGTTAATTGGATTAGCTCCATGTGCCAGAACACATACGTGCACTTGGTTGTGCATACACACGCATATGGCAGCACCTAGTCACACAACCATGTACAGGCGGCGGGCGAATTTCGTGTTTTGACCCTTTTGACAAAGAATTTCAGGATCTGACCCCCGTTTGAAATTTTTTCGAGATTTGACCCTTTTTCCTACCGCCAGGGCCTCTGGCGGTGAGGGTTCTGTGATCTACCGCTTGAGGACCACGGTAGGAAACTATCCATGTCGTGGCGGAGGCGGCGCCGTCCCCTCAAGACCGCACCCTACCGCCGGGGCCTGGCGTGGGCTGTCTAACCATACCGCCAGGGCCTGGCGGTAGGGTCCCGGCAGTTATTGCCCGAAACCCCGCGCCCATCCATCTCCCACCCTCCCCTCCCCCATGTCGGCAGTTCATCCTTTTCTCCCCAAGTCGCCCCTCTCTCATCTCTCATCTCCTCCACTCCCCTTGGATCTTCACCGATTCTTCACCGTTTTGGCGGATCGAGATGGCCCGAGGAGAGAACCGTAAGCTCCTCCGATCCCTCAATTAGTTTTTGCAAACTTGCTTCGATTCGACGCATTATTTGCTTGAAATCCCTCATGTTTTGAACTTAGATTGGATTTTTTTCACCTAAGATTGATTGTAGTTGTAGTTCTTAGTTATTTAGTAAGTAGTGGTATTGGATATGAACTCTAATCAATAGTTCATATGTTAGTGTGAAGATGAACCCTAGTTCATAATTTTTTTTGTTAAAAAATTATGATGTAATGTTGATATGAGGATGAACCCTAGTTTGATGATGCATGTGATATGATGATATGATCTAGTGTGAAGATGAACCCTAGTTTGATGATGCATGTTGATATGATGATATGAAGATGTTGTTTGGAAAATTTTATTTAAAAATATGAAGATATGATGTATATTGGAGGTTTTTTTTGATATGATGCATGTTGATACGATTTGATCCATCATGTGTAGTAGATGTTGTTGGAGGAATGTGCTTAAAATTTTATTTTAATATGATTTGAGTTCATTGTTTGTTTGTGTATGCTTATGCTTATGGTGCTTTTGTTTATGAAACTCTATTAAGGCGGCCACCTCTTGCGGACAACATCGGCCCCACGGTACTGCATGCTGGACTAGGCATTCAACAAGGGTCATCGTGCCCATTTCATAGAGAACGGAGAGGTAAGTGATATGAAAGAAATTTTGATCAAAATTTTCGGATTGATGAAAATGATTTCCTAACTTTTGGCGTTCACTTTTTGACAGACGCTCCAGCCACTACGCATGAGGGGTCACGGGTTCATGGGCATATGGACTAGGGCGGCGCTTCTGCCCGTTCTTCAAGAAAGCCCGTCTGTTGGGTTTCGTGTTGCAGTTCAAGCTTCAGCCGCCGATGCTTGTCCACGCGGCTCTCACAGCTCTGATTGACCGGTGGATACTGGAGACCCATTCTTTCCATCTGCCATGCGGGGAGATGACGGTGACCCTAGAGGACTGGGGATGATTACTGCAATGCCGATCGAGGGTCATGCACTCACCGGTCAAGTGGAGAGGACCAACTAGCAGGAGAGGGTCACCACCCTCATCGGCGATTACCCCAATGCCAAGAGTAACCGTACGTCCGGTGTGCCATTGATCTGGCTCTCGGAGCACCGGAAGACATGCCCCCAAGGCGCAGATGAGGCGACTGTGGAGTTGTACGCGAGAGCCTATCTGTGGTATATTCTCTCGGAGGTCGTGTTTCCAGACAGCTCCGGGAACTCTGCCAACTGGGCGTATCTGTTCTTCCTAGCGGACTGGGATGCAGGGTACAGTTGGGGGACCGCATCTCTCGCCTACCTATACCGTTCGGTAAGAGAGTGTCTAATTGCCTACCTACCTACGAAAGTGTGTCCACGACATTTTCTTATATCTGATCCTCATTTGATGTTTTGCAGCTTGACGACCTTAGCAGAGGGGCGGGAGACAAGTCCAATATGGGTGGCTTTGTCTAGGCCTTCTCCATTTGGATGTGGGAGCGGCTGCCGGTGGGGCATCCGAGAGAAGTTCTTGCAGACGCCCATGGGAAGACTATGGCGAAGAAGGCGGCGAGACTCGAAACCCCACCGTAGCTTACGAGTGGGGCGTTGTCAAACTCTACACGGCCTAAACAAGACTTCGTACAAGACCTACACCAGCAGTTGGGCGCTTTGGCCTTGTCGCAAGTATATGAACTCGCCCAACACCTTTCTCTTTGATTCCACTTTTGACCGAGAGTGCGAACTTACCAAGGTATATGTAATAGGTAAACTGGTGGCCGTATCGACAAGAACGACAGTGGGACTTTGATCTGAATGTGATGTGCGATGCAGACCGTGGTCTCTGGCGGTGCATCGTGCCCATGATCTGTGTGTACGCCGTCAGTGGCATTTGCCTACAGCGTGGCCACGAGCTTCGGATTATCGGCATACCCCACCGGCCAGCCCATCGACACGGCAGCCACGCTCTCCACCGTGAGCTCTTTGTTCTCAGCGATTATCATGTTTCTTGTTGCTTATGATGATCTCATTGCGCTTATGATGATTCTTGTTGCTTATGCCTTGCAGGATGAGCTGGCAGAAGAATCGATCGATCCTGATCGGGAGAGGAGCATAAGACTCATGTGACAGAGTGGAACCGACGGAGGTACCGTAAAGACGTGGAGAGGAGAGTGACTAACTGGGATGATTACCTGGGACGACACATGAGGTGGTACGATGATGGCCAGAAGAACCGTCTTCGTCTCAGGCCTCGATGGGCGGCGGAAGACATCACAGAGCTGCAGAGGGATGACCCCGATGAACAGGCATACTAGTCCGGCATCAGAGACATGCACAGTGGATTTAGGGAGTTTGCACCCCTCATCAACAGAGTGGTAAGTTTGAACCGACGGTCGTATTTAAAATATTTTATTCATCATCGTGACTGACTTATGCCGTTGCAGTCCGGTGAGCTGAACAGATGCATCTTTGAAGCCTCAGATGCACTAGGTGATCTTCCCGGGAGCGTACAATCGGCGACCAAAGTCAGGGGGACGATGAAGGTACAATTTCAGCCTCCTCGGAATAGATGCATCTTGTTCACTTGCAATCAGTCGATCTGATACTTATTATGACCTTGCTTCATTGTGAGTGCAGAAGTTCGTGCAGCGTTGTCGCAAGATGGTAGGGCTGCTTGGGTGTGCTGGAGCTGGGTCAGTTGAAGCTTATCAGCTTGTAGCCACACAGGGTCTCATCGGCTCATCGAGCCATGCTCCCTCGTCGTCTAGGTTGGTTGGGGAGGAGGAGGAGGAGGAGGATGAGGAGGAGGAGGAGGAGGAGGAGGAGGCCACATATGAAGAAGGGGAGGAGGAGGAGTATGATGAAGATTATGGACCTCCACCAACTCAAACATCTCAAGCACCTCAGCTGCCGAAGAAGAGGAATCCGAAGAAGAAGGATTTGCTGAGTCTGGACCCTTTCCAGAGAATGGTTCCTCGACGGCCCAAGAAGAAGACCGAAGAGACTCGTTCAAAGAGTAACGAGGACCGTACCTCCAAGAGGGGAAGGAGCAACTGATTATGCTCTTCGATACTTGGCTCTTTTAGTTTGGTTGAACTTGTCTAGTGGTTATGAAACTACGTGGAAGTATGTGTTTGCTATTTCTGGATCTATGTGTTTGCTACTACATGGAACTCCGTTGAAGTTCGTTTGAAATGTTATATGCACAAGTTATCTAATGTTGATCTATGTGATGCCCAAGTTTAATTGTTTAAAATATGTGATTGCTGTCATATTTGTAAAACTTGCTATATATTGCTGTCATATTGCATTCGAAAACAAACAACCAAATGAACTAGAAACAACAAAACACAGGACCCTACCGCCAAGGACCATGGCAGTAGGTTCACACAGCCTACCGCCAGCCCCCTTGGCGGTAGGGCGCACCTACCGCCAGGGCCCTTCCATTCTTCGTTACAGAAACATTACACTAGAAAACACAGGACCCTACCGCCATGGGCTCTGGCGGTAGGGTCGCACAGCCTACCGCCAGGACCCATGCCGGTAGGGTGCACCTACCGCCAGTCCACTGCACATTTCGTTCTGAGAGGTTTATGCAGCAAAACCCTGCTACACCCTACCGCCAGTGCTCTGGCGTGGTTTAGAACAACCTACCGCCAGGAGCCTCCGGCGGTAGGTACTATCACACGTCAGTATGATCAAGCGGCCGCCGTCCCCCTCCGTCGTACCCTACCACCATGGGACGTGGCGGTAGGCTGTGTAAACCTACCGCCAGAGGCCCTGGCGGTAGCAAAAGGGTCAAATCCCGAAATTTTTTGCAACCGAGGTCAGATCCTGAAATTCTTTGTCAAAAGGGTCAAAACACGAAATTCGGCCACAGGGGGCTTGGCGGACATGCCCAAGCAGTGGTAGCAGCAGCAATACGCAATAGCTAGCAGCAGTACAAAGGAGCAGCAGTGCAAAGAAGCCAAGCAGCAGAGCAGCAACTAAGTAGCGGCAGCAGGAGGTAGTAGCAGCGACAAGGAAGCAGTAGCAGCAGTACACGGTAGGCAGCAGGAGCGCAAGAACAACAACAGTAGCGAGCAGCACGGAGCCGCAGGCGGGCGCAGGTGGAGCGCGGCTGTAGGCAGCAGCAGCAAGCAGTAGCGTCTTGCGGCAGCGGCGGCAGCGGCAGCGTCTGCGCGGCGCTTATCTTGTGGATGGGCGCCGAGGACGGCAGGGCTAGCGGGGCACGTCGTGAGCGCGGGCGGGTGTGGGACGGCCCGAGTGGTACGCAGCAGCGACGGCGGCGAGCTTCGCTGCCGCCGGTACTCGGGTAGGTGCCGCCATTGTGAAGGAGCACGAGCTCGAGGAACTAACGCAATAGAACTGATCTACTGGGGCTAGCGAAGCTAGTGGACGCACGTGTGTGACCAAATGGTCACTGACGTGACGCCGGCGATGGCCTCGTGCGGCCACAGTGTGCGTGCATCATGGAATCGATGGATAGAGATCAATTGTGAGTAGCGGAGAGAGAGGAGACGGAGAGGATCTCACAGCGACGCAGTAGGGAAAGCCACCGGGCTCAGGGAAGCGCCGGGGATGGCGAATCGGTGATGGAAGCCGGCGTCCCGAGGTAGAATAAGATGGCCAGATAACGATGTTGTCGCACGAGGAAGCTCGAACCCATGCTCGTAGTTGACGAAGAAGAGGATGGCGCGGCCTCCTGGATATGGCGATGCAGCGAAGGGATGCCGGTGGCCACAGGAACGATGATGCTGCGGCGGTGGCTGTCCTTGGATGTCGCAGGGAGGAAGAAGTGGTGCGTGGGGGAAGATGGGGGCGCGAGGGAGAAGGGGACTAGGGTTCCGATAGGGCGCCGAGGCTATGTAGGTGAGGGGGAGTCGGCCGATGGCTGCCACCGCGGCCATGGCGCCGTGGATGGCTGCCATGGCCCCCCTCCTGTTCCTGTAGCGAGGGGAATGGGATGGCAGGAGGTGGGCTAGGCTCTTTCGGCTAGGGCCACAGAGCCCAGTAAATTAGTTTAGTTTTATTTCTCTTTTGTCCTTTTCCTTTTCTGTTTTCATATTTAGTTACCATTTTATGTTAATTTGAGCAAAAAATGAGTATAGTTAAAAGTGCAATTTAGCACATAAATATTAGGCAATATTTAGAGTTTGTACAATAAGTTTCAAATATATTTTTAATAGTTTAGATATTTACTCAAATCGAGATGGTTCAATTAAAAGCTTTATGGGGCATCTAAAAATAGCTCAGGGCGATTTTATTATCCTAACAAATGTTGATTCTTTCATGACAAATTATTAGCGAATGTTTGCAACCCAGCGAACATTTTGTTTTACCATTTGAAAAATTAATAATTTGATGATATTTAAATTTGAATTTGGATCGGTTCTGAACTAATGCGAGATTAGAAACAGTGATCGTGGTGACGTGGCATCATTAGCAGGGTATTACTGTAGCTTAAATATCCAGGCGTCACAATTCTCCTCCACTACAAGAAATCTCGTCCCGAGATTTAAGAGGTAGAGAAGGGGGAAAGGTTTGGTTACAAATCTAGCGGGTCTTCTCGTCCTCACTTACTCTTCTCGAAGAGGCTGGTCCAATACATTGATGTCTTCATTTCTCTGCTTCAGGTCATCATGATGAAGTCGGCGTCCTTTCTTCTGGAACTCCATCGTACTTACGAAAGAATAAAGGGTGGGCATTCCGGGAGAACAGACCTCTGCAAGGTCGACTATCTGGTCGATAACATCGAGGAAGGTGGCGGAAGTAACTCTCGAATTGAAACTTATGAAAATATCGAGAGCAAGGTAAGGAGGTATCATGGGAAGTTTCGAGCGGGCAGGCAATCGTTTGATGCCTGAAACAGGGCGTGAAAGGGGGTTCAAAGCAATGGGAATAAGTATTATGTCTGATACCAGAATTGATGATTTCTCGGAAGGTGGCTCGTGAATCACATACGAGGCCAAGTGCGAGGAATTAACTTTGAAAACCGGGGTTGTATAGGAGAGTCAGGTTTCGATCCTGTGGAACTGTGGGTTATGGGCCCACAATGTGGGTTAAAAGTAGGAAGGGCGGTGATGTCTTGCACGATCATGTAAGCAAGGCATGTCAGAGGATAGTCTGACGGTTATGTCGGCAACAACATCGGTACCAAGGGCGAGGGACGAAGAGAACCATCTTCCTGCTCATTGAATGAGGCGGACCAATAGGCAAAGTTCTTGTCCATCGGTGGTCACCGGAATGTCATCAACAATAGTAACAGGGTCTTGCTGACATAATTGTACACCGAGGTGTTTACATAAGCAGGAGAATATTACTACTTAGATCACATAGATAACAAGAAAGGTTAGACCAAATAATGGAAAGGAAAATATGATTATCAGATATTTCAGGGGTATATCCTTCCCAATGATAAGCAGAGCATGATATCCATGACAGGATATAATGTAGAAAACCCTTTAGGTAAGGGGAGAGAAATTTCATGACATTACCCATACGACGGTGTTTGGATAATTGAGCAACAAACATTTAGCATTGGGATTCAAATGTTCTTATTGAAAATCGGAGTACCACAGACATGCTTCGAGACAGTATTGACATGGTCTTAAAGCAGAGGTCAGACTTTGGATACAAAGGATCCATCAGAAACAACTTACAGAATAAGTCTTATAGTTTCCTCATGGAAGAATGGATAACCTTGTAGAAAAGGAATCTATAACAATAGGGCCTCCGGGAAGGTGTGCTAGGCACGACATCATCTTACCAGGTCTCATAAAGACCACTGTTATAACTCCTGGAAATATGTTCCAACCATCATATCTGACCGAGATTCAGATCTGATTGGTGTCAGGATAACTCAGACTCAGGATGCGTGAGAGGAAAGGTGCAACACAAATTGTCGAGATGACATTGTAAGATTCTCGGGAAATGAACTATGGAAGCGAGTTCCGAAACAAGAGTTCATCATTAAACCAAGGAGAGGATGAGGAGGTGGCTGATGGACTCAGCGACAATCCATCAAAACTTCCAGAATGATGGATTTCCACAATCATGTGAACAAGGAGATAACATTAGTCAGATAAAATGATATAATGACGTATGCTTGAGGAAAACATACACAATTAAACATTGGTTGAAAATATGCGCCCGAAATGTGGGTATAGATAGCATGATAAATGTTAGAATGGTGATTCGATAACCAATGGTCTAATAATGAAATGTCAACAATAACTTCAAAGCAATAGGCTTGCTAGAAGTTTGAATTCGCACGTCACAGATCAATTATCGGTTTTCCGGTTAGAAAAAACACGGGGACCAAGGAATGAACGGAGATGGCAAGACGTACTACTATGTCAAGAATTCTCAAGAGGTGGAACAATTCTCACAACATCCTCAACATACAGATGGTAATATTCCAAGGTAAAGAAGAACAATTGCTGGATAGCAAGGAACTCAAGGTATAAGACCAAACATGAACAAGTTTGTGTTGGTGGGAAGGCAATAAAGTGGTCGATGATAATACAATTCATTGAGGGCAAGGATGGTATTTCTCATCATGAATTCAATTGATATCCTAGAAGATCTCAGAATGGTGATGATGATCACGACACAATTGTCGAGAGATTTCAAGCAGGTGTAATCGATCGGCGATGACGTCAAGTCAAAGAAATGATGAAGCGAAAGGTTATTGAAACCAAGGATAGGACACATACTCGAAATGAAGCTTTCTGTTCAAGGCGAAATGATATGACGAGTAAGATCAACGTAGGGTTAGCTCCTCATCAAAAATTGTGCTCAGTGAAGAAGGACCAGGTAGCACAGTTAAAAATTAGCATAATAATAATGTAGCCGATTAGGCTAGTAATGACTTGAAGGATTATTAAACTCATAAGCAACAAAAATTACTTAAGAGTTATTGAATCGGAGTGCGGAATCGATTCACTTATCGGTGTCCTCGAGTGACTAATAACTCAGAACCTGGGGGAAATCTGAGATCGGTGAGAAGCAATACTAGAGGAAGACTCGCAGGAAGCAACACAGTTCTCGAGATGCCAGAGGTTAATACTCGAGGAAGATCAAAATAGATGTTGCGGAGATGTATCAATTAACAGAAAAAAAGTGCTCTAACTTGTCTGAGAAATGGAATGAAGGAGAAAATGTGGTCGGGACCACGATTGTAAAGGATCAATACATAGATACCAGATGATACCCTATCAAGGAAATTGTTATTATTACAAGAAGCTTCTATGATAGGATCTACATCGTGTCCATGGGCATGAACACAATGTTCAAGGTCGACTCCCACTTCTCCAATGCATAACCTTTCATTCACTTCTTATTTTTTTTGAAGAAGTTGTAATGTTTAAATTTTATCTAGCAAAACACTAGAAGAGTATGACTCATGATAGCTCTCGGGTTTACCCGGATCTGGGAAGGCATAGGTTCAACCCTTAGGGGCATCTTGGGAACATATACCACAAGCTTCAACAGTAAATAACACAAGCTCGATAGTAGAGCATGGGTGACAAAAGGAGAGGGTACAATTTACCGAAGGCATTATGTATCAGGGAAAGATCTTCTCAAGTGGGTGAGGAGAGCTGGATAAGAAATGGGAGTTCATGTGGTTGGTTACAGGGCACGAACGGTTCCATGGGCAGGAATTCGAGAGCAATAGGCTGCTGAGGATTTTCAGAAAACCGAATAGTATTCCAAAGAATTTTATGAAACACATGAACAACTGAGGATGAACAAATCCTCGATAAGTGTGAGGAATTATACATAGGAGTATTCAGGTGGCAAAGAGACTGCAAGGCAGTAAGCACAAAGGATTCTCGGAATAGCGGGAAGTAGTTTCGGGTATCTTGTACTAACAAGAGTAATCGAGAATGAAGGTATGGATGGCAAGTATAAGTAGCTATCCATAGGGATGTCTCGGTGGTAGTGAATTTGCAAAGGCGGTGGGCACAAGTGTCTCGGTAAAACATCAAATAGCATCTTCGGAAACTTCTGGTGCAGCAGGCGATCCTCTGTAATAAGGGGCTCTCTGGGAGGAAGTAATTACGAGAACCTAGAGTCCGATTTAGTAAAATTGTTTAACCCGAATAGAAGAGATGTCAGAGTCCCAGAGTATAGACGAGGAGTAAAAGATCCTAATACCATCCAATGGCGATGTGGGCCCGTAAGGCACACAGCCATGTTAGTAAAAGTTTTGTAATTTCTAGACTCGACTTCGGCCAAGGAGTGTGGAAGGGGGATTCCTACAGGCAGTCGGCTCTGATACCAACTTGTGATGCCCCTGATTCAATCGTACACTAATCATACACGCAAACATGTACGATCAAGATCAGTAACTCACGGGAAGATATCACAACACAACTCTAAAAATAAATAAGTCATACAAGCATCATAATACAAGCTAGGGGCCTCGAGGGCTCGAATATATGTGCTCGATCATAGACGAGTCAGCGGAAGCAACAATATCTGAGTACAGACATAAGTTAAACAAGTTGCCATAAGATGGCTAGCACCAACTAGGATACAGATCGAAAGAGGCGCAGGCCTCCAGCCTGAGATCCTCCTAAACTACTCCTGGTCGTCGACGACGGCCTGCACGTAGTAGTAGGCACCTCCGGTGTAGTAGGAGTCATCGTGGACGGTGGCGTCTGGCTCCTAGGCTCCAACATCTGGTTGCGACAACCAGGAAGAAAGGAAAAGGGGGAAAGGGGGAGCAAAGCAACCATGAGTACTCATCCAAAGTACTTGCAAGCAAGGATCTTCACTACTTATGCATGGGTATCTGTGTAAAGGGGGTAATATCGGTGGACTGAACTGCATAATGCCAGAATAAGAGGGGGATAGCTAGTCCTGTCGAAGACTACGCTTCTGGCAGCCTCCATCTTGCTGCATGTAGAAGAGAGTAGATGGTAAGATCACCAAGTATCATCGCATAGCATAATCCTACCCGGCGATCCTCCCCTTGTCGCCCTGTGTGAGAGCGATCACCGGGTTATATCTGGCACTTGGAAGGGTGTGTTTTATTAAGTATCCAGTTCTAGTTTTCATAAGGTCAAGGTACAACTCCGGGTCGTCCTTTTACCGAGGGACACGGCTATTCGAATAGATAAACTTCCCTGCAAGGGTGCACCACATTACCCAACACGCTCGATCCCCTTTGGCCGGACACTTTCCTGGGTCATGCCCGACCTCGGAAGATCAACACGTCGCAGCCCTACCTAGGCACAACAGAGAGGTCAGCACGCCGGTCTAAATCCTATGGTGCAGGGGTCTGGGCCCATCTCCCATTGCACACCTGCACGTTGTGAGGGCGGCCAGAAGCAGACCTAGCCCCCTTAATACAAGCGCAGACTTACGGTCCAATCTGGCGTGCGCTGCTCAGTCGCTGATGTCACGAAGGCTTCGGCTGATACCACGACGTCGAGTGCTCATAACTGTTCCCGCGTAGTTGGTTAGTACGTATAGGCCAGTGGCCAGACTCAGATCAAATACCAAGATCTTGTTAAGCATGTTGTTATGAAGTAACCACGAACGCCGACCAGGGCCAGGCCCACCTCTCTCCTAGGTGGTCTCAACCAGCCCTGTCGGTCTGCAACAATGTAACAGTCGGGGGCCGTCGGGAACCCAGACCCACCTCAACCGGGATGGAGCCACTTGCCCCTTCAGCCCCCATCTCCGAACAGTATCATAAGTAATGTAACAGTATAAAGTATTGTCGGAAGTGGGGTTCCAGCAAACCCTTGAGGTTCGAACACTGGGGTGCGCGCAAAGTCTTCCCCTCCTACCGATCTACGTCCTAGCTCGCAAAGATCTCACGGACGAACTCGACGAACTCCAACGCAGAGAGACATGGGGTTTACACTGGTTCGGGCCACCATTGTGGTGTAATACCCAACTCCATTGTGGTGGTGGTGGATTGCCTCTTGGGCTGATGATGAACAGTACAAAGGAAGAACAGCCTCCTGAGGTTGAGGTGCTCTTGTTCTTGTCGAACTTGTGCAGGTGAGGATTCGATGCCTCCTACTGTGGTGGCTAGACCTATTTATAGAGGCCCTGGTCCTCTTCCCAAATATCGAGCGGGAAGGGATCCAACAATGGCGGGCGAATTTGAAGGGGGACAACTTGTACAAGCTATCCTGACAAAAGCGGTCTTTGCGTGCGAAAAGCTCTGGTGGTGACGCTGTCTTGGGCTCCACAATGACCTCCGTCTTGCCGTCCTCCTGGTCTTGGTCTCGTTGCACCAATATAGCAACCTTTGCCTGATGCCTCGGTACTCTTCGCCTGCGCTGGCCTCCTTAGCACCAAAGAGGAAATAAGGACGCTGCGCGCGCTGGCGCTTGCCTGGTGCTGTTCATCATGGCTCACGTCATGAGGGCCTCGTGAGGTTTTGCCCTGCCTTTATATCTCTGCTCCTCGCGAGCCTGCCTGGTTAGGCTACTCCAGAGGAGGTCTTGCATCATCCGCCTCGCGAAGCTTGGACCCAGGCGAGGGTCTTGGATGCCTTGTTGATGAAGACGGGTCATACGAACTGCTGTCTTAGCCACGCTGTGGGCCGCAGGCAGGCAAGTCTGGGGACCCCCGTTCCCATAACGCTGATAGTATCCCCCGGGCCCAAGGTGCGCTCGGGCTTGGCTTTGCCGCGAAGCCAAGGGTCAAGTTCGGAGCATCGCGGGCCCCAAAAGCCTGCGACCTCGATTGACGCGTGGCGGTTGATTGGACGTGGGCGTCTCCGCTTCCCCATGCTGCCTCGGCGACTGCACGACTTGACAAGTCCCTGCGACGTGCAAGCAAAACCATCATTGCCTGCAATCGTGGGAGACGCCGGTTGGCCTTCTCTTGCTATAAATGGGGAGTGGGTCGGAGCCCCCACTGCTCATCTCTTCCTCGCTTGCTTGCTTCTCCTTTGCTTCGTTGCTCGCAGTGCCTCCGATGGCGCCACGAAGGAAGTTCTCTGCCACTGAGAAGGGGAAGGCCCCTCGCGAGGGCCCCGATTCCCCGGCGCCCAAGCGCAGTCGCGGCCGTCCGCGCAAGCACGCCGTGACCCCCGTCGTGGCCCACCGTCGAGGCGGCGCCGCGGCACGCAGAGGGGATCGTCCCAACCATGGCGGTCCAGTTGATGAGGGGAGGCGTGCTATGGTGGCGCGGCCTCCTCGTCCGCGCTTCCACACGGCGGAGATGTCGCCGGAGTTTGTTGTCTGGTCGGAGAACCCGGCCGGCAACTGGCTCCAACTTCCGCGCTTCTTCGTCGGTGAACTGCCGGCCTCTGGTCCGGGCGGACTCGGGTTGCAGGCGGATGGCTGCTGCAACAAGACCTCTTGGGTTGCGGTTGAGACTTCCGCCGCGAGCAACATAGCCCTGGCCCGCGGCTGGCAGATGTTTGCCCGCGCGCGCGGCCTGGGCCGGCGGTGCACGCTCCACTTCAAGTATGATGGTGGATCGACCCTCTATGTGAGGGTGTTCGGGGAAGATGGTCGCCGCGCCGGGTGCTGCCCCGAGACGAACGATGGTGAGGAGGTGCTCGGCCTTAGTGATGGTCGCGACGAGGATGAGGGCGAGCCTGCCCTCGGTGGCGACCGCGTCTCCTCCAGCTACGGTGGCTCTTCCCCTGGTAATAGCTCCAGCAGCGGTGGCTACGACCAGCCGCAGCGCCCGCTTCGAAGGAGGCAGCGGGTCATCTCGTCGTCGTGCCTCCGTGAAGCGCGAGGAGGGGTGTGGCTAGGCTCGGGGCGTCGCTGAGGGCCTACCTCCACGGATTGCTACAATGCCGCTTTGTTTAGCTTTTTCTTTTTCCCTGCATCAGAAAACAAAACCAGTATGGGCCTAGAGGGGCGTGTATCGGACTGTGGTTCTTTGGTTAACGCACTGTGCGTGTTATTCCCATGCCGTGTTGTTATTTTATGCAAAGATAACTTAACCTGGCGCGTTTGGGACGCCCTTTCCCTCACGAGGTGTCTGCGTTTCTCAGAAACTGCAAAAAAATCGTTAGGGGGTGCACTAAAGGACCTGCCATCCACCCAAGCCTTGATTTGGCGCTTTGTATCACGGTACCCGAGGGGCATGGATTAGGAGAGATGTGCCGGCACCTAATCTAGTCTTCAAGTCTTCGCACCAGCGCGGAGCTAAGTGTTGTCCACTAGGCGTGGGAGGGAGCCCGAGGCCCGAGGCCGGTGCTCCTCGAGACTCCGGGCGGTACAACCCCAACTCATTATTACGTGAGAGTGTCACGAAGCGCCGATTCTTCACGAGCACCGGCCTTCTTCATGTGCTCGGGCCTTTCTTCGCAGGCTCGGGCCTTCCTTCATAGGCTGGGGCCTTGCTTCATGGGTAGAACTTCCCGAGGTGCCGGATGTTCCAGCGCTTTGGATCGGTGTCCTTTCTGCGTCTCCAGCGCATGGTGCCAGCCCGAGATGTGGGCGACCTCGAGCGGGCCCTCCCACATGGGCGTAAAGCTTGTGCAGCCCTTCCTCGGAGAGGACCCGCCAGACCAGGTCACCCGCCTCGAAAGCCCCTGGAGCGAATGTTGCGGCAGTGGTAACGCCGCAGCGCTTGCTGATACCATACCGCCCTTAATGCAGCTTCACAACGATGTTCCTCCCCCAGCACGAGATCCATCCCCCGCATGGCGTCCTGCTACGTTTCATCGAACGCCAGAACCCGCACGGAGCGATGCTTGACTTCGTGAGGGAGGACTGCTTTAGCTCCGTAGACGAGGAAGAACGGGGTCTCGCCCGTTGGCTTGGTAGCTGTGGTGCGGATGGACCACAACACGGACTGGAGCTCGTCGTGCCAGCCCCTGCCGCAGGCCTCTAGCTTCTTCTTGAAGGTTCTGGTCTTGAGGCCCCTCAGGACCTCAGCGTTGGCGCGTTCAGCCTGACCATTGCTCCTGGGGTCGGCCACCGAAGCATAGCAGATCTGCGTTCCATGGTTAGTCCAGTAGGTTTTGAAGAGGTTACTAGTAAACTGCGAGCCGTTATCTGTGATGATGCGGTTGGGGACCCCGAAGCGGCTCACGAGGCCCTTGATGAACTTGACAGCAGAGCCGGCTGGAATGGTACGGACGGCTTCCACTTCTGCCCACTTGGTGAACTTGTCGATGGCGACGTAGAGATAGTGGTAGCCCCCTGGCGCTCGGGGGAACGGGCCTAGGATGTCCAGCCCCCAGACCGCGAACGGCCATGTGAGCGAAATGGTTTGGAGGCCCTAAGCAGGCTGATGGATTTGCTTGGCATGGAATTGGAAAGCTTCGCAGGACTTCACTAGCTCGGCTGCATCGCTGAGTGCGTTAGGCCAGTAGAATCCGCTGCGGAACACCTTGCCGACGAGGGTCCGTGACGATGAGTGGTGTCCACAGTCCCCGCCGTGTATGTCAATCAGCAACTCCCTTCCTTGATCACTGGATATGCAGCGCAACGTGACATTGTTTGGCCGTTTCCTGTACAACTTGCCGTCTTGGATATAGTATGTCGTGGCTTGCCGTGCCACGCGCTCCGCGTTCTCTTCCTTCTCCGGCAGCGTCCCGTGCGTCAGGCACTCCTTGAACTCCTTGGTCCAGAATTCCTCCTAGGGCTCGAGCGCCAAGAGCAGCCGAGCTCCTGAGGTCGGGCCATAGGCCGGGGCTCCCGTAGCCGGAGGCTGTGGGAGCTCCTCCCGAGGCTGGATCGTGCTCGAAAGAGGTGGCGTAGCTGATGGCTTGAAGAGCCGCTCCTCGAAGATACCGGGCTCTTGGGGTTGCCGCTTGGACGCTCTCTTGGCGATGTCGTCGGCTTCCTTGTTGGTGCCCCGGGGCACGTGCTGTAGCTCAAGGCCCAAGAACTGCTTCTCCATCTTGCGCACCTCTGCGAGGTAGGCCTCCATATGCTCGTCCTTCGGCTCGTACACCTTGTTGGAGAAGTTTAGGAGGAATTGCGAGTCTCCTTTGATGGTTAAGCACTTCAACCCTAGAGCCGCCGCAGCCTTCAGGCCAGCTATGAGGCCTTCGTATTCTGTGATATTGTTGGAGACCTTCTTGCCGTGCTGAAAACATAGTTGCACGGAGTAGTAGAGCTTGTCCTGAGTGGGCGAGATGAGCATTGCTCCTGCCCCCGCGCCCTAGTGCGCGAAGGCGCCATCAAAATACATGACCCAGCCGTCTGGTGCCTCGCTTCCTGGGGAGGTGGACCGGTCTTCTCCTTCCTCAAGAGCCGGGGCGTCTGTCCATTCTGCCACAAAATCGGCGAGCGCGGATCCCTTGATGACACTGGTAGTGCTGAACTCCAGCTGGAATGCTTGCAGCTCGATGTTCGACTCTGCAACCCTTCCAGCTGAGTTGGGGCTCCTGAGTACCCTCTCCAATGGGTAGGCTGAGACAACCTTGATGGGGTGGCCCTGGAAGTAGTGCCACCGCTTGCGCGAGGCCACCAACAGTGCGAGCAGGAGCTTTTGCGGCATG
This sequence comes from Aegilops longissima, assembly GCA_021605205.1. Classification (NCBI taxonomy): domain Eukaryota; kingdom Viridiplantae; phylum Streptophyta; class Magnoliopsida; order Poales; family Poaceae; genus Aegilops; species Aegilops longissima. The sequence goes on from CM038678.1 coordinate 254,411,970, forward strand.
GGGTAGCGCGCCCTCGCGTCCCGCAATATGGTGCTGACGAAGTACACCGGATGCTCGACGAGGGGTGGCACACTGTCGAGGCTCGGGTCCTGCGGAGATTGTGGCATATCTTGAGGTGGTGGGTTTCCTAAGACCTGACCGTCCTCAGGAGCTTCTGCGATGCTGCCCTGCTGAGCTTGGTCTTCCGCCGCCGCCATGCTGCGCTTTTCCCGACCTCACTGCATCAGCTCTGCTTGGCGCTGCACACCCTTATTTTGGCGCCCTCCTGAATCACACCAGTGCCTGCGCAAGGAGTATGGTGTGGCGTCAAGGTAGAGCACCAGAGGCTCGAGAGGCCGCGGTGCCACCATTACCGGAGGGCTGGTGAGGTATTTCTTGAGGTCTTGGAAGGCCCGGTCGGCCTCCGGGGTCCACTCAAACAGGCCCTTCTTCTTCATGAGCTTAAAGAAGGGTAAGGTGCACTCGCCTAGCTTGGAGATGAAACGCCCTAATGCGGTCACCCGCCCCGCTAGCTTTGGCATCTCTTGAGGGTCCGCGGTGGGCTCATGTCTTCGATGGCCTTGATCTTTTCCGGCCTCTATCCCTCTGTGGGATACGAGGAACCCTAGCAGCTTGCCGGAGGGGACGCCAAACACGCACTTCTCCGGGTTAAGCCTCAAGTTCACTTGGCGCAAGCTCTCGAAGGTCTCCTCCAAGTCTTGAATCAGTGTCCTCGCCTCGCGAGATTTGACCACTATGTCATCAACGTAAGCCTCTGTGTTTCTGCCGAGCTGCCGCCCAAAGCGATGTGCATCAACCGCTGAAAGGTTGTGCTCGCGTTGCGCAGCCTGAAGGGCATGCAGGTGTAGAGATACACCGTGCATGGTGTCAGGAAGGCTGTCTTCTCCACATCCTCCAGCGCCATCTTGATTTGGCGGTATCCTGAGAATGCATCTAGGAAACATAGCAAGTCACATTCGGCGGTGGAGTCGACGATTTGATCAATGCGTGGAAGTGGGAACGAATCTTGGGGGCAAGCCTTGTTAAGGTTGGTGAAGTCGACGCACATCCATTCCTTCCCGCCTTTCTTCGGTACCACGACGGGGTTCTCCAGCCATTCAGGTATCGAACTTCTTAGATGGTACCTGCCGCCTCCAGCTTGCGTGTCTCTTGGACGATGAAGGCCTGCTTCTCACTGGACTGCCGTCTTGCTCGCTGCTTCACGGGGCGTACGTTGGGGCATACCCTTAGATGATGCTGGATCACCTCCCTCGGGACCCCTACCAGCTGATTGGGCTCTCCTTGTTCGCGTGCAAAAACCTCACTGAAGCTTCCTCTTGTCCCGGGTCGAGGCCAGTTCCTATGGTGAAGGTGGCTCCTAAAGACCCATCCTGTTGACCGGCACCTGCTTGGTCTCCGCCTTGTCTTGGGTGAACTGCTGCTTCTTCTTAGTGGGCGTGGTCTCCTTGGCCTCGGGCGTACTGGCGCCGGCTGGCCGTGCTGCTGCCGCGGTCTTGAAGGCAAGCCTGAGCGCCGTCACGGCCTCCTTAGTGTCTCCCTTGATGGTGAGGACGCCCTTGCTCCCTGGCATCTTCATGAGGTTGTAGACCGGGTGAGTCGCTGCCATGAACTGAGCAAGAGCCGGGTACCCGAGGATGGCATTGTACGGGAGACCGATGCGGGCGATGTCGAAGTACACCAGCTCGGTGCGGTAGTTGTCGCGTGCACCGAAGGTGACAGGGAGGCGGATCTGCCCTAGAGAGTGGGCGGCTCCACCGCTGTAACGCCCCGGATCCGATGCGCCAGGTGTCTGCCAGTTATTCGCCGTCGTTGCCATGTCATTTGCTTCCGTGTTGCACTTTGCCATGTCATCATCTGCATTTTATATCATGTCATCATGTGCATCGCATTTGCATACGTGTTCGTCTCATGCATCCGAGCATTTTCCCCGTTGTCCGTTTTCCAATCCGGCACTCCTATTTCTCCCGGCGCCCCCTTTTACCTCTTTTTGTGTGCGGGTGTTAAATGGTCTCGGAATGGACCGAGGTTTGTCAAGCGGCCTTGGTATAGCACCGGTATACCGCCTGTCAAGTTTCGTGCCATTTGGAGGTCGTTTGATACTCCAACGGTTAACCGGGTAACCGCAAAGGCCTCTTTTATCTTGCAGCCGAACACCCTTTCAAAGTGGCCCAAAACCCATCTAACTCCTCTCCATGCTCTCGGTCGTTCGATTACGATCGCGTGGCCGAAAACCGCTCCTCATTTGGACTCTCCTAGCTCCCTCTACCTCTAAATAAGCCCCTCCCCCCGAAATTCGCGGATGAAAATCCCCCGAATCCCTAGATCTCCTCCCTCTCCACGCCGGACACGTCTGAGCCAGCCCGGATGCGTCCGCTCCGCCGCCCTCCGCCAATCGGTGTCCGCCACGTGGCCACCCCGCAACTCAGACGCCGCCGCCCAGCGCCCGCAGCGCCGCCCCCGCGTCTGTCGCTTCCCAGCCGCTGCCCTCCCCACCGCCGCCGCCGCCGCCGCTCAGAGGCGCCCGAGCTCAGCTGCCGCCGCCCGCCTCGCCGTCTCGGCCTCCGCCGCCCGCTGCCTGCCTGCTCCGCCGCCCTGGTGCCGCCCGCCCGAGCGCCACCCTGCTTCTCCGCCTCCGCCGGCGCGCCAGCGCCAAGGCCGCCGAGCCTCGCCGCCCAGCGCCTCCCCGCCGTCGGCCAGCGCTCACAAGACCGATCTCGCCGCCGTCGGTTGCTCCGCGCCGGCTGCGCCCGTGCGCCGGGCCGCCTCTCCCGTACCTCCTCCTCTCCGGAGATCCTCGCAGGAACCGCCCCGCCTTGCCGGAGAAGAAGATGGATGAGATCCACCAGGATCTCGTCCAAACGCCGTCCCCATCCCGGAACCCTCCGTCCCGGAACGCCTCCGTCCCGGGTTGACTTTTCCCGGAGGTAAAAATCGACAGTCCCAGGATTACAGTATTTTCATGCCATGTTCAACCTGCTGTATCTCTGCATCCGTAGCTCCGTTTCGTGCGTGTAATATGTCAAATTGTTCGTCTCGACGAGTAATTCATTTAATTCCATTGCATCATGTTCATTTGAGTTCATCTTGATGCCTGAATCGTCGTTGCAAGAGTGCATGTTCCTGTTAACCTGCTGAAACTGTTATAACTTGGGGATTTGTCATTTTTGTTGCATTTGATGTGTGCATCCTATGAGGTTGAGCCCTACATGTGTTTTGATCTAAATCATGCCATCTTTACAGGGGTGATTGCCATGTATTTTTGTGAGTTGTGTAGTGAGTGCATCAAGCTTGTTAAGTAGGGTACTTGCTGTTGCTGTTTTGCTTGTCTGAATCTGCTATATCATGATGCTATGTAAACCTGCTTCTACAAGTCGTTCTGTGCATAATATGGAGATGTTAAGTAAGGATGTTTTGTTATACATGTCATGCTCTATCCATCCATGACCGTTGTTGCATTGATAGCTTGCTGTAGCTTGTTGTAATCTTGCTCCAAAGTTGCTAAATAATGTTGCTGTCAGCCTGTTAACATTAAGTTCAATGTTGCCATGATTGTTGTTAGTGATCCATGCACCCTATGAACTTGCTCTTGTCAGGCTTAGATTCATAAACATGTCTTCTTACTGTTGGGTTCCTTGCCATGCCATGTATTGCTCCGTGGTGAGTGGTTCAAGCTCACCAACATGCCTACTTATTGTTGTTCCTGCCATGTATGAATCTGTATTATAACTTGCCATGTTTACATGGGTGCCATCATATCTTCGGATCCTTTTTGGCTCATGGTCAGTAAGAGACTTTTGTTATATGCTTTGAGTAGATTCATGGCATGCTATAGTTTGACTTGATATCTTGCTGTAACATGTTGTTTGATAGCTCTAAACATTGCAACCTGATGTTATTTCTGCAAAGTCTGTGAACCTGATATTATATGTAATATTGCCATGCCTTTTTGAGCATGTTCTAGTTGTTTCTGGAGATACCTCAGTGTTCATGTTTTGTAATGTTTTACCTGTACATCATGTCCATGCCTTTTGTTTTCACGTTGAGATGCTGTAGCTTAATGTTTTGGTGCTTGCAATATGCCTAGTTGCTGTTTTGGACAGTTTGTCCTTCAAACTTGTATAGAGTGTATGTGTTGAACTTTTGCTCCGTTTGAGTGTGCTCTATATGAAACTTGCTTGATTTTGCATGTAGTTTCATATTATCATGTTGCATCCTTGTTTTGAGGCCTTTGTTTGATGTTTGTATGCATTTTGCATCAATGACATGTTTATCTTGTTTTGATCATATCTTCTACGCCGTAGCTTCGAATTAAATGAACTTTATATGTAACTTGACTAGAATTTCATGTAGATCATCTTGGTGCATCTTAACTTGCTGTTTAACAACTTGAACATAAGGTTTATTCAGATCTGGACCAATTTCGGAATTTGCATATGAGGACTTACCGGAATTGTTATATGTTGCTCCCGGCCTCATTTAAACTTGCTTTGATGTGTTGCTCTTGTTTGCATCATCTCTTGCCATGAGTAGCCTCATCTAGATTTGTCATGCATCATGTTTATTGTGCATCTTGTCATGTTCATGTGTGGTGTGTTTACCATGTTGTGTGCTTCTTCTCGATAGTTCCTGCTTGCTATGCGATCGTGAGGATTCGCTCGCTCACGCTTGGTTCGCCTTCGTGGCTTCATATTCTTCATGGACTCGTTCTTCGCTATGGATTTCAGGCAAGATGACCGCTACCTCGATCTCACTACTATCATTGCTATGCTAGTTGTTTCGTTCTATCGCTATGATGCGCTACCTATCACTTGTTCCTCAAGCCTCCCAAATTGCCATGTCAGCCTCTAACCTTTTGCACCCTTCCTAGCAAACCGTTGTTTGGCTATGTTACCGCTTTGCTCAGCCCCTCTTATAGCGTTGTTAGTTGCAGGTGAAGATGAAGTTTGTTCCTTGTTGGAACATGGAGATGTTGTTCCTTGTTGGAACATGTTTACTTGTTAGGATATCACAATATATCTTATTTAATTAATGCATCTATATACTTGGTAAAGGGTGGAAGGCTCGGCATTATGCCTGGTGTTTTGTTCCACTCTTGCCGCCCTAGTTTCCGTCATATCGGTATTATGTTCCCGGCTTTTGCGTCCCTAACGCGATTGGGTGATTTATGGGACCCCCTTGACAGTTCGCTTTGAATAAGACTCCTCCAGCAAGGCCCAACATTGGTTTTACCATTTGCCTCACCTATGCCCTTTTTCCCTTGGGTTTACGGAGCCCAAGGGTCATCTTTATTTTAGCCCCCCCGGGCCAGTGCTCCTTCGAGTGTTGGTCCGAACCGAGCAGCCTGTGGGGCCACCACGGGGAAACTCGAGGCCTGGTTTTACTCGTAGCTTGACTTATCCGGTGTGCCCTGAGAACGAGGTACGTGCGACTCCTATCGGGATTTGTCGGCACATCCGGGCGGCTTTGCTGGTCTTGTTTTATTGCTGTCGAAATGTCTTGTAGCCGGATTCCGAGACTGATCGGTCTTCCGGGAGAAGGAATATCCTTCGTTGATCGCGAGAGCTTATCATGGGCTTGTTGGGACACCCCGCAGGTTTGAACTTTCAAAGCCGTGCCCGCGGTTATGTGGCAGATGGGAATTTGTTAATATTCGGTTGTAGTAAACTTGAAGTAAACTCTTCTAAAATACACCAACCGTGCGTAAATCGTGAGTGTCTCTTTTCGGGTTGATCGAGAGGAGAACACGGTTTCGGGTTATGTTTGACGAAGAAGGAGTTCAGGATCACTTCTTGATCATTACTAGTTGACGACCGCCTTTGTTTTCTTCTCGCTCTCATTTGCGTATGTTAGCCACCATATATGCTTAGCCGCTGCTGCAACCTCACCACTTTACCCCTTCCTTTCCCTTTAAGCTTTGCTAGTCTTGATACCCATGGTAATGGGATTGCTGAGTCCTCGTGGCTCACAGATTACTACACCAACAGTTGCAGGTACATGTTTTGCGATGATCATGACGTGAGAGCGATGTTTGCTTGTATTGGAGTTCTTCTTCTGCTTCTTCTTCGATCAGGGGATAGGTTCCAGGTCGGCAGCCTGGGCTAGCAGGGTGGATATTGTTTGAGTTTCTGTTTATGATTCACCCGTAGTCGGATGTTGATCTTGTATGTGGTTTTGTTGTATTGTTGTATTCATGTGACATTGTATGTTATGTATGTATCCCCCATCTATTATGTAATGTTGATGTAATGGTATCCACCTTGCAAAAGCGTTTCAATATGCGGGTCTATCCTTGGTGGGACCTTCGAGTTCCTTTTGAATAGGGTCGCATATTGGGCGTGACAAGTTGGTATCAGAGCCTCGACCGATCTTAGGAGCCCCCTTGATTGATCGTGTAGTTTGGCCGTTGTTGAGTCTAGAAGAAAACTGTTTTCAGAGTCTAGTTATATCGGAGAGTAGGAATTCTTTTTACTCCTCTGCCCCTTCGTCGCTCTGGTGAGAAATCTTGACGTAGGTATTTTGAACTACTCCTCTTCTCGTTCAAATTTTTCTTTAGGATCACGCAGTTGGTTTTTCGATCGTTGGTCCTCAGCTCTTTTCATCCGGTGCTTTTCTCGTCAAGTCGACTCGAACCTCTTTGTCTTTCGCGAGATCAATCCTCAGTTCCTCCTCTGACGTCGTTGTTTTTCCTTGTCCGAAGTTGCCCTTGTTTTTCCCACCCGCCCTCCCTTCTTCCTCTCGGAACCGGAATCCGTAATCGAGTATCCATCCTACTCGTGCGAAGTCTTTGCTTTCTTTCCTCAATGATTTCAACCGGAGTTTTCTCTTCAAGTTATTCGTCGGTTTCCCCCTCCAAGTTGCCTTCGTTTTTCCCGCCCTCCCACCCTCTTCTTCTCGGAGCTTGAGTCTCTTTCGAGCATCAATTTCATTCGTGTGGAGTCTTCCCTCAATTGTTTCGACCGGTGAATTCTCGTCTCGTTCGTCATTCTTCATCCCTTTCTTTTTCCGGTGCACTCAATTCAAGTTTTTCGGGTTAGTCATATTCTTTTCCTTCGAAGTGTTCTCTTTGCTCGTTCGCCTCTCGCCAGTTTATCATTCCGGAGCTCGGAAGACATATCAGGAGATTCGTTTGTGTTCTAATTAATTCGAGGTTGTCACCTCATTCAAATATTTCAATTGTTCTGGTGCATCATCTATCTATTCAACATCCCTTTCCAACGGTGTTCTATTTTAGTGGGCCCTAACCCACAGGTCTTTTTCCAGGATCTTACCTGACTCTTCTAATTTCCCCCGGAGTTATTCTCAATTCTTTTCAAGTGTGACGTAAGAATGAATTTCATCAGTCACATGCCTTCTCCAAGATCACTTTCTAATTCTTTTCATCTTTGGGTCAACCCTTCCTCTTTTCATTCTCCCGGAGTATCTCAATAATTTTGGTGGTGTTTTCTCGTCGTCATTTGAAGATCGCAGAAGAGTTTTTCCTTTAAATCTCGCCCGTTCTCTCGAAGATTCGTGGTTCTAGGTTCATATCATCCTCTCGAATTATTTCAGTCTGTCAGATATTCTTTCTTACCCATCCGGAGTATTTCAGGAGTTGCTTTTCTGTTCCGATCATCCGGAGGCCATCTTTTCGGAATATCTTTCCATTCTAAGTTTTTCAAATTCGTTCTCCAATTATTCCATATTCGTGCCCCTTCGTTCGTCTCAATATTATTCCGGTGCATCGTCCAAATATCCTCTAATCAGTTCATGATCTCCTCGTTCTTTTGCATCTAAATCCCCTCTAGCTTATTGGTTCTTCTAATTCTTCCCGGCGATTCATTATCTTTCATAAGTCATTTCCGAATTCTTACGGTGTTCGTTCAAGATTCTTTTCTTTGATGATCATATTAATCCATTCGTTTTTTTTCTTCAATCCTACCGGTGCTTCATGAAGACCTTCTCAAGTTTGCGATATGTCACTTCTCAATCCTTTTCAAGAAGAATAAGTAATATGCAGAATCCATTGTTTGTCATCAATTTAATTTGATGAAGGATAAGCATACAATAAATCTTATTCTTATTTCATCCAAGTGATTAATCCCTTCCTTCGGAGTTTGTTCTTGATGAATAAATTCTAGTTCCAAGTGTTTTCATCTTTTCTTTTCCGGAGTTCAATTTCCTCAGCCATCTCGTCGGAACCTCCATCTAAATCATCGCAAGGCTCATCTTATTCTTTCTTCCTTCATTCTATCTCATCATCCTTTTGTTACCGGAGTTCTTCACGGTGGTTCGTCCTGATTTAATTCATTCTTCAGGAGTGCATCAAGATTCTTGTTGGAGGAATTCAAGTATCTTTTCTTCTCACGTCTCGAAGTGCAATTAATTCTCCGTATTCCTTTGAAGTGGAGTTTTGCATTTCTTAGTTCTTCTCAGCCTTTCAATCATTTCCGTTTGCAGCCGGTTATCACCTCATTAATTTCGAGATGTTTTCCATAAGTCCACAACAAGCTTATTCTTTCGTTGTTGATTTTCTCAACAACTCCATTCAATCCTTCTAAATTCTTTTCTTTCAATTCTTTCCGGAGATTTTGTGTCATGTCTTCATGAAGTATCATTCCGTCCTCTCAAGTTCTTGTTCTTTTCCTTCCTTTTTCAGCCGGAGTGCTGCCTAAATTCTTTCAGTCTTATTCGTTTCTCATCTCGTTCTAACCGGAGTGGTTTCATAGTCTGTCTGATTCCGTGAGTTTTCGATTCTCGTCATTCTAGTCGTTCCTCTCTTCTTCTCGAGTGCTCTTGATTCTTTACTTCCCCTCTTGAGTTCTTGTTTCACCTCATCCCTTTTCCCTTCCGTCTCGGTCCTAAGATCTCGGGACGAGATCTCTTGTTAGTGGAGGAGTGTTGTAACGCTCCGGATCCGATGCGCCAGGTGTCTGCCAGTTATTCGCCGTCGTTGCCATGTCATTTGCTTGCGTGTTGCACTTTGCCATGTCATCATCTGCATTTTATATCATGTCATCATGTGCATCGCTGTGACGCCCCCGATTGAATCGTACACTAATCATGCACGCAAATGTGTACGATCAAGATCAGGGACTCACGGGAAGTTATCACAACACAACTCTAAAACATAAATAAGTCATACAAGCATCATAATAAAAGCCAGGGGCCTCGAGGGATCGAATACAAGTGCTCGATCATAGACGAGTCAGCGGAAGCAATAATATCTGAGTACAGACATACGTTAAACAATGTTTGCCTTAAGAAGGCTAGCACAAACTGGGATACATATCGAAGAGGCGCAGCCTCCCGCTCGGGATCCTCCTAACTACTCCAGTGTCGCCGCCGCCGGCTGCACGTAGTAGGGCACCTCCGGTGTAGAAGTCGTCATCGACGGTGGCGTCTGGCTCCAGGGCTCCATCGCCTGGTCGCAGCAATCGAGTAGAGATAGGGGGAAAAGGGGGAACAAGGCAACCGTGAGTACTCATCCAAAGTACTCGCAAGCAAGGAGCTACACTACATATGCATGGATATATATGTGTAAAGGGCCATATCGCTGGACCGACCGAATCGCAGAATGCCGTAATAAGAGGGGATATCTAATCCGTCAAGACTACGCTCGCAGCCTTCGTCTTGCAACATGTAGAAGAGAGTAGACTGAAGTCCTCCAAGTAGCATCACATAGCAATAAACCTACCCGACGATCCCCTCCTCGTAACGTTGAGAGAGAGCGACCACCGGGTTGTATCTGGCACTTGGAAGGGTGTGTTTTATTAAGTATCCGGTTCTAGTTGTCATAAGGTCAAGGTACAACTCCAAGTCGCCCTGCTATCAAGATCATGGCTATTCAATAGATTAAACTTCCCGCAGGGTGCACCACATAACCCAACACGCTTGATCCCATTTGGCCGAAACACTTTCCGGGTCATGCCCGCCGCTGAAGATCAACACGCTGCAGCCCCACCTAGGCACAACAGAGAGGCCAGCACGCGGGTCTAAACCTAAGCGCACAGGGTCCGGGCCCATCGCCCAATGCACACCGCACGCTATGGGCGGCGGAAAGCGGAACTAGCCCCTTAATACAAGAGCAGGCTTACGCTCCAAGCCGGCGCGCCACGCCACGATCAAGCGCCACGGCGTTTCGCCGATACCACGATGTCGGGATACCCATAACTACTCCCACGAAGATGGTTAGTGCGATAGACCAAATGGCCGACTCAGATCAAATACCAAGATCTCGTTAAGCGCAGTTAAGTATCCGCGAACGCCGACCAGGGCCAGGCCCACCTCTCACCTGTAGTCTCAACCTGCCCTGTCGCCTCCGCCATTAAAGTAACAATGGGGCCGCCGGAACCCAGCCCACCTCTACCGGGATGGAGCCACTGTCCTTTCACCCCCATCTCCTAACAAGATCACGTAATGTAACAAAGGTAAAGTATATAGATATGCCCGTGATCACCTCCCAAGTGATCACAACCCAGAGTATAGCATGGCAGATGGACAAGAGTGTAGGGCCACCGATGGAACACTAGCATCCTATACTAAGCAAAGAGGATAGCGGTAAAGGTAACAACAAGAGTAGCAAGGACAAAGCTATGCAGCAAAGATAGGATTAATCAAAATAACAATATCCTACACTACGCTAATGCAAGCAGATAGAGAAGAGTAGGCGATATCTGGTGATCAAAGGGGGCTTGCCCGGTTGCTCCGCAAGTAGTGGTCGCCAACTCCGTAGTCAACTGGGGTCGCCGCGCCCTCGGGTCTCACCGAAAAGAAGTAACGAGGGGAACACAATAAATAACAGAGCAATCAAATGTAACACAAAGCAAGACGCGGCAATACGTTGTGCTAGGGGTGACCTAACGTAGGGATAGGCGATACCGGTGAAGGGGGAAACATCCGGGAAAATATCCCCGTGTTTCGTGTTTTCGGGCAGAGGAGCCGGAGGGGGAAGTTGCGAGTTCGATAGGTTAGAGAGGTGTGGTGGACGAACAGGTTGCTTATCCGGAATCGTCTCATCGTTCTGAGCAACTTTCATGTTGAAAATATTTTAATCCGAAGTTACGGATTAAAAGATATGATTTTCTAAAGATTTTATTAATTTCGAATTTAATTAATTAATTAAATCCAACATTATCCGTAATAGTAATGATGACGCCAAGATGACATCGAGTGATGTCAGCAGTCAACGCTTGAGCATTGACCTGGTCAACCCGACGGTGGGTCCTGCTCATCATTGACTTAGACTAACTAAGCGAGTTTACTTAGTTTAATTAAGTCATTAGGTTAATTTAACAGATTTAATTAAGTTAATTAATTATCTAATTAATTAATTAATTAATAATTTTCTAAATCTTTTCTCCTCTTTTTTTTAATGGGGGCGTGGGGCCCAGTTGTCAATGGCACAGGGGGTTAAACGGGTGGGCTACCGGGCGTGGGTGCACTGGCGCACCCGAGCGGGCACTCGCCTGCAGCAGACGAGGTCACGGCACCGACGACGGGAAGGCCGGCCTTGATTAGGCGCGCTGGCTGGCGCGGTCAATACCGACCAAGCGCGGCAGCAAAGGACGGGCGCGCGTCTGCAGTGACCAAGGACATGGCGGGGTGTGGGGCTGCGTGCGTACACAACGCGCATGGCACGTGGGCGGCGACGGTGCGGAGAGACGGGCGCGCGACCTTCGGCGCGCGATCGATGCGCTGGGAGAGAGAGGAGGAGGATGGGGCTCACCGTGAGCCGGACGGGAGGCAGCGGCTCGAGGTGGCGCTGGTCAGGTCGTGGCGCCGGCGAGCGACGGTGGACGACAACGGGTCGCCCATGTCGAGGCAGGGCGTGGCCGAGGCGGCGGGGCGTGGCGCCGAGGCGGCGGGGCGCCCAGCGAGGCGGGCGACACGGTGGGGGGAGGACGAGGAGGTCCGGAGAGGTGGAAGCAGGCCGGCGGGTGGTCGCGGGCGTCGTATTCTCCGGCGAGGTATTCGGGCGAAGGCGCATCCAGATCGGTGAAGAGGGGGAGGCGCAGGAGGGAGACGACGGCGTGAAGTAGGCCGGCAAGAGGAGGCACGGTTGGCGACGGCGGGCGTCGGGGCGCCGGCATCGGGTGGCGGTGACGTCGGTGCTGCCTCCCCTCGATCCAGACGGGATCGATCAGAGTTGGGGCGGGGGAGAGGTGGGCGGTGAAGAGGAGGTCGAGAACGGCCGGTGAGGAGGGAAGGTGCGGCGAGGGGCGGTGTTGTCGTGCCCGATCCAGATTGGATCGGGGGAGGAGAAGAGGGAGCGAGAGGGGGAGTGGGGATCGTGAGGGAGTGGGGCGGGTCGCTAGGGTTCCCGGTCGGGTGGGGTTAAGGAACCGATGAGGGGGCGGCTGGCGGCCTGGCGGCCCGATGGCTCTTGGGCCGCTGCCTAGACGGGGTTCTTCTTCCCTTTTTTGTTTTCTTCGCTTCTTTTCTTTTTATTTATTCTCTTTTCTTATTCTATTTTATTTTACTTTTAGTTTCTTTAGTTTTATAAATATGATAATAGCTCCTAAATAAATGTCTCTAATAATCCACTACCTTAAAAGTTTGGTGACTAATAAACTAGTTTAAAATCTTGTTTATTAATTTAAAAGGCATTCAAATAATTGTCTTGTTACTGCTTTTATTTAGTTACGTGTATTTAAACTTTTTACAAAGACTTGGTTTATCCACCAACATTACTTATGAATTATTTGGCTCACTCCGAACAGTTTAGTTTCAATATTTGAAATCTTTTATTGTTTGCTTGATTTTGAATTTGAATGCAAATCGGTTTCGAACTAACGCGAGATTATCAACAGTAATCGAGGTGATGTGGCAACATTAGCGGAGGGTTACTGTGGCTTAATTATCCGGGCGTCACAATTCTCCTCCACTACAAGAAATCTCGTCCCGAGATTTAAGAGGAGGACTAAGGGGAAAATTCTGGTTACAAAATTCTAACGGGTCTTCTCGATCTTGGTTGCTCTTCTCGAAGAGGTCGATCCATTACGTTGAAGTCTTTATTTTTCTGCTCCAGTCATCATGATCAAGTCGCCATCCTTTCTTCGGATATCCATCGATTTACGAAAGAATAAGGGGTTATTCCGGGAGAACGAACCTCTACAAGGTTGACTATCTGGTCGATAACATCGGGGGAAGGTGGCGGAAGGCAACTCTCGAATTGAAACTTAAGTAAATATCGAGAGCAAGTAATGAGGTTTCATGGGAAGTTTGACGCGAAGCAGCAACCGCTCGATGCCCTAACAGGCTTGAAAGGGGCTCAAAGCAATCGGGACTAAGTATTGCGTCCGCTAACAGATTTGATGATCTCTTGAAAGGTGGCTCGTGAATTACATACAGGCCACACGCGAGGAAGAACCTTGGGAACAGGGGGTGCAGGAGAGTGAAGTTTCGATCCTGTGGAACTGTGGGTTATGGGCCCATCATGTGGGTTAAAAATAGGAAGGGCGGTGACATCTTGCATGACCATGTAAGCAAGGCATGTCAGAGGATAGTTTGTCAGTTATGTCGGTAACAACATCGGTACTAAGGGCGAGGGACTAAGAGAACCATTTTCCGCTTTCGCTGAACGAGGCGACCAAGAGGCAAAGTTCTCGCCCATCGGTGGTTACCAAATGTCATCAACAAAAGTAACAGGGTCTCACTGGCAGAGTTGTACACCGAGGTGTTTACATAAGCAGGAGAATATTACTGCTCAAATCATATAGATCACAAGAAAGGTTAGGAAGGAAAATATGATCATCAGATTAAACAGAACAATGGAAAGGAAAATATGTTTAAACACATATTTCAAGGGTATATCCTTCCCAAGGACAAGCAGATGATATCCATGACAGGATAGAAGGTAGAAAACCATTTAGGTAAGGGGAGAAAAATTTCATGACATTACCCATACAACGGTGTTTGGATAATTGATAAAGAGAATTTAGCATTGTGCTTCAAATGTTCTTGGTGATGAATGGAGTACCACAGACATGCTTCAGGTAGCAATGATAAGGTGTTTCAATCAAGGGCCAGACTTCGGATACACCAATGATCCATCAGGAGTAACTTATAAAATAAGTCCTACAATTTCCTCCAGGAGGAATGGTTATCCTTGCAAAAGAAATCATAATGATAGGTCCTCCAGCCAGGGGGGTGGTGCTAGGCATGACATCATGTTACCGGGTCATCAAAGGACCAACAACATAACTCCTGGAAAGTTGTCCCAACCATCATATCTGACTGAGATTCAGATCCAATTGGTGTCATGATAACTCAGACTTAGGATACCTGAGAAGAAAAGGTGCAACGCAAATTGACGAGATGACATTGTAAGATTCTCGGGGGAATGAACAATGAAGTGATTTCCGTTAACAAGAGTCCATCATTAACCCAAGGAGAGGACAAGGAGGTGTCTGGTGAACTCAAGGCAATTCATCGAGATTCCCAAAAGATGGATTTCCACAATTAAGTGAACAAGGAGATAACATTTGTCAGATCAAATGATATAAGGAAATATGCTCGAGGAAAACATACACAATTAAACATTGGTTGAAAGGTGCGCCCGAAATATGGGTTGGGTTGCACGACCAAAGTCAGAATGGTGATTCAATAATCAATAGCCTAAGACTGAACTTTCGACCATTAACTTCAAAGAAATAGGGTTGCTATAAGGAAAGAATCCAAACAACACTATTCACTTGTTGGAATTAACACGGGGACCAAGAAAGAATGGTGATGGTGAGAAGTATTTCTATGTCAAGAATTCTCAAGAGGTGGAACAAATCTTAGAACATTCTTAACATAAAGGATGGTAATACTCCAAGCTAAAGAAGAACAATTGCTGGATACCAAGGAACTCAAGGTATAACACCAAACATGAACAAGCTTGTGTTGGTGGGAAGGCAATAAAGTGGTCGATGATAATACAATTCATCGAGCGAAAGGATGGTATTTCTCACCATGAATTCAATTGATATCCTAGATGAGCTCAGAATGTTGATGATCACGACACCTTTGTCGCGAGAGTCCATGAAGATGTAATCGATCAGCGACGACATCAAGTCAAAGTAATGATGAAGTGAAAGGTTATTGGAACCAAGGGTACGACACAAACTCGAAACCAAGCTTGTTGTTCAAGGAAAAATGATATGACGATGAGGATCGACTTAAGGTTATTTCATCGTCAAAAATTGTGCTCCGAGAAGAAGGACCGGTAGCACAGCTTAAAATCATCACGACAATGATATAGCCAAACAGGCTAGGAATGGCGGATCGGGTACAAACTCGCATTTATAGAAGCTATCAAGAGTTGTTGAACCGTGAAAAGGACTCGGTTCAGTTATCGGTGTCTTTGAGTGTATAAAAACTCAGAGCCTGTGAAAAATTGGAATCAGTGGGAATGTAGTACTTGATGAAGAAATCATAAGAGGTTATGCAGTTCCATGATAATCTCGAGATACCAGGGGGTCACACTCGACGACAGATCAAAGTAGAGGTTGGACTGGGGTAATGCTCTACAGAAGACAAGTGCTAAAACTTGCACGAGAAATGGTATTTAAAAGAGAACATGGTCGGAACCACGATTGCAAAAGGCCAGATCCCTGATATAAGATGAACTTATACCAAAGGAATAATTAATTTAAGAGAAGCTTTAACGATAAGATCTACATCGTGTCCATGGGCATGAACACAAGTTCAAGGTCGACTCCACTTCTCCAATGCATAACCTTTCATTTACTTCTCACGCTTGATGAAGTTGCAGTGTTGAAATTTTATCCGCGAAGCACCGTAAGAGTATGATTCGTGAAAACTTCGGTTCACACGGTTTAGAGAAGGCATATGTTCAACCCGTCAGGGTATCGTGGAAACATATACCACAAGCTTCAATAGTAAATACCACCAGCTCGAAAGCAGAGCATGGTTGGTCAAGCAGAGGATACAATGTACCAAAGGCAATATGTATCAGGGGAAAGAACTCACAAGGTGATTAATTATGAAGGACACTGTCGGATAAAATCCAACAAAGAAACCGATGGTCCACAAGGGATCTGATGTGAGCATCGGTACTCAACCAGAGGAAGAAGAATGCACGGGCATCATATTATAGAACATATGAATAACTCGATGCTTAGATAACAAAGGAATTCCGATTTCCAAAACAAAGGATCAGAAGCAGACGTTCTGATCAAGGATGGATCAATTGAATATACCAGAGACAAAATTGACGACAATTAGTTTGGTCGAGAACCAGCTCATGTTCAAAATGACATCTGAGCCGGAAAGATAATTTAGAAGGGTTGATAGATGATTGTGTGCATTCGCTCACATGCTGAATCAAAGGATCAAAATGATGGTGTCAAAAGATACTAGTGAATATTGCTAGTGATATGGGAGCATCCATAATGTAAGCATACAAGTATTTGTCGAGCAATAGTTTGAAGAGGATGCTCAGAAGGTTGGATAGTATTTCAGAGTATCTTATGACTGGAGATGAACAGATACTCAATAAGTGCGAGGAATTTTCAATAGGGATATTCATGTGGTAAAGAACTGCAAGGCAGTAAGCTTAAAGGATTTTCGGAACAACAAAGAGTATTTCGGGACATCTTGTAATAACAAGATCAACGGGGAATGATTGTATAAATGGCAAGTGTAAGCAGTTTTTCATAGGGGTTGACGGTGGAAGGAAATCGCAAATGCGATGGCACAAAGACTCGAGAGAACATCATAGAGTAACTTCTGAATCTTCTAGTGCAGCAGGCGATCATCTGAAGTGAGGGGCTCTCCGGGAGAAAGTATTATCGAGAACCTAAATTAGTTTTGTTTTTAGCAAAATCATTTAACCCGAATAGAAGAGAGATTAGAGTCCCATAGTATAGACGAGGAGTAAAAGATCCCAATACCACCCAATGGCGACGTGTGCCCGTAAGACACACAGCCATGTTAGTAAAAGTTTTGTATTGTCTAGACTCGACTTCGGCCAAGGAGTTGGGAAGGGGGATTCCTACAGCAATGGCTCGATATCAACTTCAGACGCCCCGATTCAATCATACACTAATCATGCACGCAAATGTGTACGATCAAGATCGTGGACTCACGGAAGTTATCACAACACAACTCTAAAACA
Organism: Aegilops longissima; assembly: GCA_021605205.1. Taxonomy (NCBI): domain Eukaryota; kingdom Viridiplantae; phylum Streptophyta; class Magnoliopsida; order Poales; family Poaceae; genus Aegilops; species Aegilops longissima. The sequence continues at coordinate 254,429,071 of CM038678.1, forward strand.
TAAATAAGTCATACAAGCATCATAATACAAGCCAGGGCCTCGAGGGCTCAAATACAAGTGCTCGATCATAGACGAGTCAGCGGAAGCAATAATATCTCGAGTACGCACATAAGTTAAACAATGTTTGCCTTAAGAAGGCTAGCACAAACTGGGATACAGATCGAAGAGGCGCAGGCCTCCTGCCTCGATCCTCCTAACTACTCCAGTCGCCGCCGCGGGCTGCACGTAGTAGGGCACCTCCGTGTAGAAGTCATCATCGACGGTGGCGTCTGGCTCCTGGGCTCCATCGCCTGGTCGCAGCAATCGAGCAGAGATAGGGGGAAAAGGGGGAACAAGGCAACCGTGAGTACTCATCCAAAGTACTGCAAGCAAGGAGCTACACTACATATGCATGGATATATGTGTAAAGGGCCATATCGGTGGACTGAATCGCGAATGCCGTAATAAGAGGGGATATCTAATCCTGTCAAGACTACGCTCGCAGCCTCCGCCTTGCAACATGTAGAAGAGAGTAGACTGAAGTCCTCCAAGTAGCATAACATAGCAATAAACCTACCCGACGATCCCCTCCTCGTAACCCTAAGAGAGAGCGACCACCGAGTTGTATCTGGCACTTGGAAGGGTGTGTTTTATTAAGTATCCGGTTCTAGTTGTCATAAGGTCAAGGTACAACTCCAAGTCGCCCCATTATCAAGATCGTGGCTATTCAATAGATTAAACTCACCGCAGGTGCACCACATAACCCAACACGCTTGATCCCATTTGGCCGGACACACTTTCCTGGGTCATGCCCGCCGCGGAAGATCAACACGCCACAACCCCACCTAGGCACAACAGAGAGGCCAAAGACGCCGGTCTAAACCTAAGCGCCACGAAGGGTCAGGCCCATCGCCCAATGCACACCTGACGCTATGTAGGGCGGCGGAAAGCGGAACTAGCCCCTTAATACAAGAGCAGGCTTACGCCCAATCCGCGCGCGCCGCCGCCACAAGCGCCACGGCGTTTCGGCCGATACCACGACGCCGGGATACCCATAACTACTCCCACGAGATGGTTAGTGCGATAGACCAAATGGCCGACTCGGATCAAATACCAAGATCTCGTTAAGCGTGTTAAGTATCCGCGAACGCCGACCAGGCCAGGCCCACCTCTCACCTGTAGTCTCAACCTGCCTGTTGTTCGCCACAAAAGTAACAAATGGGGCCGTGGGAACCTAGGCCCACCTCTACCGGATGGAGCCACCGTCCTTTCAGCCCCATCTCCTAATAGTATCACCGGTAATGTAACAAAGGTAAAGTATATAGATATGCCCGTGATCACCTCCTCAAGTGATCACAGCCCAAAGAGTATAGCATGGCGCATGACAAGAGTGTAGGGCCACCGATGGAACACTAGCATCCTATACTAAGAAGTAGGATAGCAGTAAAGGTAACAACAAGAGTAGCAAGGACAGCTATGCAAAAGATAGGATTAATCGAAAACAGAATATGCTATACTACGCTAATGCAAGCAGATAGAGAAGAGTAGGCGATATGTGGTGATCAAAGGGGGCTTTCTGGTTGCTCGCAAGTAGTGGTCGCCAACTCAGAGTCAACCTGGGTCGCCGCGGCCTCGGGGTCACCAAAAGAAGTAACGGAGGGGGAACACAATAAATAACAGAGCAATCAAATGTAACACAAAGCAAGACGCGACAATACATTGTGCTAGGGGTGACCTAACGTAGGGATAGGCGATACCGGTGAAGGGGGAAACATCCGGGAAAATATCCCCGTGTTTCGTGTTTTCGGGCAAAGGAGCCGGAGGGGGAAAGTTGCGAGTTCGATAGGTTAGAGAGGTGTGGCGGACGAACGGGTTGCGATCCGAATCGCCTCGCTGCTCGAGCAACTTTCATGTTGAAAATATTTTAACCGAAGTTACGGATTAAAAGATATGATTTTCTAAAGATTTTATTAATTTCGAATTTAATTAATTAATTAAATCCAACATTATCCGAATAGTAATGATGACATCAAGATGACATCGAGTGATGTCAGCAGTCAACGCTGACCATCGACCTGGTCAACTCCGACGTGTGGGTCCTGTCATTATTGACTTAGACTAACTAAGCATGTTTACTTAGTTTAATTAAGTCATTAGGTTAATTTAATGATTTAATTAAGTTAATTAATTATCTAATTAATTAATTAATTAATAATTTTCTAATTAATTTTCTAAATCTTTTCTCCTCTTTTTTTAATGGGGCGTGGGGCCCATTGTCAATGGCACAGGGGTTAAACGGGTGGGCTACCGGGCGTGGTGCATCAAGCGCACTGAGCGGGCACTCGCCAAAAAGCAGACGAGGTCACGGGCACCGACGACGGGAAGGCCGCTTGATTTAGGCGCGGCCGAAGGCCAGGTCAGCCGACCGGGCGCAAGCAAAGGACGATGCGCGCCTCTGCAGTGACCAAGGACATGGCGGGGTGTGGGGCTGCGTGCACACAACGCCGCATGGCACGAGGGCGGCGACGGTGCGGGTTGCGGGGCGCTCGGCCTTCGGACGCGGTCGATGCGCGGGGGAGAGAGAGGAGGGAGGATGGGGCTCACAGTGAGCCGGACGGGGAGGCAGCGGCTCGAGGTGGCGCGGGTCGGGTGGCGCCGACGAGGCGACGGGTGGACGACGACGGGGTCGTCCATGTCAAGGCAGGGCCGTGGCATCGAGGCGGCGGGGCGCCCAATGAGGCGGGCGACACGGGGGACGAGGAGGTCCGGCGAGAGGTGGAAGCAGGCGGCGGGGTGGTCGCAAGGCGTCGCATTCTCCATGAGGTACTCGGGCGATGGCGCATCCAGATCGGTGAAGAGGGGGAGGCGCAGGAGGGAGACGACGGTGTGAAGTAGGCCGGCAAGAGGAGGCACGGTTGGCGACGGCGGGCGTCGGGGCGCCGGCATCGGGTGGCGGTGACGTCGGTGCTGCCTCCCCTCGATCCAGACGGGATCGATCAGAGTTGGGGCGGGGGAGAGGTGGGCGGTGAGGAGGAGGTCGAGAACGGCCTGTTAGGAGGGAAGGTGCGGCGAGGGGCGGCGTTGTCGTGCCCGATCCAGATTGGATCGTGGGAGGAGAAGAGGGAGCGAGAGGGGAGTGGGATCGTGAGGGAGGGGGCGGGTCGCTAGGGTTCCCGGTCGGGGGGGGTTAAGGAACCGATGGGGGGGGGCGGCTGGCGGCGCTCATGGCTGGCTCAGTGGCCGTGGCCTAGCCGGGGGTTCTTCTTCCTTTTTTTGTTTTCTGTTCATTCTTTTCTTTTATTTATTCTCTTTCTCTTATTATATTTTATTTTACATTTAGTTTCTTTAGTTTTATAAATATGATAATAGCTCCTAAATAAATGTCTCTGAATAATCCACTGCCTTAAAAGTTTGGTGACTAATAAACTAGTTTAAAATCTTGTTTATTAATTTAAAAGGCATTCAAATAATTGTCTTGTTACTGTTTTATTTAGTTACGCGTATTTAAACATTTTACAAAGACTTGGTTTATCCACCAACATTACTTATGAATTATTTGGCTCACTCCGAACAGTTTAGTTTCAATATTTGAAATCTTTTATTGTTTGCTTGATTTTGAATTTGAATGCGAATCGGTTTCGAACTAACGCGAGATTAGCAATAGTAATCGAGGTGATGTGGCATCATTAGCGGAGGGTTATTGTGGCTTAATTATCCGGGCGTCACAATCGCATTTGCATACATGTTCGTCTCATGCATCCGAGCATTTTCCCGTTGTCCGCTTTTCCAATCCGCACTCCTATGTCTCCCGCGCCCCTTTTACCTCTTTTTCGTAAAGGGTGTTAAATGGTCTCGGAATGGACCGAGGTTTGTCTAGCGGCCTTGGTATAGCACCGGTAGACCGCCTGTCAAGTTTCGTGCCATTTGGAGGTCGTTTGATACTCCAACGGTTAACCGGGTAACCGCAAAGGCCTCTTTTATCTTGCAGCCCAACACCCTTTCAAAGTGGCCCAAAACCCATCTAACTCCTCTCCATGCTCTCGGTCGTTCGATCACGATTGCGTGGCCGAAAACCGCTCCTCATTTGGACTCTCCTAGCTCCTCTACCTATAAATAAGCCCTCCTCAAATTCATGGATGAAAATCCTCAAACCCTAGATCTCCTCCTCTCCGCTGACACGTCCGACCCCGCCGGACGCTGTCCGCCCGCCGCCCTCCGCCAATCGGCGTCCCGCCACGTACACCCGGCCACCACAAGGCCACCGCTGCCCAGGGCCCAGCGCTGCCCCATGTCTGTCGCCCCAGCCGAGGTCTCCCCGCATGCCGCCCGCCGCCCTGGGCGCCTGAGCCACAAGCCGCCGCCGCCTCGTCGTGCAGGCCTCTGCCCGCCCGCTGTTCGCCTGCTCCGCCGCCTGGTGCCGCTCCGCCAGCGCGCCACCCTGCTTCTCCGCCTCGAAGCGCCTCCCCGCCACCAAGGCCACAAGACCGATCCCGTCGCCGCCGGTTGCTCACCGCCCGGCCGCCCGCCAAGCCGCCCGCCTCCTGCATTCCTCCTCGCCGAGATCTCGCTGAACCGCCCCGCCGCCGGAGAAGAAGATGGATGAGATCCACCGATCTCGTCCAAACGCCGCCCCATCCCGGATCCTCCGTCCCTGAACGCCTCCGTCCGGGTTGACTTTTCCCGGAGGTAAAAATCGACCAAGTCCCAGGATTACAGTATTTTCATGCCATGTTCAACCTGTTGTATCTCTGCATCCGTAGCTCCGTTTCGTGCATGTAATATGTTAAATTGTTCGCCTCGACGAGTACTTCATTTCACTCCATTGCATCATGTTCATTTGAGATCATCTTGATGCCTGAATCGTCGTTGCAAGAGTGCATGTTCCTGTTAACCTGCTGAAACTGTTATAACTTGGGGATTTGTCATTTTTGTTGCATTTGATGTGTGCATCCTATGAGGTTGAGCCCTACATGTGTTTTGATCTACATCATGCCATCTTTACAGGGGTGCTTGCCATGTATTTTTGTGAGTTGTGTAGTGAGTGCATCAAGCTTGTTAAGTAGGGTACTTGCTGTTGCTGTTTTGCTTGTCTGAATCTGCTATATCATGATGCTATGTAAACCTGCTTCTACAAGTCGTTCTTTGCATAATATGAAGATGTTCACTAAGTATGTTTTGTTACACATGCCATGCTCTATCCATCAATGCCCCTTGTTGAATTTATAGCTTGCTGTAGCTTGTTGTAATCTTGCTCCAAAGTTGCTAAATAATGTTGCTGTCAGCCTGTTAACATTAAGTTTAATGTTGCCATGATTGTTGTTAGCGATCCATGCACCCTATGAACTTTCTCTTGCCATGCTTAGCTTCATAAGCATATCTTCTTACTGTTGAGCGCCTTGCCATGCCATGTATTGCTCTGTGGTGAGTGGTTCAAGCTCACCAACATGCCTACTTATTGTTGTTCCTGCCATGTATGAATCTGTATTATAACTTGCCATGTTTACATGGGTGCCATCATATCTTCGGATCATTTTTGGCTCATGGTAAGTAAGAGACTTTTGTTATATGCTTTGAGTAGATTCATGCCATGCTCTTGTTTGACTTGATATCTTGCTGTAACATGTTGTTTGATAGCTCTAAACATTGCAACCTGATGTTATTTCTGCAAAGTGTGTGAACCTGATATTATATGCAATCTTGCCATGCCTTTTTGAGCATGTTTTATTTGTTTCTGAAGATAGCTCAGTGTTCATGTTTTGTAATATTTTACCTGTACATCATGTCCATGCCTTTTGTTTTCACGTTGAGATGCTGTAGCTTAATGTTTTGGTGCTTGCAATATGCCTAGTTGCTGTTATGAACAGTTTGTCCTTTAAACTTGTATAGAGTGTATGTGTTGAACCGTTGCTCCGTTTGAGTGTGCTCTATATGAAACTTGCTTGATTTTGCATGTAGTTTCATATTATCATGTTGCATCCTTGTTTTGAGGTGTTTGTTTGATGTTTGTATGCATTTTGCATCAATGCCATGTTTATCTTGTTTTGCTCATATCTTCTACGCCGTAGCTCCGAATTAAATGAACTTTATATGTAACTTGACTAGAATTTCGTGTAGATCATCTTGGTGCATCTTAACTTGCTGTTTAACAACTTGAACATAAGGTTTATTCAGATCTGGACCAATTTCGAAATTTGCATATGAGGACTTACCGAAATTGTTATATGTTGTTCCCGACTCATTTAAAGTTGCTTTGATGTGTTGCTCTTGTTTGCATCATATCTTGCCATGAGTAGCCTCATCTAGATTTGTCATGCATCATGTTTGTTGTGCATCTTGTCATGTTCATGTGTGGTGTGTTTACCATGTTGTGTGCTTCTTCTCGATAGTTCCTGCTTCGCTATGCATCATGAGGATTCGCTCGCTCACGCTTGGTTCGCTCTTCGTGGCTTCATCTTCTTCATGGACTCGTTCTTCTTCCTTACAGGATTTCAGGCAAGATGACCGCTACCCTGGATCTCACTAATATCATTGCTATGCTAGTTGTTTCGTTCTATCGCTATGATGCGCTACCTATCACTTGTTCCTCAAGCCTCCCAATTTGCCATGTCAGCCTCTAACCTTTTGCACCCTTCCTAGCAAACAGTTGTTTGGCTATGTTACCGCTTTGCTCAGCCCCTCTTATAGCGTTGTTAATTGCAGGTGAAGATGAAGTTTGTTCCTTGTTGGAACATGGAGATGTTGTTCCTTGTTGGAACATGTTTACTTGTTGGGATGTCACAATATATCTTATTTAATTAATGCATCTATATACTTGGTAAAGGGTGGAAGGCTCGGCCTTATGCCTGGTGTTTTGTTCCACTCTTGCCGCCTAGTTTCTGTCATATCGGTATTATGTTCCCGGATTTTGCGCCCCTAACGCGATTGGGTGATTTATGGGACCCCTTGACAGTTCGCTTTGAATAAGACTCTCCAAGAAGGCCCAACATTGGTTTTACCATTTGCCTCACCTATGCCCTTTTTCCTTGGGTTTTGGAGCCCAAGGGTCATCTTTATTTTAGCCCCCGGGCGGTGCTCCTTCGAGTGTTGGTCCGAACCGAGCAGACTCATGGGCCACCACGGGAAACTCGAGGCTTGGTTTTACTCGTAGCTTGACTTATCCGGTGTGCCCGAGAACGAGGTACGTGCGACTCTATCGGGATTTGTCGGCACATCCGGCGGCTTTGCTGGTCTTGTTTTATTGCCGTCGAATGTCTTGTAGCCGGATTCCGAGACTGATCGGTCTTCCCGGGAGAAGGAATATCCTTCGTTGATCGCGAGAGCTTATCATGGGCTGTTGGGACACCCCGCAGGGTTTGAACTTTCGAAAGTCGTGCCCGCGGTTATGTGGCGATGGGAATTTGTTAATATCCGTTGTAGTAAACTTGAAGTAAACTCTTCTAAAATACACCAACCGTAGCGTAACGTGAGTGTCTCTTTTCGGGTTGATCGAGAGGAGAACACGGTTTCGGGTTATGTTTGACGTAAGTAGGAGTTCGGATCACTTCTTGATCATTACTAGTTGACGACTGTTCCTTTGTTTTCTCTTCTCGCTCTCATTTGTGTATGTTAGCCACCATATATGCTTAGCCGCTACTGCAACCTCACCACTTTACCCCTTCCTTTCCCTTTAAGCTTTGCTAGTCTTGATACCCATGGTAATGGGATTGCTGAGTCCTCGTGGCTCACAGATTACTACACCAACAGTTGCAGGTACAGGTTTTGCGATGATCATGACGTGAGAGTGATGTTTGCTTGTATTGGAGTTCTTCTTCTGCTTCTTCTTCGATCAGGGGATAGGTTCCAGGTCGGCAGCCTGGGCTAGCAGGGTGGATATTGTTTGAGTTTCTGTTTAAGATTCATCCGTAGTCGGATGTTGATCTTGTATGTGGTTTTGTTGTATTGTTGTATTCATGTGACATTGTATGTTATGTATGTATCCCCCATCTATTATGTAATGTTGATGTAATGATATCCACCTTGCAAAAGCATTTCAATATGCAGGTCTATCCTTGGTGGGACCTTCGAGTTCCTTTTGAATAGGGTCGCATATTGGGCGTGACAACCGCCCACTCCCGAGAAGGTCTTGCTGAGGCCGAGCCGTTCAGGCGGCACGTGAAGAAGGCTGAAGGCTTCTACGGAGAGCAAGTTGAGGCCAGCGCCACCGTCGATGAGGGTCTTGCTAACGGCCACATTGCATATGGTGGGCGTGCAGAGCATCAGGAGCATTCCGGAGCCGGTGGTGGAGTCGGGGTGGTCTTCCGAGCCGAAGGTGAGGTCGGCCTCCGGCGTAGCCCAACCCGGCGGAGCCCCCGGGCTCTTGGAGGCTGCCCCAATCTGACAGAAGAAAGGTTTGGCGTGGCGATCTGAAGGCGGTGCTTGAGAGCCACCTAGTAGTGCCGCGACTGCGTGGTGCACCAGCATCGCATAGTGCATGGTGAAGAGATTGCGGAGTTCCCCCCAGGATGCCACCGTGGATCCCGGGAGGTTGAGCAGCCAGGCGCGTGGCTCGCCGGCGAGGGCCATGGGGAACCAGTTGGCCATGATCTTCTCGTCGCCTCCGGCCTCAAGGACGGCCTCCTTGTACGCCAGCAGGAACGGCACCGGGTCCACCGTGTCGTAGTAACGCGGCGGCATCTCCGGCTTGAACTTGGTTGGCCACTACACTCGCTGCAGGGCGGGGGCCAGGGCTCGGTACCCAGACTCCCCGCTGCCGACGTGGGTCACGGAGGTGGATGGCGGGGCACCCGCCATGGGAGCGAAGTGCGGCGGCACGGGGCGCAGGTTGGTGGAGAGGAGCTCCGGCGCACCCCTACCTAGCGCGCCAAATGTCGGATGTGGGGTTCCAGCAAACCCTTGAGGTTCGAACACTGGGGTGCGCGCGAAGTCTTTCCCTCCTACCGATCTACGCCCTAGCTCGCAAAGATCTCGCGGACGAACTCGACGAACTCGCAACACAGAGAGACACGAGGTTTATACTGGTTCGGGCCACCGTTGTGGTGTAATACCCTACTGCAGTGTGGTGGTGGTGGATTGCCTCTTGGGCTGATGACGAACAGTACAAAGGAAGAACAACCTCCTGAGGTTGAGGTGCTCTTCTGCTTGTCGAACTTTTGCGGGTGAGGATTCGATGCCTCCTACTGTGGTGGCTAGACCTATTTATAGAGGCCCTGGTCCTCTTCCCAAATATCGAGCGGGAAGGGAGCCAACAATGGCGGGCGAATTTGAAGGGGGACAGCTAGTACAAGCTATCCTGACAAAAGCGGTCTTCGCGTGCGAAAAGCTCTGGTGGTGACGCCGTCTTGGGCTCCACGATGACCTCCGTCTTGCCGTCCTCCTGGTCTTGGTCTCGTTGCACCAATATAGCAACCTTTGCCTGATGCCTCGGTACTCTTCACCTGCGCTGGCCTCCTTAGGACCAAAGAGGAAATAAGGACGCTGCGCACGCTGGCGCCCGCCTGGTGCTGTTCGTCATGGCTCACGTCACGAGGGCCTCGTGAGGTTTTGCCCTGCCTTGATATCTCCGCTCCTCGCGAGCCTGCATGGTTAGGCTACTCCAGAGGAGGTCTTGCATCGTCCGCCTCGCGAAGCTTGGACCCTCGCGAGGGTCTTGGATGCCTTGTTGATGAAGATGGCTGACGGCTCTCTTTGGGCTTAGCCACGCCAGTGGGCCGCAGCAGCAAGTCTGGGACCCCATTCCCAGAACGCCGACAAGTATATAGCATATGCCCATGATCACCTCCCGAAGTGATCACCGCCCAGTAGTATAGCATTGCAGACGGACAAGAGTGTAGGGCCACTGATAGAATACTAGCATCCTGCACGAAGCATGTAGGATTGCAGGTAAAGGTAACAACAGTAGTAGCAAGGATAGGCTATGCATCACGATAGGATTAACAGAAAGCGGTAACATGCTACACTACTCTAATGCAAACAGTAGAGAGACGAATAGGCGATATCTGGTTGCGTATTCGGATTCGTCTCGTCGTTCTGAGCAACTTTCATGTACAAAGTATTTTCATCCGAACTACGTGACGTCGGCGATGGCCTCGTGCGGCCACAAAGCAGCGTGCATCATGGAATCGATGGATAGAGATCAATTGTGAGTAGCGGAGAGAGAGAAGACAGAGAGGATCTCACAGCGACGCGGTAGGGAAAGCCACCGGCTCGGGAAGCGCCGGGATGGCGAATCGGTGATTGAAGCCGCGCCCGAGGTTGAAGAAAATGGCCGATGGCAATGTTGTCGCACGAGGAAGCTCGAACCCATGCCCGTAGTTGACGAAGAAGAGGATGGCGCGCTTCATCGGACATGGCGATGCATTGAGGGGATGCCGTGGCACGGGAACGATGATGGTGCAGTGGTGGCTGTCCTGGATGTCGCAGGAGGAAGAAGTGGTGCGGGGGAAGATGGGGCGGAGGGAGAAGGGGACTAGGGTTCCGGAGGGTGCCGAGGCTATGTAGGTGAGGGGAGTTGACCGATGGCTGCCACAGCGCCATGGCGCCGTGGATGGCTGCCACGGCCCCTCCTGCTCCTCTGTGAGCGAGGGAATGGGATGGCAGGAGGTGGGCTAGGCTTTTCGGCTAGGGCCACAGAGCCCAGAGAAATTAGTTTAGTTTTATTTCTCTTTGTCCTTTTCTTTTTCTGTTTTCATATTTAGTTACCATTTTATGTTAATTTGAGCAAAAAATGAGTATAGTTAAAAGTGCAATTTAGCACATAAATATTAGGCAATATTTAGAGTTTGTACAATAAGTTTCAAATATATTTTTAATAGTTTAGATATTTAGTCAAATTGAGATGGTTCAATTAAAAGCTTTATGGGTCAGTTAAAAATAGCTTAGAGGGATTTTATTATCCCGACAAATGTTGATTCTTTCATGACAAATTATTAGAGAATGTTTGCAACCCAGCTAACATTTTGGTTTACTGTTTGAAAATTTAATAATTTGATGTTATTTAAATTTGAATTTGGATCGGTTCTCAACTAATGCGAGAGTAGCAACAAGGATCGTGGTGACGTGGCTTCAATAGCAGGGTATTACTGCACCTTAAATATCTCGGCCACACGCCTCTCCTCCATTACAAGAAATCTCGTCCCGAGATTTAAGAGGTAGAGAAGGGGGAAAGGTTTGGTTACGAATCTAGCGGGTCTTCTCATCCTGGCTTACTCTTCTCGAAGAGGTCGGTCCAATACATTGATGTCTTCATTTCTCTACTTCAGGTCATCATGATGAAGTCGGCGTCCTTTCTTCAGGAACTCCATCGTACTTACGAAAGAATAAAGGGTGGGCATTCCGGGAGAACAGACCTCTGCAAGGTCGACTATCTGGTCGATAACATCGAGGAAGGTGGCGGAAGTAACCCTCGAATTGAAACTTATGAAAATATCGAGAGCAAGGTAAGGAGGTATCATGGGAAGTTTCGAGCGGGCAAGCAATCGTTTGATGCCTGAAACAGGGCATGAAAAGGGGTTCAAAGCAATGGGAATAAGTATTGTGTCTGATACCAGAATTGATGATTTCTCGGAAGGTGGCTCGTGAATCACATACGAGGCCAAGTGCGAGGAATTAACTTTGGAAACCGGGGGTGTATAGGAGAGTCAGGTTTCAATCCTGTGGTACTGTGGGTTATGGGCCCACAATGTGGGTTAAAAGTAGGAAGGGCGGTGATGTCTTGCACGATCATGTAAGCAAGGCATGTCAGAGGATAGTCTGACGGTTATGTCGGCAACAACATCGGTACCAAGGGCGAGGGACGAAGAGAACCATCTTCCTACTCGTTGAATGAGGCGGACCAATAGGCAAAGTTCTTGTCCATCGGTGGTCACCGAATGTCATCAACAATAGTAACAGGGTCTTGCTGACATAATTGTACACCGAGGTGTTTACATAAGCAGGAGAATATTACTACTTAGATCACATAGATAACAAGAAAGGTTAAACCAAATAATGGAAAGGAAAATATGATTATCAGATATTTCAGGGGTATATCCTTCCCAATGATAAGCATAGCATGATATCCATGACAGGATATAATGTAGAAAACCCTTTAGGTAAGGGGAGAGAAATTTCATGACATTACCCATACAACGGTGTTTGGATAATTGAGCAACAAACATTTAACATTGGGATTCAAATGTTCTTGTTGAAAATTGGAGTACCATGACATGCTTCGAGACAAGATTGACATGGTCTTCAAGCAAAGGTCGACTTTGATACAAAGGATCCATCGGCAACAACTTATAGATTAAGTCTTATAGTTTCCTCATGGAAGAATGGATAACCTTGTTGAAAAGGAATCAGAATAATAGGGCCTCCGGCAGGTGTGCTAGGCACAACATCATCTTACCGGTCTCATAAAGACCACAGTTATAACTCCCGGAAATATGTTCCAACCATCATATCGACCGAGATTCAGATCTGATTGGTGTCGAGGATAACTCGCACTCGTGGATGCCTGGGAAGAAAGGTGCAACACAAATTGTCGAGATGATAATGTAAGATTCTCGGGGAATGAACTATGGAAGCGAGTTCCGAAACAAGAGTTCATCATTAAACCAAGGAGAGGATGAGTAGGTGGCTGATGGACTCAACGACAATCCATCGAAATTTCCAGAATGATGGATTTCCACAATCATGTTTACAAGGAGATAACATTAGTCAGATCAAATGATATAATGACATATGCTCAAGGAAAACATACACGATTAAACATTGGTTGAAAATATGCAAGGGATGACGAAAGTAATTCCCGAGCTCTATGCGATGCTGAGATCGGCGAAGGTAGAATTCAAGAAAAGAGCATCAAGTGTTGATGGTTAACAAGATCACTAGTTTCAAGAAAAGGGCAAAGGGAAGAAGGGGAACTTCAAGAAGAACGGGAATCAAGTTGCTGCTCAAGTGAAGAAGCCCAAGTCTGGACCTAAGCCTGAGACTAAGTGCTTCTATTGCCAAGGGACTGGTCACTGGAAGCGGAACTGCCCCAAGTATTTGGCGGATAAGAAGGATGGCAAAGTGAACAATGGTATATTTGATATACAAGTTATTGATGTGTACCTTACTAGTGTTTATAGCAACCCCTCAGTATTTGATACTAGTTCAGTTGCTAAGATTAGTTTATAGCAACTCCTCAGTATCTGAAACGGGAGTTGCAGAATGAACAAAAACTAGTTAAGGGCGAGGTGATGATGTGTGTTGGAAATAGTTCCAAGATTGATATGATCATCACCGCACACTCCCTATACTTTCGGGATTAAGTGTTGAACCTAAATAAGTGTTATTTGGTTTTTGCGTTGAGCATGAATATGATTTGATCATGTTTATTACAATACGATTATTCATTTAAGTTAGAGAATAATTGTTGCTCTGTTTACATGAATAAAACCTTCTATGGTCATACACCCAATGAAAATGGTTTGTTGGATCTTGGTCGAGTGATACACATATTCATAATATTGAAGCCAAAAGATGCAAAGTTAATAATGATAGTGCAACTTATTTGTGGCAATCGCCGCTTAGGTCATATTGGTGTAAAGCGATGAAGAAACTCCATCCCGATGGAATTTTGGAATCACTTGATTATGAATCGCTTGATGCTTGTAACCATGCCTCATGGGCAAGATGACTAAGAGTCCGTTCTCCCAAACAATGGAGCGAGTAATGATTTGTTGGAAATCATACATATTGATGTATGTGGTCCGATGAATATTGAGGCTCGCGACGGGTATCATTATTTTCTGACCTTCACAGATGATTTGAGCAGATATGGGTATATCTACTTGATGAAACACAAGTCTGAAACATTTCAAAAAGTTCAAAGAATTTCAGAGTGAAGTGGAGAATCATCGAATAAAAATAAAAGTTTTTACGATATGATCGCAGAGGTAAAATATTTGAGTTACGAGTTTGGCCTTCAGTTAAAACAATGTGAAATAGTTTCACTACACACGCCACCTGGAACACCACAATGTAATGGTGTGTCCGAACGTCAGAATCAGCATTTTATTAGATATATGGTGCGATTTATGATGTCTCTTACCGATCTATCACTATCGCTTTGGGGTTATGCATTAGAGACAACTACATTCACGCTAAATAGGGCACCATCTAAACCGCTGAGACGACACCGTATGAATTATGGTTTGGCAAGAAACCTAAGTTGTCGCTTTCTTAAAGTTTGAGGTTGCAATGCTTATGTGAAAAGTTTCAACCTGATAAGCTCAAACCCAAATCGGAGAAATGCGCTTCATTGGATACCCAAAAGAAATTGTTGGGTACACCTTCTATCACAGATTCAAGGCAAGATATTCGTTGTTGAGAATGGATCCTTTCTAGAGAAGGAGTTTCTCTCAAAGAAGTGAGTGGAGGAAAGTAGAAATTGATGAGGTAATCGCATCGCTCCCTTATTGGAAAGTAGTTCATCACAAAGATCTGCTCTCGTGACTCCTACACCAATTAGTGAGGAAGCTAATGATGATGATCATGTAACTTCGATCAAGTTACTACCAACCTCTTAGGTCAACTAGAGTGAGATCCGCACTAGAGTGGTACGGTAATCCTGTTCTGGAGGTCAGGTTACTTGACCATGACAAACCTACGAACTATGAGGAAGCGATGATGAGCCCAGATTCCGCGAAATGGCTTGGGGCCATGAAATCTGAGATGAGATCCATGTATGAGAACAAAGTGTGGACTTTTGTTGACTTGCCTGATGATCGGCAAGACATAGAAAATAAATGGATCTTCAAGAGGAAGACGGACGCTGATAGTAGTGTTACTATCTACAAAGCTAGACCTGTTGAAAAAGGTTTTTGACAAAGTTCAAGGTGTTGACTACGATGAGATTTTCTCACTCGTAGTGATGCTTAAGTCTGTCCGAATCATGTTAGCAAATTGCCAAATTTTATGAAATCTGCAAATGCATGTCAAAACTATGTTCCTTAATGGATTTCTTAAAGAAGAGTTGTATATGATGCAACCGTAAGGTTTTGTCGATCCTAAAGGTGTTAATAAAATGTGCAAGCTCCAATGATCCATCTATGGACTGGTGCAAGCATCTCGAGTTGGAATATACTCTTTGATGAGTTGATCAAAGCATATAGTTTTATACAGACTTGCGGTACAGCCTGTATTTACAAGAAAGTGAGTGGGAGCACTACAACATTTCTGATAAGTATATGTGAATGACATATTGTTGCTCGGAAATAATGTAGAATTATTTTGGAAATCATAAAGGAGTGTTTAAAAGGAGTTTTTTAAAGAAAGACCTCGGTGAAGCTGCTTACATATTGAGCATCAAGATCTACAGAGATAGATCAAGACGCTTGATAAGTTTTTTCAATGAGTACATACCTTGCAAGATTTTGAAGTATTTCAAAATGGAACAGTCAAAGAAGGAGTTCTTGCCTGTGTTGCTAGGTGTGAAGTTGAGTAAGACTCAAAACCCGACCACAACAAAAAATAGAAAGAGAATGAAAAGTCATTCCCTATGCCTCAGTCATAGGTTCTATAAAGTATGCTATGTATGTACTAAATCTATTGTATACCCTGCCCTGAGTTTAGCAAGGGAGTACAATAGTGATCTAGGAGTAGATCACCGAACATTGGTCAAAATTATCCTTGGAGGACTAATGAAATATTTCTGTTATGGAGGTGATAAAGACTTCGTTGTAAAAGTTACATCGATGCAAACTTTGACACCGATCTAGATGACTCTGGTCTAAATCTGGATACATATTGAAAATGGGAGCATTTAGCTAGAGTAGCTCCGCAGAGCATTATAGACATATAATATTTGTAAATACATACGGCTCGAATGTGGCGCACCTGCTGACTAAACTTCTCTCAAGCAAAACATGATCACACCTTAGTACTATATGGGTGTTAATCACATAGCGATGTGAACTAGATTATTGACTCTAGTAAACCATTTGGGTATTGGTCACATGACGATGTGAACTATGGGTGTTATTCACATGGTGATGTGAACTATTGGCGTTAAATCACATGGCGATGTGAACTAGATTATTGACTCTAGTGCAAGTGGGAGACTGAAGGAAATATGCCCTAGAGGCAATAATAAAGTTATTATTTATTTCCTTATTTTATGATAAATGTTTAATATTCATGCTAGAATTGTATCAACTGGAAACTTGATACATCTGTGAATACATAGACAAACATAGTGTCACTAGTATGCCTCTTGTCGGTGTCAAAAACGGCGGATCTCGGGTAGGGGGTCCCGAACTGTGCGTCTAGGCGGATGGTAACAGGAGACAAGGGACACGATGTTTTACCCAGGTTCGGGCCCTCTTGATGGAGGTAAAACCCTACGTCCTGCTAGATTAATATTGATGATGTGCGTTACAAGAGTGGATCTACCACGAGATCAAAGAGGCTAAACCCTAGAAGCTAGCCTATGGTATGATTGTTGTTCGTCCTACGGACTAAAACCCTCCGGTTTATATAGACACCGGATAGGGTTAGGGTTACACAGAGTCAGTTACAATGGTAGGAGATCTACATATCCGTATCGCCAAGCTTGCCTTCCACGCCAAGGAAAGTCCCATCCGGACACGGGACGAAGTCTTCAATCTTGTATCTTCATAGTCTTGGAGTCCAGCCGATGATGATAGTTCGGCTATCCGGACACCCCCTAGTCTGGAACTCCCTCAGTAGCCCCTGAACCAGGCTTCAATGACGATGAGTCCGGCGCGTATATTGTCTTTGGTGTTGCAAGTTGGGTTCTTCCTCCGAATAATTTATAGAAGATTGTGAACACCAGGATAGTGTCCGACTCTGCAAAAATAAATTCCACATACCACCGTAGAGAGAATAATGTTACAAAAGATCAATCTGTTGACATATTTTGTGGCCTGACGTCGCACCACTACCAAGCCTTTATTCAAATTGTTTTTACTGTTCCACCTTAGCGCTTTAGCTAAGCGTTTTTGGCACGCCTTGTTGAGGCAGAGATCGTGTTCCCTTGTTCGGGATTCCCATCAATACGGACGTAACCCAACCGCGCCATTGATTGTGGCGCTTGGGAGATAAGTGAGTTTTACCAAGCCGGTGGGGACACATGTTTTGTCCGCCCATATAAGGGATAAGGATCCACCCTTTCACCCACGCCTTCTTCCTCCTTTGCTCATCCATTCCCGCACTCGAGCTCTAGCGCCTAAGTTCGCACTTTGCTCCTCAACCTTCTCCAACCATGTCGAGCGGAGGCAGATGGATGGCCTCCTCCTTCACGGAGGGGCACATCACAAGATCAAGGAGGCCGGATACTTGTCCGGCGATATCACAGACAAAGCTGCCCGACGCGGGCAGCTTATTCCAACCCCCAGTCCCCATGAGAGGGTGGTATTTCTTCCCACTTCCTCCGCTGGACTAGGTTTTCCACTTCACCCATTTGTCCGAGGGCTCATGTTCTACTACGGCCTGGACTTCCATGACCTGGCCCCGAATTTCATCCTCAACGTCTCGGTGTTCGTGTGCGAGGCCTTCCTCCAGATCCAGCCCCACTTCGCCTTGGGCTCAAGACCTTCAAAGGTCAAGTCAAGGTTGTGAAGGGCAGTGAAGCGGAGTGCGGAGGCGCCATGGTCGGCAAGATGGCCAAAGTCCTATGGCTCGAGGGCTCCTTTGTGGAGACAATAAAGGGGTGGCAATCGGGGTGGTTCTACATCACCGAGCCACGCGACCCTGAATGGGTGGCGGCCCCCAAATTCAGATCTGATTCCCACACGGCTCTTGTCATGGAAAGAGACGGGCCTAAAGTGGGGGATTCGACGAGCTATCCGGACTCCAAACACGCCGTCCGAACCTGGTGGACAAGAATCGCAGGCTTGTCGACTTAATCCAGTGTGATGCTCATCCGCCGGATTCTCCCATGCCAACAGCGGACTTCAATTTGTGGAGTTCGATCCGCACAAAGACCGAACCTTGAGCCGCTCTTCGATACCACGCACGAAGATGCCTCGAAGGTGCTATTCAAGGGCGCTGAAGCCCCGCATCCGCTAACAAAGATCGCGGATACAGCTCATGCGTCAAGCCAGCGAGGTGTTATTTTACCCTTTAAGGGCTCCTTTTCCATAGATTGACTCTACGTGGGTTCTGAAAACTCCCTATTCTTCGACTGTGTCTGGTTGAAGACATCCGGACAGATTAACTGTCCGCCTTTGCCGAAGACCCAAAGGACGCCTCGATTGACGGTGTTGGCTCCGCACCCCATGTGGTGCCGGAGAAGAAGGCCAAGAAGGAGGCTACGGAACTCGAAGGAGCACCCGACGCCAGTGCCGCCGGATTCGAAGCGAATCTTCTCCTCAAGACGAGGAGGAAGAAGAAGAAGCTTCTCCCCGGCGGGGAGGAGAGGAAAGGAAGGCCGCCTAACCGGGAGGCCGGAGGGTCCAAGAAGGAAGAACCTTCCTCCGGACTTCTCCACCAACATCGACGACGACGAGGGGATCGCCCACGAGGGCCAAGCCCTGGCGAGATCGTAAGTGTCCGGACACCCAATAACCTCAAGGTTTTTGTTTTCGCCACATAACGCCTTTCTAATGCCGCATACAACCCTGCAGTCCGCCCAAGGATGATCTTCCCGCTTCGTGAGAGCGGGTCCTTGCGCGCCGGATATGGATTCCTTTCGACCGCCTCCACCCCCGTGCACGGACGACGCCAAGGTGGGATCCCGTAAAAGGACCCACCATTAGGGGAGGCCCCGAGGTGTCGCAGACACCTCCCGACTATGCACTGGACTCAGCCCGGAGGCCGCAGTGGCTCCGAGTCCGGCGGGCGACCCTTCGTAAGAAGGGCAAGACCGAGACGCTGGCTGCCTCCGTCCAACCGGAGGTGCCGGATAATTTGCTGGAGGCGCTCAATGGCGCCTCCATCGAAGAGGAACACCGCACTATTATGAGTGCGGTGATTCAGAAGGTTCAGCTCGCCAAGAGCGGGCTGACCGAAGCCTGCAATAGCCTTCTAACAAGCTTTGAGTTAAGAATTTCAATATATGTAAAATGGTACCGCATAGACAGTAGCCCCTGATGCTCGGTTCGGTGTTCGGAAAGAAAAGCCGGACTGAGGATCTTTAGAAAGATAAACGCAGGAGCCATAAAAATATGTCAATATGGGATTGCAGGTTGTGTTGCTGACCTCCGCCGCACTGACTGCAGAGGTCAATACTTTGAAGAAAAACCTCGAGCGGTCCGAGAACGAGCTCGACCATGCCAAGAAGCAGCTCGAGGAAAAAGAAGGTGAGTAATACCTTATGAAAATTGTACCTTACAGAAAAGGATTTGGTTGCAAGAAAAATGACAAGGATAACGTGGTTATTGTAGGGGCCGCTAACGAGGTGGCGACTCCTGAAGGAGGCGTGGCCGCGACCGAGCATAATCGCGGCCATGAACGCACTGCGCGAGAGAAGCAGAGGCGCGGGTGGCGGAGGTACAGCAAGAGCTCCAGGATCTCGTGAAAAACATGAGAACTTGGAGCGTGACTTGAAGACTCGAGAGTCTGATCTTGCAACGGCTCTTGAGAGTGCCAAACCGCTAAGGACGGTTTACAAGGCCCTCCAGAGATTGAAGTGGTGAAGAAAATAGCAGCAGGTATGGCATTTTTCATGCAGTAAGCATGTGAGTGTTAAGTACCTGTTGCTTACCCGAATTCAGAGCTCTGTATGCTCGCAGAGCTTCCTTGCAGCGGTCCGATGCTGCCGATTCTACCGGGCTGAGGAGGGAGCTCGAGGGAGAAGGTCTTCGGTCTTAGTATGCCGAGGCCGGACATCCGGTGTTTTTAGCGACCAGCTGAAGCAGCTGGTCGATCTCCACAAGGCGGCCGAACAGGCCATGAAGGGACTCATAGTTCGGCCGGGCCTAAGGAGGCCATGCCTGGGAGCTACTTCGCCCTGCGCGGCGGCCGATGGATGCGTGTCGTGGTTTGAAGTTATCAAGCATTCCGCTTGTATCGAGGGTGCCCGCCGGGTCCTTGCCCGCCAAGGTGCACTGGGCAAGATGGATGCCCGTAAGCTCATGACGGACCCGCCACCCGAGGGCAAGGAGCATCGCATCGCCGAGATGTATTATAAGAGTGTCAAGGGCGCCCGTGATTATTGCGGGTGAGTGCTCCAAAGATGTAATATTTGAGTAGACTCGATTTTGTTATCCCAGGCGCTGAAAACTTAGTTCATATGCGCTAAGCAACGCTTGTTAATTTAAAGTATTACCTTCAGGCGGCTGTTTATCAAATCTGAGAGATGGCAAGTCGTCGGCTTCAGCCCCATGCCACGAAAGTGGGGTGTTCGGATAAACTTGAGCGCCTTGTTCCCATTTTTGGGTCCATCTAGGGAAGCGCCAACACAACGTAACAAGGCAACCGGACTTATAATGCTTGAACACTCTCACTTAGCCATAGAATTCTATAATTTTAAATTTCGCGAAGCCCCTAGTCTTCGGAAGGTCAATTTGGGGCGCTATCCACGCCTTGGCCGGACAGATCCGCCTCGCCTAAGCGCATAAGTCTTTAAGGACTCGCAGAAAACCTCTCTAACAGCGACCGTCTCTCGCCTCAACATGAGGTCAGTTTTAGCTTTCCATCGAGGCGTTAACTCAGCCGAATCGGGCGGAATCGCAGTGGTTCTCCGGTGCTACCTTAGCCGATATAACGGAACGTAAGGTACCAAAACACGGAGCCGGGCAAACCCAACTATTGACCCAAGACATGATTCGAGCCGATGCATATAGTGCTATAAGTTCGGGTGCCGCACTTGTGAAAGTGTTCGACTCATCACACCATAACGCTGGAAACATAAGCCCTCGTGTATATTAGCCGCACTAAAGTGTACGGATGCAACATGTCGTGAATGAACATATGTATGAAAAGAAATGCAATTATAAGCAAAAGGTGCTGTAATGTTTTATTCAATAAGTGCTGCTACGTAATGCGAACGATACAAATAGTGCGATAAGCAAGGTAGGAGACTGTTTAAACATGTCCTTCTTCCAGGTAGGCTGCAGATTGGTGTATGAAAATTCTCGTAATGGAGACCACTTGTATATTCGTTGTAGCCTTTATCCTTCCCCGGCTGTTGCATCGTGAGTTCGGCAGTCCGCTGCCGGACAGGGCTTCGACAAACGGAGTCCTGTGTTTAAAAAGTAAAAGGTAAAAGAAAAGAAAAGGAACGACACACTTGAGAGCCCCTTGTGTGGTTGAGCCGCAGCCTGGGTGTATTGTGGTCGTGCCCCTCCCCATGCCCATGGTATCTTCAGAGCGTAATGGTGTACGCCAAGGACCTGCTTTGACATTTCGCAGAGCTGGGTTGGGGCCGCATCGCTGCGCGTGCTCGGAACGCGGTGGTCTTGTTGTAAGTTACTACGGTGCGCTTGGGTGTGTCCGCCGCTTAACGGCGGATTCGATAATTGCCTTAAGAGGCTGCATTGCATTTCGCGCGAGAGCTGCCATGTTCCTCCGCGCGGAGAGAACGCTCAGTGTTTCCTTGACCGTAATGACTCGAGGGCCTGGCATCTTGAGCTTGAGGTATGTGGAGTGCGGCACCGCTGAACTTTGTAAACGCTGCACGTCCGAGCAAGGCATGATAGCCGCTGTGGAACGGGACTATGTCGAAGATTAACTCTCGCTTCGAAGTTATCCGGGATCCAAGACCACTTCCAAAGTAATTGAGCCTGTATAATTGGCTTCTACACCTGGTATGACGCCTTTAAAGGTCGTTTTGGTAGGTTTAATCCTTGAGGGGTCTATGACCATTTTGCACACTTTATCCTGGTAAAGCAGGTTCAGGCTGCTACCGCCGTCCATCAGGACTCTGGTTAGGTGAAATCCATCAATGATTGGGTCTAGGACCAGTGCGGCGAATCCGCCGTGGCGGATGCTGGTGGGGTGGTCCCTTCGGTCAAAAGTGATCGGGCAGGAGGACCATGGATTGAACTTCGGGGCAACTGGCTCCATCGCGTAGACATCCCTGAGTGCACGCTTCCGCTCCCTTTTGGGTATGTGGGTTGCGATATCATGTTCACCGTCCGCACTGTGGGGGAAACCTTCGTCCTCTATTGTTCGGGCGGTTGGGTCTCGCCTCGCCATCGCTATGCAGCCCCTTGTCATTGTTTTCGCAATTAACTTGCCTGCTTGTTGAATACCCAACAGTCCCCGCTGGTGTGGTTAGCTGGCTTTTCGGGTGCCGTGTATCCGCACAAGCGGTCGAGTATTCGTCCAAACTGGACGGACCCGGAGTAGTTCGCTTGAATGGCTTTTTCCGCTGACCGGTTTAGAGCTTTGAATCCGCATTGACCGCCGATCTCAATATTGTCGCCGTTAGTGCGGCGCTTGTTTTGTTACGACGCTGCCTGCCGCTTTGGTCCTTGAAGTCCGGACTGCCAGAATTTGTGCCGAGGTTGTTGCTGCGTATAGCTAGCTGTCCTCACCCGCAAGCGGGTCATGAGTGATGTGAGGGCTGCCATGGATTTCGCTTTTCCTGTCCTAGGTGTCGGGCAAGCCACCGTCATGATGTTATGCTTGAAGGTCGCGAGGGCTCCACATCCCGGACAATGACGATTTGGTTTTTCTTGGTTAAGAACCGTGTCCGTAATTGTCCGCCGATTCGTCTGCTGCTGAATTATGTGGCTTAGGTCATTAGCGCCTGTGGTCGCACATAAGTGCCCCGGAAGTTATCGAGGAATGCGGTTTGTGTCCTCCCAGCTCCCAATTGACTCGCCGCAAGCTGTTGAGCCAATGTCGGGCTGGTCCTTTAAGCTTGAGGGGGAGGTATTTGATGGCGTGAAGATCGTCACCGCGGGCCATGTGGATATGAAGGAGATAGTCTTCAATCAAAACCGCGGGGTCTGTTGTGCCATCATAGGATTCAATATTGGCGGGTTTAAACCCTTCGGGGATTTGATGATCCATTACTTCGTCTGTGAAGCATAGTGGGTGTGCGGCGCCTCT
Organism: Aegilops longissima; assembly: GCA_021605205.1. NCBI lineage: Eukaryota > Viridiplantae > Streptophyta > Magnoliopsida > Poales > Poaceae > Aegilops > Aegilops longissima. The sequence continues at coordinate 254,452,036 of CM038678.1, forward strand.
ATCCTGGGCGATATCACGACGGAGCTCAAAAGAGCTTGGTCTGTTTTGTTCGCCCGGCTGGCTTATCGTGGTCCGCGCGACGGTTTTCGCACGCACTGGGCGCCCAGCGATCCATAGATCGATCTTGATTGTCTTGCCTTGTCCTCCAATATATCTCGCAGGTCCGGAGCTCCCCTTTGGCCAAGTGCCTTTGAGCGATGCCGGGTATGGTTCTAGTGAAGGGCCTAGAGGCCTCTATAGCGCCACGGGTGGTCGGTCACCGTATTGTCTCCTGGTGATGCGGGTTCGTAAGACCTCCTCTAATCGGGGAGCAGCTTGTGTTTAGGTAGCTTTTGAGGGCGCTCGAGCTCATGCTCTTCGCCACGAGGACTTCGTCCATCTATCGGCTAGCGATGCTGATCAGCTCTAAGCTGTTGCTGCTTTTTCTTTAGGCTGTTCGCCGTGGCTATAAGCCCGCGCCTAAAACGCCTTGTTCGACGGGATTCTCGTGCACGCATTTAATTCATTGTCGCCAAGGCTTGCTTCGCCTTTGGAGGGAGGCATATAATCCTCTACCTCTTCTTCCGCCGCCTCTCTTGAGGGCTGGCGCCTTCATCCTCCTCCGATGGATCTTGCCGGAGTGGATTGTCTTCGGCGTTGTCCGTGTATTGTTATCTCCGTGCCGAATCTTCATTCTTGCTGTGGTGGGATTTAGAGCGCGCCACCGACGCCGCACTTGGGCTGCTTCTTGAGGGGTCATCCTCCGTTGTTCCATCGCTGCTCCCATCTTTTGGGATGTCCACCATGTATATGTCGATGACGAGATGGCCTTCCAGCGCCTCTGTAGGCGCTGGTCTTGGTCGCCTCCGACATCGCCGCCCATACCGCCGATGTCTTCGGAGTCGTAGTTCAGCATGTCGGTTAAATCATCGGCGCGGCTACAAAGTGGGTGGTGGGTGGGCGTTGAATTTCTTCGCCGCCTCGCATCCCAACCTTCCCGACCGTAATCCGCCGGGCTCTCCGGATAAAGAGAGTGAATTTAGTGAACTCAGGATGTCGCCAAAGGGCGAGTGCTGAAAGATGTCCGCGGCCGTGAACTCCATAACGGGCGCCCAATCGGATTCGATCGGCAAGGGCGCGGAGGGTTCGGAGTCCGGATAGGAGCCCGCACCGGAGTCGAGGTCTTCGCAGCGACAGGATGGAGTTCGCCCGATCGCCAGAGATTAAAGCCCCGAGGCGGTGTCCAACCACTGCCCTCGATCAGGGAATCCGCCCGATTAAGGGTCGGAGCGGATTCTCGTGCGCCTCCGTGGCAATCGCTCGCTTGCGAGCCAGATCATGCCCATCGAGACAAGGCGCACGCTTATTGGCTCAACTGTCAAGATCAAGTCTCCGCGGATATCGGTCGATAGTTTAGGCTTCCAAATCTGACTGACGCCGAGGCGCTTCGATCTGCTCCAGATGGCCAAGAGAATTGCCCGCAGCGCGGTCGCCGAACACGAAGATCTGTCCGGGAGAAAAGTCTCACCGACCGTGTCGTTGTTGATGATCAAAGGAGCCATCGGGCCTATCGGCGACGCATACGCAGGAACTTTCAATGAAAGCACCAATGTCGGTGTCAAACCGCGGATCTCGGTAGGGGGTCCCGAACTGCGCGCCTAGGCGGATGGTAACAGGAGACAAGGGACACGATGTTTTACGAGGTTCGGGCCCTCTTGATGGAGGTAAAACCCACGCCCTGCTAGATTAATATTGATGATGTGTGTTACAAGAGTGGATCTACCATGAGATCAAAGAGGCTAAACCCTAGAAGCTAGCCTATGGTATGATTGTTGTTCGTCCTACGGACTAAAACCCTCCGGTTTATATAGACACCGGATAGGGTTAGGGTTACACAGAGTCGGTTACAATGGTAGGAGATCTACATATCCGTATCGCCAAGCTTACCTTCCACGCCAAGGAAAGTCCCATCCGGACACGGGACAAAGTCTTCAATCTTGTATCTTCATAGTCTTGGAGTCCGGCCGATGATGATAGTTCGGCTATCCGGACACCCCCTAGTCCGGAACTCCCTCACCTCTACTTGACTAGCTCGTTGATCAAAGATGGTTGAGTTTCCTAGCCATATACATGAGTTGTCATTTGATTAACGGGATCACATCATTAGGAGAATGATGTGATTGACTTGACCCATTCCGTTAGCTTAGCAAATGATCGTTTAGTATTCTGCTATTGCTTTCTTCATGACTTAACATGTTCCTATGACTATGAGATTATGCAACTCCCGTTTACCGGAGGAACACTTTGTGTGCTACCAAACGTCATAGCGTGAATCGGGTGATTATAAAGGTGCTCTACAGTGTGCCTTCAAGGTACTTGTTGGGTTGGCGATTTCGAGATTAGGATTTGTCACTCCGATTGCCTGGAGAGGTATCTCTAGGCCCACCGGTAATACACATCACTATAAGCCTTGCAAGCATTGAAACTAATGAGTTAGTTATGGATGATGTATTACGTAATCTAGTAAAGAGACTTGCCGTAATGAGATTGAACTAGGTATTGAGATACCGACGATCGAATCTCGAGCAAGTAACATACCGATGACAAAGGAACAACGATGTTGTTATGCGGTCCGACCGATAAAGATCTTCGAGAATATGTGGGAGCCAATATGAGCATCCAGGTTCCGCTTATTGGTTATTCACCAAGACGGTCTCGTCATGTCTACATAGTTCTTGAACCCGTAGGGTCCGCATGCTTAAAGTTTGATTACGCTTATATTATGAGTTTATGTGTTTTGATGTATCAAGATAGTTCGAGTCCCGGATGTGATCACGACATAACAAGGAGTCTCTAAATGGTCAAGACATAAAGATTGATATATTGAAGCCTTTTGATATTGGAAGTGTTCCGGTGAAATCGGATTTTACCGAGTACTGGGTTACCGAACCCCGGGGTTTAATGGGCCTACTTGGGCCTTAGTGGAGAAGAGGAGGGCCGGCCAGGGCAGGACGTGCGCCCCCTCCACCTCTAGTCCGAATTGGACAAGGAGGGGGGGCGGCGCCCCCCTTTCCTTCCTCTTTCCCTCCTCCTTCCCCCTTCTCCTACTCCAACTAGGAAAGGAGGGAGTCCTACTCCTAGCCGGTGGGAGTAGGACTCCTCCCGGCGCCGCCTCCTGGCCGGCCGCCTATCCCTCCCTTGCTCCTTTATATATGGGGCAGGGGCACCCCATAGAAACAACAATTAATCTCTTGATCTCTTAGCCGTGTGGTGCCCCCTCCACCATAATCCACCTCGATAATATCAGAGGTGCTTAGGCGAAGCCCCGCGCCGGTAGAACATCATCATCTCACCACGCCGTCAGGTCGACGGAACTCTTCCTCAAAGCTCACCGATCGAGTTCGAGGGACGCCATCGAGCTGAACGGTGCTGAACTCGGAGGTGCCGTGACGCTCGGTACTTGATCGGTCGGATCGTGAAGACGCACGACTACATCAACCGTGGTTGTGCTAATGCTTCCGCCGGTCTATGAGGGTACGTGGACAACACTCTCCGCCTCGCTATGCATCACCATGATCTTGCGGTGTGTAGGATTTTTTTGAAATTACTATGTTGCCCAACAGCCGCTGCTCTTGGATGACTTGGGCTGGTCCCGCCATGCTTCGTGTCTTGCTCCGCGCAGTACAGCCACTCCTTGTGCTTCACATCCTGGCCTTTGATTTCTTCTCCTCCGTGTCGGCAGCTGGGAGCTCGAGAAGGAAAGGCGCCTTCCTCAGCCCTTGCGCACTTGGTCGCCAGGTTGAGCAACTCCAAGGACGTGCACATCTCCTCGTGGATGGCGAGCTCCTCCTTCATCTTGATGTCGCGGACGCCTTCAGAAAACGCAGAGATGATGGCCTCGTCCGTCACCTTGGGGATCTTGAGGCAAACGTTGTTGAAGCGCTGGATGTACTTCTGGAGGGTCTCCCCTAGCTGCTACTTGACGCGGCGCAGGTCGCCTGCGGCCGGAGGGCGGTCGCGAGTGCCCTGGAAGTTGGCGACGAAGCGGTCGCGCATCTCGTTCCAGGAGGAGATGGAGCCTGGGGCAGGTTCAGGAGCCATGAGCGGGCACCATCCTTGAGAGCCATGGGGAACCAGTTCGCCATGACTTTCTCATCGCCGCTACGCCTTTGATGCTCAGCCTAGAGCTGCAGGAACTCCGGGGTCGGGCTGTCAGTAGCATGGAGGTAGGTATGGCTTGAACTTTCCCGCCATGCGATGCTACGAAGCTCAGAGTGAAGGCGCTGGCAGTCCGCGGTGGCCACCGACCCTTTGCCGATGCGGAGCTTTCCTTGATGTCCAAGCAAACGCCACCACAAAGCGGCGCACGGTCTTGTCGTGAGTGGTGCCGGGAGCCGTGGAGCATTTTCATGGGGGAGGAACTTCTTGGCAGCTTCTTCGCGTGCACAGCGCCTCGACATGGTGGGTCGCGCCGGGGGGCCGCACACCTTGGCGCCAGGATGCCGTCTTGGTGCGAAGGTGGTGGAGGTGGTGCTCCGTGAGCCACGTCGCCCGTAGCTGGTGGAGGGCGATGCACCGAGAGGGATGGCGCGAGGGAGCCCCCTGCGGCACTGACGAGCTCGGCAATGTGGTCTAGCCAGTCCTCGTAGAGGTCGTCGACGGGGCGATAGCGCAGGAGTTTGCGTGGCATGAGCAACACGGCCTGCGCGTCTGTGGGAGCGCGACGAGTGTGAGACGACGAGCCAGCCAGGGTCAGCGACTGAGTGGCGGTGCGCCCGTCCCGCCGCACCGAGGGGTGCAGCGAGGACGCTTGCTGGTCGTTCCCCACCAGGCCGGTGACGGTGTTGGCGGCAGGCGACGGAGAACGACGGGGAGGCCCGCCGACCGGAGCCGTCTGAACGACGCTGGCGGCTGGGCGGCCCGAAGGCCAGCGAAGCTCGGTGAGCGTTCGCCATGGATGCGATGAAGCGACATGACGCGGATCGACGGATGGAAAGCTTCGGCGCACCTCTATCTGGCGCGCCAAATGTCGGATTTCGGGTTTCGGCAAAACCCTTGAGGTTCGAACACTGGGGTGCGCATGAAGATTTCCCCCTACCTAATCACGCCCTCAACCTTGCCGCAATCTCAAGGCCTAGCTTGACGAACTCGCAACACAAGAGACACAAGATTTATACTAGTTCGGGCCACCGTTATGGTGTAATACCCTACTCTAGTGTGGTGTGGTGGATTGCCTCGGCCGAGGATGAATAGTATAAGGGGAAGAACAGCCTCCGAGGTGAGGTGTTCTTGTGCTTGGTGAGTGTGAGGATGATCTGGATCAGTTGCCTCCTACTGTGGTGGCTAGTCCTATTTATAGAGGCCCTGGTCCTCTCCCCAAATGTTGAGCGGGAAGGAAGCCAATAACGGCCAATTTGAAGGGGGACAACTAGTACAAGCTATCCTGACTAAAGGTGGTCTTCGCCTACCAAAGGCTCTGGTGGTGATGCCGTCTTGGGCTCCATGGTGACCTCCATCCTGCCATCCCACTGGTCTTGGTCTCAAGTAATCGATATGGAAACCTTTGCTCGATGCCTCGGCATTTCGCCGCGCTTTGCCTCCTTAGCACCAAAGAGGAAACAAGGACACTGTGGCACTCGGCGCCTACCGTCTTGATCGTCATGGCTTACATCATTGGAACCTCAGAGGTTCGCCTTGCCTTGATCTCTCCGCCTCACGAGCCAGCCTGGTGAGGCCGCCCCGAGGAGGTCTTGTGTCGTCCGCCTCGCGAGGCTTGGCCCCTCATGAGGGTCTTGAGCGTTTGCTGGTGAAGTCGGGCCGTACTGGGCGCGAGTGGAGCCACACCGCGGGCCGCAGGCAGGAAAGTCTAGGGATCCCCATTCCCAAAACGCTGACAATCGTCCGAGTGTTATTGTCTCCAAAGGCGGGTATTGCTTTCCTTTCACGACGCGATTTTGACCGTCACCGCCGACGCCGACAGTTTTGGTGGTGCCTCGACGGCTTGTCCTCGCCGGATCCTTCCTTCCATCATCGCTATCCTTTTTAGGTGTATCCACCATATGCACATCATATGTGGAGGTGCTCCGCCCAGCGCCCGATGAAGGGCGGATCTTGGCCTGGTTTGTCTCCGGCATTGTCGTCCATACCATCTATGTCTTCGCAAACATAGTCGAGCATGTTGGTTAAGTCTTCGACAGTGGATACCAAGTGGGTGGTGGGTGGAATGCAAAATTCCCTGCACTCAGCCCCTAGTTCAGGATGGGCATGGTTCGGAAGCGATACTTCTATAATGGCTAGGATCGATAAGTCCAAGGCCTCGCTTAGGAGCGAAGGCCGGACGGGGAACCGAGAACCTGCGGGGCTGGGCATGGCAGATTCTACCACGCTGTGCTCACTAGACGCAGACCTTGAGAGTTCCTAGTTGGCATCTAGAGGCGAGTTCGGCTCTCCGGTGACAAGGAGAGTCCTGCTTGATTCCGTGCTCGCTGAAGACATAGTTGCCTCCGGGTTTCGCAAAGAGTCTCCGTGAGGGAGAGAGTCCGGTGGGTTTCAAACCCCATCTTCGGATGAGGTGGTCTGCTCTGGATCTAGGGCCAGGGCAGGGATGATAGTTGGTCTTTGAGCGGTGCCTCATGATGGACCCGATGGGTTTCCTTCTTGGAGATGAGGAATAGTGGTCGAGGCCGTGAACCCTTCGAAGATCAAGTCTCCTCGGATATCAGTGACGTAATTCAGTCTCCCGAATATGACCTGATGACTAGGGGCGTAGTTGTCGATCTATTAAAGGTGACCGATTGAATTGGCAGATAGAGTGAAGCCACCGAACACAAAAAGTTGACCGGGAGGAAGGTTTCCGCGGAAACAACATCGTTGTTGATGATCAAACGAGCCATTGAACCTTCTACCGACGACATAGTGGAACTCTCAATGAAAGAACCAATGTCGGTGTCAAAACTAGCCGATCTCGGGTAGGGGGTCCCGAACTGTGTGTCTGAGGATCGAAGGTAAAGGAGACAAGGGGGACACGATGTTTACCCAGATTCGGGCCCTCTTAATGGAGGTAAAACTCCACTTCCTGCTTGATTGACTTTGATGAGTATAGGGGTCACAAGAGTTGATCTACCTCGAGATCGTAATGGCGAAACCCTAGATGTCTAGCCTATATGAACTCTGATAGCCTCTATGGACTAATCCTCCAGTTTATATAGACATCGGAGGGGCCTAGGGTTGTATATAGTCGGTTTAAAGAAGAAGGAAACTATACATCCGGATGCCAATCTTTCCATCCACACAAAGGAGAGTCCTGTCCAGACACGGGGGAAGGCCTTCTACCTTGTATCTTCACGACCCATCAGTCCGGCCCATATCACATAGCCCGGACACCCGAGGACCCCTTAATCCACGACTCTTGGAGATGGAGATCAAAGGCACAAGATGATGATGGCCATATCATGTCACATATTTTGATTACATGTGATGTTTATCTTTTATGCATCTTATTTTGCTTAGTACGGCGGTAGCATTATAAGATGATCCCTTACTAAAATTTCAAGGTATAAATGTTCTCCCTGAGTATGCACCGTTGGGACAGTTCGTCGTGCCGAGACACCACATGATGATCGGGTGTGATAAGCTCTACATTCACATACAACGGGTGCAAGACAGTTTTGCACATGCGGAATACTCTGGTTAAACTTGACGAGCCTAGCATGTATGCACATGGCCTCAAACACCGGAGACCGAATGGTCGAACATGAATCATACAATAGATATGATCAACATCGAGATGTTCACCATTGAAAACTACTCCATCTCACGTGATGATCGGACATGGTTTAGTTGATATGGATCACATAATCATTTAGATGACTCGAGGGATGTCTATCTAAGTGGGAGTTCTTAAGTAATATGATCAATTGAACTTAATTTATCATGAACTTAGTCCCGATAGTATTTGCAAATTATGTTATAGATCAATAGCTCATGATGTAGCTCCCTCGCTTATTTTTGATATGTTCCTAGAGAAAATAAGTGGAAAGATGTTAGTAGCAATGATGCGGACTGGTTCCATGATCTGAGGATTATCCTCATTGCTGCATCAAGAATTATGTCCTTGATGCACCGCTAGGTGACAAACCTATTGCAGGTGCGTTTATGAACGCTTGGCAAGCTCGGTGTCGGTGTCAAACCGCGGATCTCGGTAGGGGGTCCCGAATCAGGCCTAGGCGGATGGTAACAGAAGCAAGGGACACGATGTTTTACCCTGGTTCGGGCCCTCTCGATGGAGGTAAAACCCACGCCCTGCTAGATTAATATTGATGACGCGGTTACAAGAGTGGATCTACCACGAGATCAAAGAGGCTAAACCCTAGAAGCTAGCCTATGGTATGATTGTTCTTCGCCCCACGGACTAAAACCCTCCGGTTTATATAGACACCGGATAGGGTTAGGGTTACACAGTCGTCGGTTACAATGGTAGGAGATCTACATATCCAGACGCCAAGCTTGCCTTCCACGCCAAGGAAAGTCCCATCCGACACGGGATGAAGTCTTCAATCTTGTATCTTCATAGTCTTGGAGTCCGTCCGATGATGATAATTGCTATCCGGACACCCCTAGTCCGAACTCCTCAAGAGTCTCCTCGAACCAGGCTTCAATGACGACGAGTCCGTGCACATATTGTCTTCGCATTGCAAGGCGGGTTCTTCCTCCAATAATTTATAGAAGATTGTGAACACCAGGATAGTGTCCGCTCGCAAAACAGGTTCCACATAACACCGTAGAGAGAATAATTTTTGCACGATCTGTGACGATTCCGGGCGTGACATCACACCACGCCAGGCTTTTATATGAATCGCTTTTTTATTGTTCCACCTCAGCGTGTTTAGCGAGGCGGTTTCCTTGGCACGCCTTATCAAAGTGTAGATCGTGCCCCTTATTCCGGGATTCTCATCAATACGGACGGGTAACCCAACTGCGTCTGCTGGCCTGCCTTCTCTATCAAAGGCGAGTCCTAGTCGACCACGGGTGGGCTCTTGGTATTCAACCTCTTATAACGAGACCAAGGCCCTCTCCTTTACACCTCTATCAAGTTCGCCGCGGCTTCGAGTTCCAACACCCAAAGCTTCAGATTCAGCGCTTCGGACTTTCGACGATGTCCGCTCCGACCAAGATGGCCGATGGATGTCTTCCTCCGTCACGTAAGAAGACGTATAAAGCTGCGAGACGCCAGTATCTAACCGCGAGATCTCGTGATAGGCTGCCTGCCCAGGCAGGTCATTCCCACTCCTGATCCCGTGAGAACGTGGTGTTCGTGGTCTCACTTCCGGCCGGGTTTAGGCTTCCGATGGACCCTTTGTGCAGGGGCTCTGTTTTATTATGGGCTTGATTTTCATGACTTGAACTGGAGTCCATCCTCCATATCTCGTCATTCGTTGTTGTATGTGAGGCCTTCCTCCATATTACCCCCCACTTTGGATTGTGGCTCAAGACCTTCAAGGTGGAGCCAAAGGCGATCAAGGGGCAGCAAACAGAGTGCGAAGGGGCGGTCACAAGCAAATGCGCTGGTGCTCCGTGGCCCGATGGCTCTTTTCAAGAGGAGCTTGGTTTATGGCAACGGAGTGGTTCTATATCACCGCCCTGTGGGCACCAAATGGGCGGCGCCTCGCCTTCCGCCAGTCCACCACAAAGGGTCAGGCGCCATGGGTCAACAAGGCTCGACTGGGTCGCCCAAGGACGCCTCGCTGCAGGGCCGTATTCGAGACCTCCTGTGAAAGAGGGATCAATTTGGCTGCAATGGCGCAGGTTATGGTGATCCGCGCCTCAGCCTCTGCAAACGCCACCCTCCGCTAGGGAATTCAACTGAGGGACCACGAGCCTCCAAAATTTTATGGGCACGACGCCAGCGGAGATGTATAAACTGTTCTTCGGATCACAAGAGAAGTGTCCGGACTTGACCGAGGACGCATGACTAAGCTGCAATCGCCAGATACTCAAGTAAGTAGTCCCAGAACCGACAAGTTGTTCATTCATTTATTATACATATATGCCCTTTAAAGGAGCCGCTTTGAACAGGAGTGGATAGCCAAGGCAAAGTTGATAAGGTGTCCGCTCCCTCCTGCAGACCACGCCGATCCCATGTTGACCAAGATGTGAAGGTCGCGCCTTTTGAAGAAGGCGAAGGGAGGAGCGGGGAGCAACCGCCTCTGCGAAGGAGGCTATCAAGGAAGGGAGATTAAGAGTCCCTCCTTCCGAGGAGAGAAGAGGACCGCTTGAAGATCCGGAGGTCAAGGCCTCAAAGAAAGGAAGGGGATCTTCGCCGAAAGTCCGCGCTGGAAGTAACCCAGCCGCACTGCTTCCCCAAGGATCAGCCTCCAGCAAGTCGTAAGTAAAACGAAGGGTCTTGTAAATAAGGAACATCCCCAGATTTATTTATGAAGATAACCGAAATTGTACCTTGTAGTTTGACCTCAGCCCTTCTCAGCAGAGCTCGCCTTTGGGGATCTTCTTCCGGAGATGATGGAGAGCTAACGCCCACCTGTCGCAGACCATGTGAAGCGGACGACCCGGAGGTGTCGCCGCAGAGGGTTCCCCAAGTCCGGGCGGGGACGGAAGGTCCGCGCCAAGTGGTGTGCGGTCGGAGGATCTCAAGGATCTGCCGGGCGAGTGGTTATTCGTAAGATCACCGTGTTTCTAATGGGTACGGTGATTGAAAGAATTGCATCCGCGGAGAGCGGATTATGTGAAGCCGCCGGCTTATCGACGGGTTTGAGGTACGCAAAAATGATGTACCGTCGACAGCTTATGCATATAAAATGCGCCAGATAGATAGTAGCCTCGAGACTCGGTATGTTGTCAAAATTGACAACGTGTCGAGGATCAAATTTCGCTTGAACACATCGCCGCTTCTAAACAGGTGGCGGGCGTCCCGAGGCCAGCCGGACTAATGAATATGCCGAATGAAGCGGCAACTTGACGAGGCGATGCGGACATCGCTGGTCAATAAACGGTTTGACGAAGTCACAAGGTATGCGACTTCTATGCGACACCGTTAAGGGAGCTTGACGCCCATGTCTTACTGCTTGTATGCTTTAATGCGATGGTGCCGCTGTCGGGAAGAGCTGCGGGCAGAACTCGCCGAGCGAAAGGGCAAGCCAGAATTAGTAATGCGACCGCTTTAAAGGCGGCCGAAGAGCTAGAAGCTGAACGGGCTGCTCACTGCCGAAGCAAAGAGGAGATGGCCGATATGGCCAAAAAGTTAAGGAGTATGTGGGGCCCACTCATAAGTCGTGATCCCAATGCACGTACAAAGGACCCCTGAGATCAATGCTCACCGAACACACGTAAGCTGAATAACAAGAGTCTTACATCCATACATACCGCTCGACACAAATTATGACCATTATGGTCAAGTCTTACATTGATAAAGCCTTAAGGGCTGAACATCAAATGAAACACAAGCAGCAGAAATCTTCGCTGGTAAGTAGAACCCATGCCATCTCGCCTTAACCCTACATGCATTTTGACTGAAACATCCTAGTTCGCATGTTCGCTCCATAGAACTCTTCTTCAACTCCGGTTCTTCCATGCCCTGCCAATTAAATAACCAGTGGCAAGCCAATGAGTACTTTGAATGTACTCGCAAGCAACCCATGTTTTGGTTCCGATATAACAATGCATGATATAGGTAAATTTTGCAGAAAGCTAGTTTTACCCTTGAGGTTTGATGATCCATTACTTACGTCTGTGAAGCATAGTGGGTGTCTGGCGCCTCTATCTTTGGCGATATCACGGCCGAGCTCAAAAGAGCTTGATGCATTTTGTTACTAACCATTTGGGCTTCTTGTGTAAAAGCGACGGTTTTCGTTACGTGCCTGAGTGGGCGCCCAGGCGATCCATAGATCGATCTTGATTGTCTTGCCTTGTCCTCAATATATCTCGCAGGTCGGGCGTTCCCCTTTGGCCAAGTGCCTTTTGGCGATGCGGGGTATGGTTCTAGTGAAGGGCCTAGAGGCCTCTCTATAGCTGACCGCAGGGGTGGTCGGTCGGCATTGTGTCTCTGGTGATCGCGGGTTAGTGAGACTCCTCCTCTAATCGGGGAGCAGCTTGTGTTTAGGGTAGCTTTTGGAGGCGTTCGAGCTCATGCTCTTGACCCGCGAGGACTTCGGTCCATCTATCGGCTAGCAGTCTTGATCAGCTCTAAGGCATTTCTTGCTTTTTCTTTAGGCTGTTACGCCGTGGCCATAAGCCTCGTCTAAACGCTCTTGTTAACCAGGATTCTCAGGCACGGCGAATTCATTGTCGTCAAGGCTTGCCCGTCTTTGGAGGGAGCATATAATCCTCTACCTCTTCTTGCGCTCTCTCTTGAGGCTGGCGTCTTCATCCTCTGCGATGGATCTTCTTTGGAGTGGATTGTCTTCGGCGTTGTCCGGTGTATTGTTATCTCGGTGCGGAATCTTCATTCTTCTTTGTGGTGGGATTTAAATGGCGCCCGGCTGGCCTTGACACTGGCGCTGCTTCTTGGAGGTCATCCTCCGTTGTTCCATCGCCGTTCCCATCTTTGGGATGTCCACCATGTATATAATCGTATGGCGAGATGGCCTTCCGGTGCCACTGTGGCTGGGTCTTGATAAATCTCCGATATAAATCGTCCATACCGTCGATGTCTTGGTCGTAGTCTAGCATGTCGGTTAAATCATCGGCGGTGGCTACAAAGTGGGTGGTGGGTGGGCGTTGAATTTCTTCGTCGCCCGCATCCCAACCTTCGACCGTAATCCGGTAGGGGCTCTCCGGATAAAGAGTGAATTTAGTGAACTCAGGATGTCGCCAAAGGCGAGTGCTGAAAAGATGTCGCGACCGTGAACTCCATAGCAGGCGTAATCGGATTCGATCGGCAGAAGCGCGGAGGTTGGTCCGGATAGGGCACGGCACCACAGGTCGAGGTCTTCATAAAGGACGAGGATGGAGTTGACTCGATCGCCCGTAGAATTAAAGCCCCGGCGGTGTCCAACCACTCGTCCTCGATCAGAATCCGGCTCCAGATTAAGGGTCGGGCGGATTACAGATGCGACCTCGAGGCAGCTGTTGATTTCTTGAGCTAGATCATGCCCATCGAGAGCGATCTTGCAGCGCTTGCATTTGGGGCTCGAATCCGTCGAAGATCAAGTCTCCGCGGATATCGGTCGTATAGTTTAGGCTTCAAATCGACTGACGGCGAGGCGTTCGATCTGCTCGGATGGCCAAGAAGAATTGTGCCGCGGCTCGAAATCGCGAACACGAAGATCTGTCGGGAGAAAAGTCTCTACTGGACGTGTCGTTGTTGATGATCAAAGGAGCCATCGGGCCTATCGGCGGCGACCACGAGGGAACTTTCAATGAAAGCACCAATGTCGATGTCAAAACCGGCGGATCTCGGTAGGGGTCCCGAACTGTGCGTCTAAGCGGATGAGTAACGAGAGACAAGGGACACGATGTTTCACAGGTTGGGCCCTCTTGATGGAGGTAAAACCCTACGTCTGCTAGATTAATATTGATGATGTGTGTTACAAGAGTGGATCTACCATGAGATCAAAGAGGCTAAACCCTAGAAGCTAGCCTATGGTATGATTGTTGTTAGTCCTCTGGACTAAAACCCTCGGTTTATATAGACACGGGATAGGGTTAGGGTTACCTGAGTCGGTTACAATGGTAGGAGATCTACATATCCGTTATCGTAAGCTTACCTTCCCGCCAAGGAAAGTCCCATCGGGACCGGGACAAAGTCTTCAATCTTGTATCTTCATAGTCTTGGAGTCCGGCCGATGATGATAGTTGACTATCGGACACCCCCTAGTCGGAACTCCCTCACCTCTACTTGACTAGCTCGTTGATCAAAGATGGTTGAGTTTCTAGCCATATACATGAGTTGTCATTTGATTAACGGGATCACATCATTGGGAGAATGATGTGATTGACTTGACCCATTCCGTTAACAGCAAATGATCGTTTAGTATTCTGCTATTGCTTTCTTCATGACTTAACATGTTCCTATGACTATGAGATTATGCAACTCCCGTTTACCGGAGGAACACTTTGTGTGCTACCAAACGTCATAGCGTAACTGGGTGATTATAAAGGTGCTCTCTGGTGCCTTGAAGGTACTTGTTGGGTTGGCGTATTTCGAGATTAGGATTTGTCACTCCGATTGTCGGAGAGGTATCTCTAGGCCCACTCGGTAATACACATCACTATAAGCCTTGCAAGCATTGAAACTAATGAGTTAGTTGCGGGATGATGTATTACAGAACGAGTAAAGAGACTTGCCGGTAATGAGATTGAACTAGGTATTGAGATACAAACGATGAATCTCGAGCAAGTAACATACCGATGACAAAGGAACAACGTATGTTGTTATGGATCCTGACCGATAAAGATCTTACGTAGAATATGTAGGAGCCAATATGAGCATCGAGGTTCCGCTATTGGTTATTCACGAAGGCGTGTCTGGTCATGTCTATAGTTCTTGAACCCGTAAAGGGTCGCATGTAAAGTTTGATTCTGATTATATTATGAGTTTATGTGTTTTGATGTACGAAGATAGTTGAGTCCCGGATGTGATCACGGACATAACAAAAGTCTCTAAATGGTCAAGACATAAAGATTGATATATTGGAAGCCTTTGGATATTGGAAGTGTTCGGGTGAAATCGGATTTGCCGATCTAGGGAGTTACGGAACCCCGGGGGTTTAATGGGCCTACTTGGGCCTTAGTGGAGAAGAGGAGGGCGGCCAGAGGCGGGGCGTGCGCCCCTCCACCTCTAGTCCGAGTGGACAGGAGGCGGCGCCCCCTTCCTTCCTCTTCCTCCTCCTTCCCCTTCTCCTACTCCAACTAGGAAAGGAGGAGTCCTACTCTAGCCGGTGGGAGTAGGACTCCTCTGGCGCGCCTCCTCTGGCGACCGCTATCCCTCCTGCTCCTTTATATATGGGGCAGGGGCACCCCATAGAAACAACAATTAATCTCTTGATCTCTTAGCCGTGTGTGGTGCCCCCTCCACCATAATCCACCTCGATAATATCGTAGAGGTGCTTAGGCTGAAACCCTGCGTCGATAGAACATCATCATCTCCTGCCGCCCGTCGTCTTGTGAGAACTCTTCCTCAAAGCTCAGCTTGGATGGGAGTTCGAGGGGCGTCATCGAGCTGAGCGTGTGCTGAACTCCGGAGGTGCCGTCGTTCGGTACTTGATCGGTCGGGATCGTGAAGGCGTCTGACTACATCAACCGTGTTGTGCTAATGCTTCCGCTTTGGGTCTATGAGAATGCGTGGACAACACTCTCCCGTCTACGTTGCTATGCATCACCATGATCTTGCGTGTGTGGTAAGTTTTTTGAAATTACTATGTTGCCCAACAGCGGCTGCTCTTGGATGACTTGGGCTGGTCAGCCATGCTTCGTGTCTTGCTCGGCTGCAGTACAGCCACTCCTTGTGCTTCACATCCTTGGCCTTTGATTTCTTCTCCTCCGGGTCGGCAGCTGGGGCTCGAGAAGGGAAAGGCGCCCTTCCTCAGCCCTTGCGCACTTGAGTGGCAGGTTGAGCAACTCAGGGCGTGCACATCTCCTCGTGGATGGCGAGCTCCTCCTTCATCTTGATGTCGCGGGCGCCTTGAGCAGCTTGAGAGATGATGGCCTCGTCCGTCACCTAGGGATCTTGAGGCAAGCGTTGTTGAAGCGCTGGATGTACTACAGGAGGTCTCCCTAGCTGCTACTTGGCCTTGGCGCAGGTGCCTTGTACCGGGAGAAGCGATCGCAGAGGTGCCACTGGAAGTTGGCGACAGGCGGTCGCGCATCTCGTTCGAGGAGGAGATGGAGCACAGGGGCGCAGGTTCAGGAGCCATGGCGGGCACCATCCTTGAGCCATGGGGAACCAGTTAGCCATGACTTTCTCATCGCCGTTAGCGCCTTGATGCTCAGTTCTTAGAGCTGCAGGGAACTCCAGGAAGTCGGGGCTGCCGTCGTAGCATGGAGGTAGGTATGGCTTGAACTTTCCGGCCATGCGATGCTCTGAGCTCAGAGTGAAAGCGCGGCGTCTGCGGTGGCCAGGGACCCTTTGGCGATCACGGAGCTTTCCCTTGATGTCGCATAGCGCCACCACAGGCGCGCGCGGTCTTGTCGTGAGTGGTCTGGGGAGCCGAGGGCATTTTCTTGCGGGGAGGAACTTCTTGGCAGCTTCCTTCTTCGTGCACAGGCGCCCAGACATGGTGGAGTCGCGGGGGCCGCACACCTTGGCGCCCGGGATCTTCGAGTCTTGGTGCGAAGGTGGTGGAGGTGGTGCTCCGTGAACCCGTCGCCCGTGGCTGGTGGAGGCGATGCAGGAGGATGGCGAGAGGCCCCTGCGGCAGCGAGCTCGGCAATGTGGTCTAGCCGGTCCTCGTAGAGGTCGTCGGCGAAGGCGATAAGCGCGGGGAGTTTCGTGGCATGAGCAACCACGGCTGCAGCGTCTGTGGGGCCTTGCGACGAGTGTGAACGGCAGGCCAGCCAGGGTCGGCGGCCGAGTGGCGGTCGCCCGTCCCCCGCCGCAGAGGGTGCAGCGGGGCGCTGGCTGGTCGTTCCCACCAGGCGGTGGCGGTGTTGGCGGCGGCGGACGAACGGCAGGGAGAGCCCGCCGGCCGGACCGTCCCCGAGCAACGGCAGCGTGACCAGCCCGGCGCTCAGCCGAGCTCGGTGGCGTTCGCCATGGATGCGATGAAGCGACATGGCCTTGATCGGCGGATGGAAAGCTTGGCACCCTATCTGGCGCGCCAAATGTCGGATTCCGGGTTTCGGCAAAACCCTTGAGGTTCGAACACTGGGGTGCGCATGAAGATTTCCCCCTACCTAATCACGCCCTCAACCTTGCTGCAATCTCAAGGCCTAGCTTGACGAACTCGCAACACAAGAGACACAAGATTTATACTAGTTCGGGCCACCGTTGTGGTGTAATACCCTACTCTAGTGTGGTGTGGTGGATTGCCTCTCGGGCTGAGGATGAATAGTACAAGGGGAAGAACAGCCTCCTGAGGTGAGGTGTTCTTGTGCTTGGTGAGTGTGAGGATGATCTGGATCAGTTGCCTCCTACTGTGGTGGCTAGTCCTATTTATAGAGGCCCTGGTCCTCTCCCCAAATGTTGAGCGGGAAGGAAGCCAATAACGGCCAATTTGAAGGGGGACAACTAGTACAAGCTATCCTGACTAAAGGTGGTCTTCGCCTACCAAAGGCTCTGGTGGTGATGCCGTCTTGGGCTCCATGGTGACCTCCATCCTGCCATCCTACTGGTCTTGGTCTCGTTGCACCGATATGGAAACCTTTGCCTGATGCCTCGGTACTCCTCGCCTGCGCTTGCCTCCTTAGCACCAAAGAGGAAACAAGGACACTGTGCACTCTGGCGCCCGCCTGGTCTTGATCGTCATGGCTTACATCATTGGAACCTCAGGAGGTTCGCCTTGCCTTGATCTCTCCGCCCCTCACGAGCCAGCCTGGTGAGGCCGCTCCCGAGGAGGTCTTGTGTCGTCCGCCTCGCGAGGCTTGGCCCCTCATGAGGGTCTTGAGCGTTTGCTGGTGAAGTCGGGACGTCTTGGTATGAGTGGAGCCACCGACAGCAGACATGAGCAGGAAGAGTCTAGGGATCCCCATTCCCAAAAGCGCGACAATCGTCCGGTGTTATTGTCTCCGGTGCGGGTATTGCTTTCCTTTTCACGACGCGATTTTGACCGTCACCGCTGACGTCGATGTTTTGGTGGTGCCTCGACGGGCTTGTCCTCGCTCGGATCCTTCCTTCCATCATCGTCATCCTTTTTAGGTGTATCCACCATATGCACATCATATGTGGAGTGCCGAATCAGCGCCCGATGAAGGCGGATCTTAACCTGGTTTGTCTCGGCATTGTCGTCCATACCATCTAT
This sequence comes from Aegilops longissima, assembly GCA_021605205.1. Lineage (NCBI taxonomy): Eukaryota > Viridiplantae > Streptophyta > Magnoliopsida > Poales > Poaceae > Aegilops > Aegilops longissima. The sequence continues at coordinate 254,469,927 of CM038678.1, forward strand.
GTCTTCATGAAACATAGTCGAGCATGTTGGTTAAGTCTTGACGGTGGATACCAAGTGGGTGGTGGGTGGAATGCAAAATTCCCTGCACTCAGCCCTAGTTCAGGATGGGCATGGTTGGGCGATACTTCTATAATGGCGAGGATCGCATTAAGTCAAGGCCTCGCTTAGGGCGAAGGCGGACGGGGCGAGAACACTGCGGGGCTGGGCATGGCAGATTCTACTGCTGTGCTCACTAGGCCGCAGACCTTGAGAGTTCCTAGTTGGCATCTAGGGCGAGTTCGGCTCTCCGGTGACAGGAGAGTCTGCTTGATTCGAGGCTGCTTGAAGACATAGTTGCCTCTGGGGTTTGACAAAGAGCTCCGTAGTGGGAGAGAGTCGGTGGGTTTCAAACCCCCATCTTGGATGAGGTGGTCTGCTTTCTGGATCTAGGGCCAGGGCAGGGATGATAGTTGGTCTTTGGCGGTGCCTCATGATGGACCCGATGGGTTTCCTTCTTGGAGATGAGGAATAGTGGTGAGGCCGTGAACCCTTGAAGATCAAGTCTCCTCGGATATCGGTGGCGTAATTGAGTCTCGAATATGACCTGATGACTAGGGGCGTGGTTAGCGATCTATTAAAGGTGACCGATTGAATTGGCGAGATAGGTGAAGCCACGAACACAAAAGTTGACCGGGAGGAAGGTTTCCTTGAAACAACATCGTTGTTGATGATCAAGCGAGCCATTGAACCTTCTACCGACGACATAGTGGAACTCTCAATGAAAGAACCAATGTCGGTGTCAAAACTAGCCGATCTCGGGTAGGGGGTCCCGAACTGTGTGTCTGAGGATCGAAGGTAAAGGAGACAAGGGGGACACGATGTTTACCCAGATTCGGGCCCTCTTAATGGAGGTAAAACTCCACTTCCTGCTTGATTGACTTTGATGAGTATAGGGGTCACAAGAGTTGATCTACCTCGAGATCGTAATGGCGAAACCCTAGATGTCTAGCCTATATGAACTCTGATAGCCTCTATGGACTAATCCTCCAGGTTTATATAGACATCGGAGGGCCTAGGGTTGTATATAGTCGGTTTAAAGAAGAAGGAAACTATACATCGGATGCCAATCTTTCCATCCACACAAGGAGAGTCTGTCGGACAGGGAAGGCCTTCTACCTTGTATCTTCCGACCCATCAGTCCGGCCCATATCACATAGCCCGGACACCGAGGACCCATAATCCCACGACTCTTGGAGATGGAGATCAAAGGCACAAGATGATGATGGCCATATCATGTCACATATTTTGATTACATGTGATGTTTATCTTTTATGCATCTTATTTTGCTTAAATGCTGGCGGTAGCATTATAAGATGATCCTTACTAAAATTTCAAGGTATAAATGTTCTCCACAGTATGCACCGTTGGGACAGTTAAATGTGCGAGACACCACATGATGATCGGGTGTGATAAGCTCTACATTCACATACAGCGGGTGCAAGACAGTTTTGCACATCGCGGAATACTCTGGTTAAACTTGTGAGCCTAGCATGTACAGACATGGCCTCGAAACCTTTGGAGACCAGATGGTGAACATGAATCATACAATAGATATGATCAACATCGAGATGTTCACCATTGAAAACTACTCCATCTCACGTGATGATGGGACATGGTTTAGTTGATATGGATCACATAATCATTTAGATGACTTCGAGGATGTCTATCTAAGTGGGAGTTCTTAAGTAATATGATCAATTGAACTTAATTTATCATGAACTTAGTCTGATAGTATTTGCAAATTATGTTATAGATCAATAGCTCGCGATGTAGCTCCTGTTTATTTTGATATGTTCCTAGAGAAAATAAGTGGAAAGATGTTAGTAGCAATGATGCGGACTGGTTCCATGATCGAGGATTATCCTCATTGCTGCATCGAAGAATTATGTCCTTGATGCACGCTGGGTGACAAACCTATTACAGTGCGAGCGTTATGAGCGTTTAAGCTTCGGTGTCGGTGTCAAAACGGCGGATCTCGGGTAGGGGTCCCGGCTATGCGTCTAAGCGGATGGTAACAGGAAGCAAGGGACACGATGTTTTACCCTGGTTGGGCCCTCTCGATGGAGGTAAAACCCTACGTCCTGCTAGATTAATATTGATGGCCGCGTGTTACAAGAGTGGATCTACCACGAGATCAAAGAGGCTAAACCTAGAAGCTAGCCTATGGTATGATTGTTCTTAGATCCTCTGGACTAAAACCCTCCGGTTTATATAGACCGGATAGGGTTAGGGTTACAGTCGGTTACAATGGTAGGAGATCTACATATCCGTATCGCCAAGCTTGCCTTCCGCCAAGGAAAGTCCCATCCGGACACGGGATGAAGTCTTCAATCTTGTATCTTCATAGTCTTGGAGTCCGTCCGATGATGATAATTGACTGTCCGGACACCCCTAGTCCGGAACTCCCTCGGTAGCCCCTGAACGGGCTTCAATGGCGAAGTCCGGTGCACATATTGTCTTGACATTGCAAAGCGGGTTCTTCCTCGAATAATTTATAGAAGATTGTGAACACCGGGATAGTGTCGGCTCTGCAAAACAGGTTCCACATAACACCGTAGAGAATAATTTTTGCGCAGATCTGGCTGGCGTATTCAGCGCGTGACATCACACCACGGCCGGCTTTTATATGAATCGTTTTTTATTGTTCCACCTCAAGCGTGTTTAGCGGCGGTTTCCTTAACACGTCTTATCAAAGTGTAGATCGTGCCCCTTATTCGGGATTCTCATCAATACGGACGTGGGTAACCCAACCGTGCCCGTTGGCTGCCTTCTCTATCAAAGGCGAGTCCTAGTCGACCCACAGGGGTGGGCTCTTGGTATTCAACCTCTTTATACTTGAGACCAAGGCCCTCTCCTTTTACACCCTCTATCAAGTTAGCCTCGTGCTTGGTTCCAACACCCAAAGCTTGATTCAGGCACGGACTTTCGGCGATGTCGGCTCCGACCCGCATGGCCGATGGATGTCTTCCTCCGTCACAGAAGAAGGCGTGCTAAAGCTGCGAGGCGCCGGTATCTAACAAGGCGAGATCTCGCATAGGCTGCTGCTCGAGGCAGGTCATTCCCTCCTGATCCGGTGAGAGCGTGGTGTTCGTGTCTCACTTCCGTCGGGGTTTAGGCTTCCCGATGGACCCCTTTGTGCGAGGGCTCATGTTTTATTATGGGCTTGATTTTCATGACTTGAATCAGGTCCATCCTCCATATCTCGTCATTCGTTGTTGTATGTGAGGCCTTCCTCCATATTACCCCCACTTTGGATTGTGGCTCAAGACCTTCAAAGTTGGAGCCAAAAGCGATCAAGGGCAGCAAGCAGTGCGAAGGGCGGTCACAAGCAAATCTTTGGTGCTCGTGGCCCGATGGCTCTTTTCAAGAGGAGCTTGGTTTATGTAGCAGGGGTGGTTCTATATCACCGCTCGGGGGGCACCAAATGGGCGCTCCACGCCTTCCGCTCGAGGTCCACCACAGTGGCTGGCGTCATGGGTCAACAAGGGGCTCGGCGGGGTCGTCAGGGCGTTCCCCACTGCGAGGCCGTATTCGAGACCTCCGGAAAGAGGATCAATTTGGTTGCAATGGCGCGAGTTATGGTGATCCGGCGCCTTCAGCCCTGCAAGCGTCACCCCCTCGCTTGTAGGAATTCAATCTGGAGGGACCACGAGCTCTCAAAATTTTATGGAGCACGGCCTTGGCGAGATGTATAAACTGTTCTTGGATCACAAGAAAGTGTCCGGACTTGACCGAGGGCGCTTGACTAAGCTACTGTCGCCCGGATACTCAAGTAAGTAGTCTGTAACGGACAAGTTGTTCATTCATTTATTATACATATATGCCCTTTAAAGACGTTTCTTGAGCGAGAGTGGATAGCCAAGGCAAAGTTGATAAGGTGTCGGCTCCCTCCGGAGACCACGCGGATCCCATGTTGACCAAGATGTGGAAGGTCGCGCCTTTTGAAGAAAGCGAAGGGAGGGCGGGGAGCAAGCGCCTCTGCGAAGGAGGCTATCAAGGAAGGGAGATTAAGAGTCCCTCCTTCGAGGAGAAGAGGACCGCTTGGGAAGATCCGGAGTCAAGGCCTCAAAGAAAGGAAGGGATCTTCGTCCGGAAAGTCCGTGCTGAAAGTAACCCAACCGCCTTTGTTTCCCCAAGGATCAGCCCTCCGACAAGTCGTAAGTAAAAGCGAAGGGTCTTGTAAATAAGGAACATCCTGTATTTATTTATGAAGATAACCGAAATTGTACCTTGTAGTTTGGACCTCAGCCCTTCTCGTGAGCTCGTCTTTGGGGATCTTCTTCCGGAGATGATGGAGGCGAACGCCTCCACTGTCGCACCCTCATGTGGCCAGACTGACCCGGAGGTGTCGTCGCGGAAGGATTCCCCAAGTCCGGCGAGGGCGGAAGGTCAGCGCCAAGTGGTGTCTTGATCGGAGGATCTGAAGGATCTGCTCGGGCGAGTGGCTATCTCGAAGATCACCGTGCTCTAATGGATGCGGTGATTGAAAAAATTACATCCATGGAGGCGGATTACGTGAAACCGTCGAAGCTTCTTGGCGGGGTTTGAAATCATAAAAAAATGATGTACCGTCAGCGATTATGCATATAAAATCGCCACCTGTATAGATAGTAGCCCACGAGACTCGGTATGTTGTCAAAATTGACAGCGTGCGAGATCAAATCTCAGTTGAACACATCGCCGCTTCTAAACAGGTGGCGGGCGTCCGGAGCCAGCCGGACTAATGAATATGCCGAACTAGGCGGCAACAGCGAAGCGAATCACGGACATCGCGTTGGTCAATAAGCGGTTTGACGAGTCACAAGGTATCGACTTCTATCACGGACACTGTTAAGGGAAGCTTGGCGCCCATGTCTTACTGTTTGTATGCTTTAATGCGGAGATGGTGCCATTTACTATGCGTGGAAGAGCTATGGGCAGAACTACTTGCCAGCGAAAGGGCAAGCGAAATTAATGTCGACCGCTTTAAAAGGGCGAAGAGCTAGAAGCTGAGCGGGCTGCTCCTCTGCGAAGCAAGAGGAGATGGCGATATGGCCAAAAAGTTAAGGGTATGTGGGGCTCCGACTCATAAGTCGTGATCCCGAATGCTGCGTGTCTGATGACCCAGAGATCAATGCTCACTTTGAACACACGAAGCTGAATAACAAGAGTCTTACATCCATACATACCGTCGACACAAATTATGACCATTATGGTCAAGTCTTACATGATAAAGCCTTAAGGGCTGAACATCAAATGAAACACAAGCAGCGAAATCTTCGTTGGTAAGTAGAACCCATGCCATCTGCCTTAACCCTACATGCATTTTGGTAGGAAACATCCTAGTTAGCATGTTCGTCTCCATAGAACTCTTCTTGAACTCGGTTCTTCCATGCACAGCCAAATTAAATAACCAGTGGCAAGCCAATGAGTACTTTGAATGTACTACTTAAGCAACCCATGTTTTGGTTCGGATATAACAATGCATGATATAGGTAAATTTTTGCGAAAGCTAGTTTTAAGTGCAATGACATGTTCAACAACTTGCAAGACATGCATCGAGTGAATTCAAGTAACCACGAGGACAGGTTACAGATATCAACATAAATAGAGTGGGCACCAACCCAACTCAATCATGTCAAGTCCTTGGACTTGACCCATATAGAACTTCCACTTATCCAAACACACACTGGTTTGTAAACATGTGGGCGTAGCCCAAGCGGTTACCCAACTGTCCTTGACCGTGGACACGGCTATTGAATAGTTTTACACTCTGTAGAGGTTGCACAATTTACCCACAAGATCAGGGAACTTCATGTCATCCACGACCAGCGATACCTCAAGTACAGGGGTAAGCACCGATCACTATCTTTCCCTAGGCGACACTAACATGGAGTCCACTCGATTAGTAGTAACCCCGTGCCCAACATTTCCACGACTTAAAATTGTGGAGCCTTGCTCCCATATTCATCACATACCAGCACGGGGGTACCAGCGGTGTGTCGGTGCCCCATAAAAATGTTCTTGGCAGCCCTACACAGCACGACCCGTCCAGAGAGAGCACCAACTCTCCCCGTCACTAGTAATCACGGGCTCCAAGCTAGTATCGGCCTAGGTAATTAATAATGCCCTTTCCCATACAAGGGTAGAGTGGTTGCATGTAAGGTTGGAATAGCAGTGCATAACTTAAACCAATCCGTTTGAAGACAACACACCCTTGCCTCGGTACACCACTTAGTCATCAAGTGGCTACCCAACTCATCATCTCCCGGGCATAAGTGGCACCCGATGGGGGTTTTGAAAAGTCTTTTGAAATGATTTTGTCTCCATCACCATGCATACACCGTCTCGAGTTCGTAGCATCTACTTTAGCATCCTTTCTACTCCCACGGCATAACCCTCATAGGAAGGTAGGGTCATGCACAATGCAAGTCTCAACGAGGAAATGTGAGGCAACCAACCAACGTGGTTTACCATCTCATCATGATTCGATGCAACAATAATAAGTGCTATAGGACATGCATAAAAAGGGTTTCATGGGCATGGTCAAGGGCTGCTTGCCTTGGTTGGCTTGGTCTTCAAAGTCTTGAGGCCCTTCCTCTCCTTCTTCTCCAACTACTTAAATCAAACCACGGGATCTAATAAATGCAAGAAAACAATGGATAAATGAGACAATAATAAAACAGAAAAGTCAAAGTGCTCAGAAAAATGTCAACTTATTTTTGTAAAATACTAGGAGGAAAACTAGGAAGGGAAAATTCTTGGTTTTGGATTTGGAGCTAGGGAAGCAGAGTTGTGGATTTTCAAGCAGAGGTTCTATTGTTCAAATTTGAATTTAAATTTGAGCGAGCAGAGAAAATGTAATGGATGTGCATGAAAGTTACATCAATAAATAGGTGGGATTATTCTGAGATTTTAGGAATTGGAATTATTTCATTTGGATAAGTATTACATCTGTGGAATTTTTGTAAAACAAGCGAGAAAAAAGAAAAAGCAACCTTTGTGCCACTTGGCGGAGAGGCCCGCAGGGCAAAAGGCCGGAGGAAATCAGCCAGCGAGGCCGCCACGTCGAAGCGTAAAAGCGAAATCACGCATTCAGCCGACGGCGAACCAGCGCTGTGGCGTGTCGTCGTTAAACTGACAGGTGGATCCCACCCGTCGGTAAACGGGCGGGGTCCACGGCCGTCGTCGTCTACCTCGTCCGGAGGCAGCAGCGAGCTCTTGGCCGGCGTCTGAGAACGCAGGGAGGTGCGTGGGTGGTACCGTTGGACTCGGGAGGATGTCGCCGCTCGGGTGGTGGTGGAGATGGTCGCGAACAGCCTGGTTCGCCGGCCGACGAGTCCTGTGGCGGAGGTGCTTGAGCGTCGATGGTTCCGGCCTTTCGGCTGCAAAAAGTGGGAAAAGAGAGGGAAAGGTCGATGGCATGCAGTTCGGATCGAGAGAGAACGAGGCGGAGGAGGCCTGTACCGCATGGGCGCCGGCGACCCGGCGGCTGAGCTCGAGCTCGATCTCGAGCTCGGCGCTCTGAAACAAGCTGGTTGGTGCGGGAGGTGGATTAGGAGCATGGGGGGCGACAGGAGGTGAGAGGAGGCTCGGGGTTGCCTTTTATAGGCTGGCGAGGTCTACCGTGGGCGCGACTTCTGAGGTTCCAGCGGGATCGGCTCGGGTGGCCGTTAGAGAGAAATGGAGGGCTCGGGGTTGTTCATGGGAGTGGTGTAGGGTGCAGGGGAGAGAGAGGAGGGCGGCGAGGCTGCATGGGAGCCACGAGGAGTGGCGTGAGCATTGGCAGCCAGGCGGCCTTCTGGCCTTGGCTGCAGGAGAGAGAGGAGGCCTTGAGGAGCAAGTGGGCGACCTCTTGGCGTGGAGCCAGACGTCGAGGGCATCGGCCTGGCATGCGGGGGAGGATCGAGGTGGCAGGAGGCAGGCGTCAGCGATCGGGTGCCACCCAGGCGCTCAGGCCTTGACTTTGGCGGCATCCACGGCTTTCCAGCGTCCGTGGCGATCCACTTGCGTCTGGAGGCTGCAGGGTATGGGCAAAAGTGGAGAGGGCCTTGGATGCTCTGGAAAGCTGAGGGAGAGAAGGAGGCTGAGAGAGAGAAATCTGCTGTCGAGAGAAGAAAATGGGGTTCCCCCTTCATCATTGCTTCCTCGGGCAGGGAAGCATCCAGGTGGTAGGGAACTAGGATGGGTTGTGGTAGCAGGGGCTCAAGGAGATTAGTGGAAGAGGCTGGAATTTGCATTTTAAAATTCTGCGAGAAGGTGTTTGATGATGGTTTGGGCAAGTAGATGACTTCCACTTGTCATGAGACTCCACAGGGTGAAGTGTCACATTTAATTAGGGCCTTCCACCAATTTGGAGCTTATTTGGGCTAAGTTGCCAATGCAACTTTTGTAAACCCTAAAACTGGCGGGAATGGACTTGTGCAGATCTAGTTGAGTAAATCACTTCTCCTTGATGCACCACTTGGTGTGGTGGCCTCATTTGGTCATGTGATCATGCTCACAAAGTTGGGATCAAGGAGAGAAAGTTGGTAGTACAAAGTAGTTCAAATTTGATTACGGCGGAGGGGTTTTGGGGAATTTCATGGGGTTATATTATTCTCCATGGCATGATACTTTCCAAGATCATCAAAATATGTCATATGTGACATGCTAGAATTTTCTTGGAATTTTGGAGAATATTTCCTGTAGAAATATTTCAAATCCTTGAAATGAGCAGAAATGGTTTTGGGAGGTTTTGTCCAATATTTTGATCATAACCATGCGTTGAAACTCATATATATGGTAAATATATGTCCATTGAGTCTCTAATTTTCCTCAAATATTTTTAAAGCTTTAAAATAATTTTAACCTATTAAAGACCATTTCTGGCCTTAAGAAAAAGCCTTTAAATAAAATAGGAAAATAACTTTAAAATTATATTTTTGTGGTTTATGGAAGTCCTATATCTAATAGGTTTCAAATATACTCTTTGAATTATTTTCATACCCCAAATCAGGTACTTGTAGTGCAAACCTCAATTCAGGGGTTTTGGAAAACTATTTTTTTAAACACTATTTGGCCAAATTATTTTTGTAAGCAAATACTATATTGCACTATACACATGGCATGATCATTGGACAGAAGTTTGGGGCAAGGAGATGAAGTATATAAGGTGGAGTTGTGTTGACTTTAAGAGCACTTGAAAACAAGAGGAAAAAACCAACTCCAAATAAAAGCCAAATAATGCAAAAGTTTTTGTTGGTCCAAATTTTCATGCTTTATTAATGCAAAATGAAATGTTACAAAATGCAGGCGTGACAGACCTACCCCCTTACAAGAATCTAGTCCCGAGATTCCTAAACTAAACTTTAAAGAATCTGGAGCTTCGGATCTAAGGTAGTCTTCACGTTCCCAAGTTATACTTCGCTTGATGTGGTTGTTCCTTTGGACCTTGAAGTACTTGATGGTGCGCCTTGAGTGTGTCGCTCAGCCTCATCAAAATGCGGATGGGCCTCTCACGGTAAGTCAAATCAGGCTGAAGGTCAATGGCTTGGTGGTAGCGTCTTTGTAAAGATCGAGGCTTATGCGGAACTTGGAGACATTTCGGAGTTGTGACACGTGGAATCGTTGTGCACATTGGATAGTTCGGTGGCAGTTCAAGCTGATAAGCCACTTCCCTCGTCGGTCGATGATCTTGAAGGGGCGATGTATATTGGGCGAGCTTTCCTTTGGCGTGGAAGCTGGGTTCCCTTGAGAGGTGTGACCGGAGATAGACATGATCTCCAACTCGGAAGGTCATGTCTCGACGGCGTGAGTCAGCGTATCTCTTTGTCTTGACTTGGCAGTCTTCAACCGTTCTCGACAAGTTGGACTTGCTCTTACGCTTCACGGAGGATATCGGGTCCAAAGACTAGTCCTTCTCTAGTCTCGGACCAATTGAGGTCTGGCACTTCGTCCATATAGCACCTCAAGCGGTGCCATCGAAGGCTGGACTAGTAGTTGTTGTTGTAGGAGAACTTCGGCAAAGGGAGGCAATCTTCCATTAGCTCCATATGCTAGGACACGGGCTCGGAGCATGTCTTGATATCGATTCACTCGTTACATCGACCTCCGATGCGTGGGTGGAAGCGATCTTTGAAGGACAACTTGGTCCCCATGGCATCTTGGAACTTCTTCCGAGAACCTTGAGGTAAGCTGGGTTCCTCGGTCTAACACAATCTCCTTGGGAACACCATGAAGGCTTCGATTACTGCTGATGTAGAGGCTGGCTAGCTGGTTTCCCTTGTAAGTCGTTTTGCGAGGAATGAAATGGGCTACTTTGGTCAAATGGTCAACAATGACCCATATGGAGTCATGACCCTTGCTTGACCTGGGTAAACCGGTGATGAAGTCCATCGACTTTGTCCCACTTCCATTCGAGGCACCTTGAGAGGTTGCAACAATCCAGTGGTCGCTCATGTTCAGCTTTGACTCTCGGCATCGTCACACTTTGCAACATAGGTGGCAATCTCCTTTTCATCCCGTGCCACGAAATCTTGCCTTCAGGTCTTGATACATCTTGGTTCCTCCGGGATGGATGGAATCTGAGGTGTCATGAGCTTCTTGCAAGATCAAATTCTTGAGCTCAATCTGGTTGGATGCATAAATCGATTCCCAAACCACACAATTCCTTGCTCATCTTACGAGAATCACGGGGCTTTGCACCTCGATCTTCCTCTTGATGCCTTCAATACTTTCGTGTCCCTTACGGCTTCCTTAACATCGTCCATCGGGGAAGGCTTGACTTCAAGGTTGTCTAAGAATCCTGGTGCAACAGTTCCACCCAAGCTTTCAAGTTACGCATACAAAGGCGGGTAGACTTCCCTTAAGCATAGCATTCAAGGAACAAGCCTTTACCTTAAGGCATCGGCTACCACATTAGCCTTTCGAGGTGGTATCGGACATCGAGGTCATAATCCTTGATCAACTCTAGCCACCTTCTACGCCTCATGTTCAATTCCTTACGGTGAAAATATACTTGAGACTTTTGTGATCCGTGTATATCTCACACGCTTCCCTAGAAGGTAATGTCGCCAGTCTTTAAGGCATGAACTACAGCTGCCAACTCAAGATCATGAGTAGCATAGTTCTCTTCATGAGGGCGCAGCTGTCTAGATAGATATGCTCGACTCTCCTTCTTGCATCAGAATGCCTCCCGGTCGGGTTCTCGGCGCATCACAATATATCACAAATTCCTTGTGTATATCTGGTGTGGCGAGGCTGGGGCGGTGGTCACCTCTTCTTGACTCTGGAAGCTCTCTTACACTTGGCGTCCATTCAAACTTCTTGTCCTTCTTCAAGAGCTGGGTCATAGGTCGAGCAATGCTTGAGAATCCTTCACGAACTTGCGGTAATATCCATGAAGTCGAGAAGCTTCGACTTCCTTCACATTGCTCGAGTTTGCCATTCGATCACGGCTTGAATCTTGGTGGGGTCCACTAACAACCCTTGACATTCAATACATGACCCAAGAATCCAACTTCACGCAGCCAAAATTCGCACTTGCTGAACTTGGCATACGGTTGGTGTTCTCGAAGCTTGTCTAGGACCATCCTCAAGTGTTGCTCGTGCTCTTCTTCCGTCTTGAAGACAAGAATGTCATCAATGAAGACAACGACAAACTTGTCCAAATATTCCATGAAGACCTTATTCATGAGATACATGAAGTAGTGGGGCATTGGTCAATCAAAGGACATGACCGTGCACTCATCTGAGCCATATCTGGTAACAAATGTCGTCTTGAATATCACGGGGCCTGATTTTCGGTGATAATATCCAGATCGAAGGTCGATCTTGGAGAACACCTTAGCCCCATTGAGTTGATCAAGCAGATCTTCAATCTTGGGGAGTGGGTACTTGTTCTTGATTGTAACCTCATTGAGGGGCGGTAATCAATGCACAAGCGGATGGTACCGTCCTTCTTTGCCACAAACAGAACAAGTGATCCCCAAGGGGAGCCTGGCAGGCGGATAAATCCCTTCCTCAACTGCTCTTCCGTTGCTTCTTCAATTCTGCTAACTCTTCGATCCCATTCTATAAGGCTTATTATAGATGGGTCCTGCTCGAACACGAGCTCGATGATGAATTCAATGTCTCGGTCGGGAGGCATCCTGTAGCTCATCGGGAAAAACATCAAGGGTGATTCGCATACTACGGCACTTGCTCCAATCAACTTCGATCGGACAATTGACTTGGTTGGCTCGGCGAAGAGAGGGGTTGGAGGCAATTAACATCGACTCCTCGGTCATTGGTCACGGTGATAGTCGGTTGGCACAATCTATCAAGCCTTGGTGCTTGATGAGCCAATTCATTCTAAGATCACATCAAGCCTTGTGTCCTTAGGGCGATAAGGTCTGCTAGGAAGTCTACCCCATCGATGACAATCCCAACTCCTTTACATCCTATCTTGGCTCTCATCTACTCTCCGGGGTTTGTACCACCATAGGGTTATTCGAGGGGTGTAGGGTCATGCCACTTTTAATGCAAACTCTTGGGTGTGAATGAATCGTGGCTCGAGAATCAAACAAAATAGTTGCGGTCTTGAGTTGACAAGGCATACCCGGCCTGACGTCCGGGTCTTCTGGGCTTCTACTGCGATGACATGGTTCTGACCCTGCCATTGTTAGGCGGGTTGCGGGGAGCTTGGTTCATTGGGGGCATTCCATGGCCTTGTCACAGGTTCTGCGCATTGGGCCTTGAGCGTCGAGCTTCTTGTTGGGGCAATTCTTGGAGTAGTGTCTGGTGACCACATCAAAGCAAGTAACTTGGTTGGGGTTGATGCTCTTGCCGGCATTGTTATTGGGGTTGTTGTAAGCTGGCACAGGGGTTGGCGTCTTCTTGAGGTGGATAGTTGGTGCGGGTGCGGAGCTCTTGGCTCTTGATAGGTTGGCTTGATCTGGGCTGGCTGCCATTGGCGAGGCTTACGGTTCTTGGAGCTACCCTTGCTGATCATCTTGCGCTTCGGGTATCATCAAAGCCGTCGCTTGTCTTCAAGCATGAGTGCCTTATTCACCAGATCGAGGAAAGGTTAGGCAGTCACACACAACAAGCGAAATCTTGTAGAAGTCAGTTAAGGCCTTCCATGAGGCGCTCCCTTTTGGCGGCATCGGTCTTGACATCCTCGAACATACCTTGAGAACACTGAACTTCGCATGTACTCCTTGACCGTGCTACTACCTTGCTTGGGGCCGGAACTCACGCTTCTTGATGGCCATAAGCCACGAAGGAATGTGGGCCTTCGAATTCTGCCTTGAAGTCATTCAAGTGATGTCTTGCCGGTCGCATGACCTTGAATCCATCCACCAAGCTCTGGAGGTACCCCAGAGGCGATGGGCAGCATATGCTACCCTCTCACGGTCTTGATGCAGCCGACTAGTTCAACAGGTCCTCAATAGTGCGGACCCAGGTCATACGCATCCGAGGGTTCAGCAGTCTCGATGAAGGTGGGTGGTGCATGCTTCTTGAACTCTGCCAGCGTGGAGCGTCCATTGCCGTTCCCCGCCGGTTGGCGGTTGACACTGAGCAATCACACGGAGGCTGCTGTGTTGGCTTAGCGTTCCTCTCGGAAGGCTTGGAGGAGCTGAGTCATGTCCATGTTTGGAGGTGGTGGCGATGGTGGAGCTTGTCCTTGGGCTTGGTCTAAGTGGCTCCTGCTCCGGCTTCTTCTTCTTTGGGTAGAGGTACCGATCGTGTTACAACAGGCATCTGTTGGAGCGGTCAAGGCTCATGAGGGAAAGCAATACAGGTGGGGTGCCTAGTAAGGGGTGGGCGTGACACAATTTTAAGTTAAACAAGGGCGAAAGGCCAAACTCATGCATTAAAACCAAATGGGGATGTAATGGTTTACAAGTTCCCGAAGGAAAATGCGACTTCATCAAAGCAAGTTAACAAGCACAAGATAACGTGGTTTCATTTGAACCATTACAGACTCAACTTTGCATAAAGGGTACCGACCTATCCTACCTTAAGGGTTACAAACCGGCCTACCCTAGTCTGAGCGGTGTCTAAGTGGTGGAATGCTCGGTCGCGTATTCCGGCTCCTCTGGGTCTTCCTCCTCACCTTCATCATCTCGGTATCTTCGTCACTTGAGGAGTGGGGAGTGGAGGAGCTGAACTCTGGCTGCTTGCCCGGTGGCACCGTGAAGAGGTTGCGATACTCCTTCGCCGTCATCTGGCGGCTACTGATGATCCCCTGGCGGGCGTTTCTGTGAGTGCCCGCCGCGATAGGCTACTAACGGGCTGTCCGAAGTGCGCCATCCTTATTGATCCTTTCGCCTTTATGCGAGATAGGCGGAGGAGTTCCTTGGTCTCGTGGAGTTCCTTCCGAAGCTCCATCGACTCCGAGGCAGTCTTGAGCAGGCTGTCGGCACAGGCTGAAATGAGTGCAGGCGGAGAAAGTCCGCCGTCCATGGGTGGGGCTGGTGCGCTGCTCTCGTCATCTCCTTCCTTACGATAAGGCAGGTAGCAGTGGCTGGCTCACTCGCCATCTCGGGCAGAAGATCCCGAGCGAGTCAGCGCCTTGAGGGCAGCGATCTCAGCGAGAAGCGGGTCGCCATCTGGTGTCCCTCAAAGAACCAGCTCATCGAGCGTCGTTAAGCCTAACGACTACTTCCGTGATACTCCTTCTCGATCTTGTTGATCCGATGCTCGTGGTAGGAGAAGGTGGGGGCTCGAAATGGTGACACTTCTTGAGGCTGTCCTCGAGAAATGCAGAAACCCAGTGGTCGGGAGGTCCTCGGGTACCATGACCATCTACAAAGTGGAAGGAAAGGGTCGATAGAGGAAATGTGACCTATGTTTAGGATATTTCTAGAAAGCGTAGGTATATAGGTAATCTTAAGTAGATAGTCTCACTCTAGCTAACGTCCATGCTAACTAAGGCTTCCTCACGGTCGGGATGGCTCACGATACCAGCTCTGTGGGGCCCCGACTCATAAGTCGTGATCCCGAATGCTGCGTGTCTGAGTGACCCCGAGATCAATGCTCACTTGAACACCGAAGCTGAATAACAAGAGTCCTACATCCATACTTGGTAAAGGGTGGAAGGCTCGGCCTTATGCACAGGTGTTTTGTTCCACTCTTGCCGCCCTAGTTTACATCATATCGGTATTATGTTCCCGGATTTTGCGTCCCTAGCGATTGGGTGATTATGGGACCCCCTTGACGTTCGCTTTGAATAAGACTCCTCGGCAAAGGCCCAACATTGGTTTTACCATTTGCCTCACCTATGCCCTTTTTCCCTTGGGTTTAAGAGCCCAAGGGTCATCTTTATTTTAGCCCCCGGGCGGTGCTCCTTGAGTGTTGGTCCGAACCGAGCAACTGCGGGGCCTGCAGAAACTCGAGGCTTGGTTTTACTCGTAGCTTGACTTATCCGGTGTGCCACGAGCGAGTACGTCGACTCCTATCGGGATTTGTCGGCACATCCGGCGACTTCTGCTGGTCTTGTTTTATTGCCGTCGAAATGTCTTGTGGCAGGATTCGAGACTGATCGGGTCTTCGGGGAGAAGGAATATCCTTGTTGATCGCGAGAGCTTATCATGGGCTAAGTTGGGACACCCCTCGAGGTTTGAACTTTCGAAAGTCGTGCCAGCGGTTATGTGGCAGATGGGAATTTGTTAATATCCGGTTGTAGTAAACTTGAAGTAAACTCTTCTAAAATACACCAACCGTGTCGTGTAATGTAAATGAGTGTCTCTTTTAGGGGTTGATCGAGAGGAGAACACGGTTTCGGGTTATGTTTGGCGTAAGTAGGAGTTCAGGATCACTTCTTGATCATTACTAGTTGTGACTGTTCCTTTGTTTTCTCTTCTCGCTCTCATTTGTGTATATTAGCCACCATATATGCTTAGCAGCTCTGCAACCTCACCACTTTACCCCTTCCTTTCCTTTAAGCTTTGCTAGTCTTGATACCCATGGTAATGGGATTCTTTGAGTCCTCGTGGCTCCTGATTACTACACCAACATTGCAGGTACAGGTTTTGCGATGATCATGGCGTGAGGCGATGTTTGCTTGTATTGGAGTTCTTCTTACCTTCTTCTTGATCGGGGATAGGTTCGAGTCGGCGGCTTTGGGCTAGCGGAGTGGATATTGTTTGAGTTTACATTTAAGATTCATCCGTAGTCGGATGTTGATCTTGTATATGGTTTTGTTGTATTGTTGTATTCATGTGACATTGTATGTTATGTATGTATCCCCATCTATTATGTAATGTTGATGTAATGATATCCACCTTGCAAAAGCATTTCAATATGCAGGTCTATCCTTGGTGGGACCTTGAGTTCCTTTTGAATAGGGTGCATATTGGGCGTGACAACCGCCCACTCAAGAAGGTCTTCTTGAGGCCGAGCCGTTCGAGTGACACGTGAAGAAGAAATGAAGGCTTCTCGGAGAAACAAGTTGAGGCCAGCGCCGCCGTCGATGAGGTCTTGCTACGGCCACATTGCATATGGTGGGCGTCACGAGCATCGGGAGCATTCGGGCAGTGGTGGAGTCGGGGTGGTCTTCGAGCGAAGGTGAGGTCGGCCTCCCGCGTAACCCGTGAGCCAGGGCTCTTGGAGGCTGCCCCAATCTGCGAAGAAAGGTTTGGCGTGGCGATCTGAAGGCGGTGCTTGAGAGCCACCTAGTAGTGCCGCGACTGCGTGGTGCACCAGCATCGCATAGTGCATGGTGAAGAGATTGCGGAGTTCCCCGCAGGATGCCACCGTGGATCCGGGAGGTTGAGCAACCAGGTAGCGTGGCTGCATGGCGAGGGCCATAGGGAACCAGTTGG